>JARHVA010002069.1:1535000-1962500 GCA_037957365.1 Torreya grandis
CATCCATTCTACTTCCATTTTTCTCTTCTTATTTTTTTTCCAAAATCTATGCATGTTTTTGCATTACCTGGTAGCTCTCCTACAAATCTATGAGTTCAAAATCATGAGACTCAAATTCATCAATTCCCATTACATTATTTGGCTATTAACTTGCATTAAAATTCTTTGTATTTAGCATGGAAGCAACATGAAAGCCTCGAAATCCCAAAATAGTGAAGTCAACCCCCAAATCATAGCAAAAAACAACCCTGATTCCATTTTACTTTAAACTTTATGGAATTTGACAATAATTAATAATCAAATAAAATCCAAATTCACAAATTTCATTTTTAATTAATTTTCTTTGGGTTATTTTTACCCTCTTTTTTGTCTCCTTACTATGTCACCAAAAAGGGACAACAAACAAACAATCAAATAAGAACAATGACACTAATGCTTCTACTAGCTAGAATGCATTCAAAGTTAACATAATATAGTTTTAGTTCCCAAAAATATTTTAAGAAACATAACCACTCAAATCATAGACATCACATAATATGCAAATCATAACAAGTGATGTACCCAATCAAATCAAACAAGCCTGATTCATTACAAGAGCAAATAATATAAGTAATATTTATCATTTAAGAATGATAATGACTAACATTTATTTCACTAAAGAAAAATATAATGTGGTGTTCATGGGTTAAGTTTATTTATCTCAATCCCCAATGCTAGTATCTACACCTTTCTCTCTAATGATACTCTCCCTCTGTATTACCTTTGAGGGTGGGACTGTCCTACAATCACCTCAATCAAACAAACAATTAGTTAGTCTGAGATTATAACATTAATCAATATATATAAGTATCAATAAATTTATTTAATGTAAATCATTTATAAATTAATCATTGTCAACATGATCATGAAACATAGTGTAAACATATGAAAATGTTCTCCAACATAATTGATAATCATGAAACAACATTATGACTGTCAATCATATAACATACATACCCATATCAAACATAAAAATAAGAACTTCAAATCATTAGTTTCATAATCCATTACTAATAATTAAGTAGTTTATGTGCAGCGGGACAAGATGTGACAACATGTTGATGGAGCCTATCTTGAGTATCATTCAATTCTTCTCTTTATGTAAGTCAAATTACATGATTCAATTATATATACTTATGCTTTAACATATGCATGTATTCATTCACTCACATACACACATAAAAGTAGGGGAATTATATAGACACCTAATTTTAGTACAAGACTCTTTTCTATAGTTTATTTTATTTTTTGTAATTGGTTCACTTGCATATAATTGGTTGTTTCTAGGACTTATATTATGCTACACTATCTTCTATTTGGCCATTATGCCTTATAAATTCATTTGACACTTCAATAAACCATCTGTGTTAAACATTGGGCCTAATTTCACATATATTTTTATTACTTATCATGCCTCTTACCTCTATTTTTTATGGTACAAAATTGATGGTTATTTTGATTCTGCCCTAGGTAGAATTGGTAGGCCTAACAATCTTATCTTCCATTATTTTACAGGTCTTTTTCCTCTAGTCAAATTCCTTATGGCTTGATTTTTTATTATATCTATTTTGTAGAGTCAACCTTAGTACATGTCATGTTCTATATCTTCTTACTTATAGTATATTGTAACAAGCCATTTACATAAGTATCATGTATCCAACATTATTTAATAATTTGTGCAAACCACTTTATCCATATCCTATTTAAAATTTGGGCTTCATTGATCATATATTATGATATACTTACAATGGATTCATCCACCTTCATAATTTAAATTATTTGAAATCATAGTCTTGTACCAAAATAAGGTTTATATGAATGTGCATATAGTTACATCCCCACCTATAGAAGAGGAGGCCCAAGCCCTTTCTCAATATTCCATTTAATCTACACAATAACTATGTGGATTTGATTATAACATGTGAGATATGTAATTGGAATTCACTTTTGGCTTCCTAACCTATAATCTATTTTTATTAAAATTTTATGGAAATCTAGGTCAAGTCAAGAAGAAGACATAATTTCAAACATTTTACGTATCATTTTAGAGAAGCATAAGCATAGGACTATATGGCATCCAAAGAAAATCCTAAACTATAAATTATATATGTATATATATTGTGTTGTATAAACTCAATGTAGGCACACATAGTCATCAATCACAAACATGCATCACCAATTTTACCTTTGGATAGATATTCAATTAGGAAGAAGGCATAGTTTGAATTTTTCTATAGTAGGTTTTAAAGATTTCACATGTAGTCAGCTATATGCCTACATAGCATAGTTTCAATCCTAGCATTATAAGATTCTACTCAGATGTGATCATTCCTTTTATTTTTCTATTTATTTTAATCATTTTATGATTTCATATTTTCTTTAATGCTTGTTTACTATTCATGGTTACCAAGGTAGATATGATTATTATTTTACATGGTAAAATTGTATATATCTCTATTGAATCTTGTTTTATCAATTATTATTGATAGAATTCATCAAAAAATTAAAAAAATAAAACATTAAGTTAGTATATTGGGGGCCCTTGAAGGTTATAGATACATATATTTCATGCTTAGTAACAAATATCAATATAGTTATGGTGTTTCATGAGTGTTCCCAACCTAAATGAAAGAAATGATTTCACATCATCTCCCTAGATAATCAAATTCAATTTTATGTTTGTTATGACCTTATTTTGGTATAAATTTGTAAGCATGAAACTTCAATATGTAGGATCTTTGACAAGTTTGGGTAGACATGATCAATGTGTGGATCGATGAATTTGTAGATAAAGCATATGAAACCACTTGGGGTATATTTTTGTATATAAGCTTAATTAAAATCATAATTGGATACATTTATACATATCCTAACAATGGAAAATAGTGAGAACTAAAAATCAAGGCATGAGAAACTAGAATAGATGAAAGGGACTATCAAAAGGAATGTGTCTAGAATCAACCATTACTGATTATGGTTATGAAATAATTGGCCACTACCAATTATGGTCATGCCAAACTCATGGACCATTAATTATGGTCACATATATATATATATATATATATATATATATATATAAAACTGAAAAATAGAGATCAAGTTGGACTAATGATGACATAAATAATCTTGTTGTAGAAAATTAAAAGATATTAGATGTTTATTAAAAAAAATTAAAAGACACAAGGATTTGAGGGGTCTAATGAAAGGGTAAATTATACAAAAAGATACAAATGTACACAAATAGAATAAGTACACAAAAACATGAAAAAAAACATAATAATAATATGACTTGTACTAAAAGTAGGTGTCTACATAACACCCCACTTTAGGGTGTGTGTGAATGCATTTGTTCACATCAAATTAAAACAATATTTAAGCATATACCTTAGTATTTACTTGATAGGGTTGGAAGGATTAAGAATTTGTATTTGTGGATTTAGTTCACTCATTATCCAATGTCAACAACTAGAGTGTACATGTAATACACAAGAATGCATGCAAATAAATAAATGTCCTAAAAAATTGGTGTGAATGTAAAAAATGAACTAATAAAAAATATTAAAATGAGGATAGTAATGAATACACATGTTGTTATATGAACCATGTTATCTCTCTGATAAATTTGGTGTTAGAACTAAAAACTAGAACTAGAATATAATAACTAAAATTGGAATTGAAAGAAAAGGAGAAGAAACTCTACTTGATCAAGGAAGTAGACATCTGATATTGCCTCTTTAAACTCCAATAATATCTCTATCAATTCTATAAATATGGAATCTATAAATCTATAAATATGGATATGTTATGGTATAATAGTTGGATAGATGCCCCCTTTCGCGGTGAAGGATGGTCTTGTAAATCACTCATCTAGAAAGAAATGATTAAATATACCTTGTGTAACATTTAAAATAAGATTAGTTTATATAATTATTAAAATTACATTTATAACACATGCATATAGTTCTTGTATCTCAACATGCCCAAAATTTAATAAAGCCTCGGACCATGAGATTATAACTAAAAAAATGCTTTTGTATTCTAATTGACTATACTTTGTTAGGATTTTTATTTTATTTAAGATTATAATGAATTATAATGAATTTAAACTTCATTTAGGTGTAAATTAATTTTCAATGTATATTAAATGGATAGGCTTTGTTTTTTGGAGAAAATGTGCATGTAGTGCAATTTTCTAAAACTAGTGCATCAATACTTTTTGAGGCAATATTGGAGAAGTTAAATCAAGTTGGATAAAATTAAAAATTTTCATGATGGAAGATAAAAGTAATAAAAACACAATGGTTCAATATTATTAGTAAAATAATATATCAATAAAAATATATGGTTGCATGAATTCTTGCTATTATATATTTTTAGAAGTTTTCATAACCCTTTTTCTATCATTTTCCCAATTTTCAAAATTGGTTGTGAGCACTATTTCATGAAGAAATTATCACAGTTAAATTAAGTTGGATAAATATAAAAATGTGCATGAATAAATAAAAATTTAAGGAAAACACAATGGTTCAATATTTTTAATAAAATAATTTTTCAATCAAAATATATAATTACATAAACCCACCATATCATATGGATTTGGTAGTTTTCATACCTTACTTTTTTTCGTCATTTAATTCATTTTCAAAATATGTTTGTGAACACCATTTAGAGAATAAAATTTTATAAGGATTTAAAATTTCATAAAGGAACAAAAAATTAAGGGAAACATAATGACTCAATATTTTCATTATAATATTTTTTCAATCAAAATATATAGCTATATGAAATCACTATATCAGATAGATTTGATAGTTTTCACACTTAGCCTTTTAACTTATTCAAAGCTAGATAATATTATTTAAAGATATATAATGTTATTTAAATAAATAAAATTTAATTTAAATTTATGTAATATTATTTAAATCTATATAATTTTATCAAAAGCAAGAGAAGCTCTTACAAATTTGAAAAGTTCCTGTAAATTTTGAAAAACTCATGAAAAGTTGGAACAAATCAAATAAATTTAATCTATGGTAGATATTAATTGATTCATAAATAAATCATGCAATTTTATTGAATAATTTAATGCATGTTTTTATTTAGTTTCTTTTTAATAATAGTTAATAAAGCTATCTTTTGAGTGTGGATGTGATGGCATTTATTTGCTAGATGAAACTTTAATATTTTTAGTTTTATGGGAAGATGGAACCTTTCTCTACAAAGAAGGATAAACCAATATTAAACATCGATCAAAAAAATGGTCAATATTACAAATATTTTGTTGTTATAAATTAGGTGTTATCATAAGTTTTAAGAAGGTTAGTATGTGCTTTTATTATTCTACAATAATTGTGTTGGTATAAATTAGGTGTTATCATAAGTTTTAGGAAGGTTAGTATGTGATTTTATTATTCTACAATAATTTATTTATTTATTTATGTTTGTATTAATTGTATATAAATGAATGTCTTATGAAACTCATAATCAATAAAGAATTTTTTATAGATACATTTAAATCAATATTTCCTTATTTTAGTTAGTTGTTATTCTTCCTTAAATGAATGTGCAATGCAATTTATTCTATCAATGAATAATTCAAAATATTGTGCTTAAATTTTGTATATATTATATGTTTAAATCATACACTATGCTTAGAAAATATATTTTGTATTTTTTGTCTTTAAATATTGATTTTTTGAGATATACAGTTGATAACGATTTAACTTGGTTGTATGGTTAAAATTCTAGATTATTTTTTTCCTTATCCTTCAGTCTTTTGAGACTTTTTGGATGAAATTATATGTGAAACTTTGTATCATTTTATAGTAGTTTATTTCAAATTTATTGTTTTAAAATTATTTTCATAGAGTATTTGTTGCAATATTTATCTTAACTATTAGATGGATTATTTTTACATATTTTTATCCTATGACAGCTATTAAGCCACAAGTTCACCAAATTGTTTCCAATATGAATAATTTATGAATCATAAATGAAACTCATGCCTTGGGATTATTAAAAAAAGAAAACATTAAAATGAGGTGTGAAACCCCCTTATATTTATTTGTGCATTCCATAATACACATCAATAACTATATAAATATATCATCATGTAAGGATTGATAAGAATGTGTGATCCATGTGAGGATGTGATAGGATTAGAGAATGACAAGTGATATACCACATGGTAAAGAGGAGAATATAATATGCCCCATGTATTCATCTAAAATTTACTCTTGAGTTATAAGAGTGTTACTTGAGACCACCTATCCATAGCTTAGCCCTCAACCTATCTTAGGGCCTATTTATACACTTATCTAACCTTTGTGTGGGCCACGAATGTACCTAAACATACCTAAAGTACTCCCAAACCCTAACTTTATCATCATGTCCCATAGTGATTTAGGTTATGCCACCTAGACAGTAGTGCCAATGGCATTAGTGTCCTAATTTGGGCATTATTTCCCTTTTCTTTCCTTTTATCACCAACAAATATATTTTCAAATCAACAACCACCTAGGGTTGGCATAGGCCTATTTTAAGACCTACACAAGGACTATAACAATATATATACATGAAGTTTAACCATTTATTCACTAGATGGAAATTAGATGCAATAACACAAACTAACTCAAAACAAGTTATGTACAATCAAGGTTATTAATCCCTATTATGCCTTACTTTGACATATAACCATCTACATCCATCCAAAGCTTAGAATACATAGATTTATCATCTCCAACATCACCTAAAGCACTCAAATCAGTATTCATACTAGTTTCACTTGCACTTTCACTATCACTTAGGTGGGGAGAACTACATTGGGCTTGATCCCTCCTCAAAGTATTGGTATGTAGGCAACTATCATCACAATGAAGTGTTGAGGATGTCTAACCTACCAAAATAGCATCACACTTTGATGATTATTCCAATTGGATGTCCTAAAAACATGAAGGCCTAGGGTTTACATGAAAAATTAATCACAATAGGTCACTACTAGGGAATCAAAACTTATGCACACAAGAATAAGCTTGGGAAAATTTGATACAAGTGCACCCAAAATATCAGAGTAGTTGTATGTAGAGTACACTAGTGATAAATGGAGGACATTAGTGCCATTGGCACTACTATCTAGTTAGGGTACTAGTGTCTAGGAAGGGTTCTAAAACTTGAATCCTATCCATGACACTTAAATCAACTCATGTACCATTTTGTAGCCTCCAGATCTTCTATCTAAGTCAATTTATAGCTAAATACTTTTTTCATCATTTATTTTTATTTTTAGAAAGGTCAAACTAGGTTAATTATATTACAAATTAGTGGTTTTATTTATTGTATATTTAATACCTTGATTTACTGTACTTATCCCCTTTAACAACATAGGGATTAAACTTCATAACCCTAAAAATTTAAATCATTTGGTGAACCTGAATTAATTTAAATATTATATTAAGTCTAACCCTAGACTACTTTGAGGGTTTATGTTTCCAACTTATAGGACCCATATTCAAATCTCATATCCATATATCTTCTAGTTTTTATTTGGTATTATCATGATAATAATGATAGAAGAAGTTTATCACTTTTTGATGTAAATTTTAATGCTTTAATTTGAATTATTATTTCCTTTAATTTGGAATGAACTCAAAGAAGACATAAACACATGTATACATGATGCTTTATATGAGTTGAAATGCATGTCATGTTTCATTATCTCTTTAGCATGTTCTTTTTTCTCTTATGTGGAATTCAATTAAGAATAAAATCTCTAAACACATAGAGGATATATTACATAAAATACCAAATACATTACCTAAAATTAACCAAGTCTCCTTTAAATTCTTTCTTCTCTTTGATTCACTTTAATTCCTAACCTATCACTACTAGACATAATAGAACATTAGTTATCTCATTTATTCTTCCTTCTTCTTGACCCTACACATATATAATATCCTAGCTCTAATACCAACTCTATTATCGTATTAGACCATATGGTTCATGATATGATGTCCACATGTGGTCCCAAATCATAGTAGGTTATCAAAACCCATGGCTATAAATTTATCGACCAAAGTAGTGTTTCTTTAGCCATAATTTTTATTTTAGATCTCCCACAACATTCTAACATATACATTTTTTTTTTATATAACACTCTATGATACTAAAGTGCCTCACACAACAGAGCCAACTTATGTTGTTTTCAAAATAAATACTATGAAATGTACTAAAGAGCATAATTCATTTGAAAAATAAGATCTCCCACCTCAACACATCATAGATATACACCTACCTCTCTACATTATGTTTTGAATTAATGAGGTGGGTTTCAAATGTGTGTTAGTTGAAAATGGATCAAGGTTGAAAATTTGTAATATATATTTTCTCTAACTTATTAATATAATGCTAAGGATTTGGATCCTTATGATATGAATATCTGAGGGTTTGATAATATTCCATGCAATGTTTTGGGTAAAATCACACTAAACCTCACATTGGGAGCTAGAACACTACCTATGATAGGTCAAGTTATGCTCAATGATCTTAATTACAATATCTTTCTTGTAAGACCTTGGATTCATGATATGCACACAATTCCATCTACTTTACATGCATGTTTAAAGTTCAACTACAAAGGTCATATCTACACATGCCCTATGGATCAAGAACCATTCAAATATTATCAACATGTATATTATTCACATAATTATATTACTCACATGGATTTTGATACACCACCCCTTTAGTATATACTATTTAGAGTTCATGTATAGCTTCCTCAGACACCTCCAAAGCACATGATAATAGATTTGCTTCTTCCTTTGCATGGAGATATTTCTAAAAACTGGGTTACATGGGATAGGGCCTCAAAAAACATGAACATGAAATTCATAATCCTATTTAGGCATATGATAAACAAGGTAGGCAAGGAATCAGATATAAAGATACCATATCTAGTGAAAAGGCTTCTCATCATTTAGTATTTTATCCACCAATTTCATAGGCAGATATCATAGTAGATCTATTATACCAAACACTTTCAAAAGGAATGGTAAGTGAAAAATATAGATAAATTCCCTTTGATATGTCACTATTGGTGGGGAATTATTAAAATGATCTATGGAGGGACACCTAATCTAATGTATGAAAACTAAGGAGGCTAATTTGGCCATTATCTAGGTGAATGATAGTGAATGTCATTGCCATTTTAGTGGTAAAGCAATGTCACAGAAATTACTTAGGCAAGGTTACTATTAGACAACCATGAAACAAGAATGTCAAGAATATGCCAAGTTATGTGACAAATGGCAATGCCATGGAAACCTACACCATGTCCCTTCATAGTAGTTACAACCCATTGTATCCCCATGGTAGCTCATGATATGGGTATTTGATCTAATTGATAAGATAAATTTGGAATCCATAGGAGGTCACAAATTCAATATTGTTAGATTTTAATAAGGTGATTAATTTATCATAGGCATTTTATTATTTATTTTGTTATATGGTTTTACCTATGACATTCATTTTGGGTATATTGTTATTGCACCATCCTATATTTTAGGATATTTTTGGCTATATAATATCCCTTGTAATTCAATTATTTTAAGTTGAATAAATTATTATTTCTAGTTCTCATTTGGTTTTAGAGTAGGAGAAGAAAAATTGATTAGATATAGGTAGAGAAAATAAGAGGAGACCTAAGGCACTCTCTCTTGATCCAAGCTGAGAAGAATTATTTTTAACCTAGGAGAAGTCCATCCTCTTCCATAGCTCAATACGAAAGTAGCTTATGGTCTATTAGAAACTATAGCAAGCATTGAAAAATAACATTCATTCATATTAATGATAAAAGCCTTGGGCCTTGGAGCTCTATGCCAATTATATGCTTAGGATGGTTTTTTATAAATTATTTCTCAATATATTATTAAGATAATATTAGTTGTAGGAATTACATCTGATTCTTTTAGGTGCTCAAAGAACACCAGATCAAGTTTGAATTTTTCCAAGCATGTTTGGATAATGAAAAGGCAGTTGCATAAGTAACTCGTAAGCACATCATATTCATCTAATCTTAGATGCAAAATGAAATTAAGTCACAGAGAGTCATATACCTCAAAAAAAAATTAATCATGTGCAATTTGAGAGTGTCCAATTATTGAGCACATGACCAATATCATATATGATTTATTGATGGCCTGACTACACTAATTTGATTGTGGCAACAAGTGTCATAGTCTAGACCATTTAAAAGGATTTTATATTTGGCATCATAGTTTATTTAGAAAATTCTATTTTCAACCTTCACAAACACTTTATAAATGATCAATGCCTTTTCAAACAACAAAACCACTTAAAATGTATGGTTTGTAGATTATTAAGCATTTAAATATAAGTTTTGTCTTTTCTAGACTTCATATGATGCATAGGTGGGTTGGTAAGAGTTATTTTTAGAAAAGTGGAGGTGGAAGGTTCAAATCACCCAAAAGGAATTTTTAGAAGAAAAAGTAACTTTAGCAGATAAATTTGGCAATTCTGCCAATTCTAGCTGTAAATAGCTAAATTTAGCTAGGAATGTACTAAAAAAAAATTAAAAAGGGGGAAAGGTAAAAAAATAATTTTTTTCCAAAAAGAGGCCAAAGAGCCCAAAATGAAAAAAATAAGTGAATTTTCATTTTATAAAAAGAATTATAATTTTATTTTATAAAATATTGTAATTGTTTTACATATTGCATAAAATCACAAGTTTTTCAAACTTGACACAGTGTTCGATCATAACTATGCCTCTAACTCATGTTTATGGGTAATGTCACCATGTTTGAGTTACTACATACACAACCTAACATAGCTATAATAATTATGTCTAGGCATCATCCCTTTAAATCATCAAGGAGAAATAAGGCACATTCATTCATAGTCTTCCCTTCATCTACCTATTCATTTCTATCAAAGGGTGTAAATCTTAACTGGTGGTGTTTCCAAGTATATAACAAAGTTACACATGCATATGCATAAATCCATTTAAGTATGTACTAGTGATTGAATGAACCCTTTTCAATAATATCTAAGTAACATGTATCAATCTCTTTCACATAAATTTATGCTTTTTTCACATACCACTAAGTATATAGAAAGGGTGAGCTTCTTCCATGTAATGATGGGTATACCAGAAGGGTGTGTATAAATAAAGTATTATTATCTTGGAATGATGGTATAATGAAAGGGAGACCTTGATATGTGGAGTGATAAGGAACCAATCCATCACCTTTAGTCAGATTCTTCACAATGGCCGAAAATGGGCCAAAATTCTTTTTGTTAGACTCACAACTTATCTACAACAATAACTATGCCACTTGGAAAACTAAAATTAGGACACATTTGGAATTTGAAGACATTTAACCTATTGTAAATGACACTCTTACCTGACATGCTATTGACATTGATCATCAAAATAAGTTTGATATAGCTAATCAGAAGGTAAAGTTGATAATCATGTTTGGAGTATTAGATGAGGTGAAACCTCATATCCATGAGGCCACAACAACAAAAGATACTTGGGATAATCTCTAGATAGTCTATGAGGCCAAAAATGAAAGAACCATTCTTCATTTGAAAATTTAACTTCATTCCCTCAAATTGAAGTCTAGTGAAAAAGTGGAAGCTTTTCTATGTTGTGTTGTAACTCTGAGGGCTTCACTCTAAGAATTGGGTAAAATAGTGTCAGATGCATCTCTTTTACCTATTATCATGAGAGCACTATGACCCTCCTATAGGATATTTGTGACTACTTTGATAGTCATAGAATAGAAACCATATTTTTACAAGTTGGTAAACATGTTGTAATAGGAAGAGTCTATGCATACATAAGAAGAAGAATTTGAAGAACATGCTCTTACCTCTAATCAACAAAAAGGTAAGAAGTATATCAAGTCTTGTAAATAAAATCAATGTTAATAACATCATTCACAAGGGGTTAGACAATATAAAGTTTAACTTATATGTGGAAAAATAGGCCATGAGATAAATAATTTTTGGTATAACTCCTTTACACAAGGCTCTTAAGGAAACAATAATCCCAATCACCAACAATCATCTCATCCACATAAAGAACAAGGACAAAATAAAGTGTATTAGAAAAATAAATCCAATCAGCAAGGCAACATTGCTAAATAAGAATACACCCACTCTGATGAAGACTTATTATATATTACACAGTCTCATGAAAAATCAACATCATAAAGTTCTATTTGATAGGTTGACTCAAGTGCAACTCGACATATGACTAGAAGAAAAGATTATCTCTACAACATGAATAAGACTTCCCAAAAAATTCATGTCTCTTTGGGTGATAATTCATCCTACTGAGTTCAATTCATTGGTAATATCTCCTTACCACTTAGATGACATGATTTCAAAATCTTAGATGTCTTGTATGTCCCAAGACTAAAAAAATATTCTATCATTTTATTAGTTACTTGACCAAAACCTCAAGGTTGACTTTGATTGAAAAAGTGGAAAAAATATGTGTTTGATCAAAGATAATTCAAAATGCTCAAGAATTATTTCACAAGCTTCAAGAGTTGGAAAAATGTTTGGACTTGACTTTATTTAGTAAAACAATCAAGAACTTGTACCTTAGGATTTATACTCATCCAATGGCATAGTAAATATGGTCATGTCAATTTTGGATACCTCAAAGCACTCAAAAATTAGAACATAGTCTATGGACTTTCTTAATTGAATAAAAATATAGATCTTTGCACTGGTTGTCTAAGAAGGAGATAACATCAAACATATTTTGGTCAAAGTTCCATAAGAGCATCTGGGAAGCTTGATCTAGTGCATACCGATCTATGTATTCTCATAAGATCCAATCATTATGGGTTTTAGTAGTTCATGCTCTTTATTGATGACTAATTATGCAAGATGTGGATCTATTATCTAAAGACCAAAGACCAAGCCTAAAATAATTTCAAAGAGTTCAAAGCAATATTTGAAATAGAAATTGGTCAAAAAATCAAGGGTCTCCACTTAGATCGATGGGGAGAATTCACTAGTAAAGATTTTTTTGCTTATTTGAAATAACATGGCATTTGTCGATAAATGACTCCACTATATACTCCATATCAAAATGGTGAAACCATACTATCATGAAAATGGTACATAACATGATTGTAGATTCAAGTTTGGCATGTACATATTTAATAGTAGTGAAAATAGTAGTTTATTTGTTGAATAGGTCACCCACTATAGATCTTCATAATATGAATCCACATGAATCCTAGATAGGGAATAAACATTCCATTTCTCATATTCATGTTTTTGGATGTAGGTATTATATGCATGTTCCTAAAAAGAAGAGAAAGAAACTACATAATATATCCATGCCTTATATCTTCTTAGGGTATAGTGAAGAGTCATTAACCTATAGACTGATGGACCTTAAAACAAAGAAGATCTCCATCAATAGGGAAGTAGAGTTTGAAGAGAAAAGTAAAACTAGTTTGCCTTCCACAAACTCACATGATTCAGTAATCAGACCTCTAGATAATTTAGAAGGTCATAACCACACTGAAGGTGATAATGATGATGAGAATGATCAGTCAATTAATACATATCAACCCACAATAATAGTGAAATGTATGCCTAAATAGTATACAAGTACATTAAGAGATGTTAAACTGGATAGATCTCTAAATACATCAACTACTAGAGAAAAGACTTAAAGCATGACTCAAGATGAGGTCAATTTGGCCCTAATGAGCATAGTTGTAGAATCAGTATAACCCTCAATAGTTTAGGAAGCACTAAAGTTTAAACCTTGGAAGGATGTCATGTATGCAAAATATCAATCACTGATGAAATCTAAAACATGGAAACTTAAAGATCTTCCACCAAGGAAGAAGCTAATCAGCTGTAAATGGGTCTTCAAATTAGATACAAAGTAGATGGTAGTATAAACAAGAACAAGTCTTGACTCATGGCTAAAGGATATGCATAGAAGGAAGGTATAGACTATGAGGAGACATTTGCTCCTATGGCCAAGATCAAAACAATCTAAATGATATTTGTTCTGTATACACAATTTAGATGGAAGATCCACCAAATGGATGTAAAAATTACCTTTCTCAATGGATATCTACAAGAATAATTTTACATGACACAACCAAATTTTTTCATCTCACTTGGTAATGAATAAAAAGTATATAAACTCATAAAATATATGTATGGTCTTAAATAGGTTCCTTGAGCCTAGTACATAAAGATCGATGAACATCTCATCCAACATGGATTCCAAATGTGTCCTTGTGATCTAAGTCTCTACCTAAAACAACAAGGGGGAGATATTGTAATATTTTTAGTATATGTCAATGATCTAGTCATCACTGGCAATTTAGTAAAGATGATAGATGCAACTAAGAAAGATCTTAATTGATCATTCAACATGATAGATCTTGGGCTTCTACACTATTGTCTCAAATTAGAAGTATGGAAAAAGGAACACCACATCTTTATGTCCAAGATAAAATATGCCAAGATAATGCTTGAGAAATTTAGGATGATGGATAGTAATCTAATTGCTACACCTATAGAGACAAGGCTTCAGTTATCTCGTACAGATCCATCACCACAATTAAATACAACTCTCTATCAGTAGTTACTTGGGATTCTTATTTACTTAACATATACTAGGCCAGATAATAGCTATGTAGTTAGATATATTTCACAATTCATGCATGAGCTAAAGATGTCTCACTAAAAAGTAGCAAAGCAAATACTAAGATATATAAAGGGTATAATGGACTTCAGCCTAGAATATAAGAAGAATGACAATTTATTCTTGATAGGATATTCTGACTCAGATCATGTAGGAAATATTGATGACAAAAAATCCACTTTTGGATATGTGTTCTTATTAGGATTTGGCCTTATATCTCGAGGGAGCAAAAAATAGAACTTTGTTTCTCAATCTTCCATTGAATCAAAATATCATGTTGTAGGAGGAGTTATCTATGAAGTGATATGGTTATGTCACATACTAGTAGGATTGGGAGTACCATAGAAGACACCTACCATCCTATATTATGACAATGAGGGTGTTATCAGACTTGTTCACAATCCAATCTTACATGAACACATAAAAAATTGAGGTGTAATTTCATTTCATTCATGAACATGTATAATAACATAACATCCAACTCCAATATTGACCAACAGAAGAACAATGTGCAAATGTCTCCACCAAGACACTTGCACATTACAAATTTGAGACATTTAGAGAATTTCTCTCTTGTTCACTTCAAGCTATGCTGAATTAAAGGGGATAATGTTAGATTTTAATAAGGTTATTAATTCACCATATGCATTTTATTATTTATTTTGTTATATGGTTTTACCCATGACATCCATTCTGGGTATATTGTTATTGCACCATCCCATATTTTAGGACATTGTTGTGTTATATTGTTGGCTATATAATAGCCCTTGTAATTTGATTATTTTAAGTTGAATGAATTATTACTTCCATCTCTCAATTATTACAGCTATATAATAATTTACAAAATAGGTGGATCCTATTCCATTACAATCCACAAAGGGAAAATATATATGGCATTTTCTCATGACCAACAATATTTCCCATTTCGATCTCCTAGTGGCCATAATTATAGATAATAGAACTTATTTTAAGAACAAAATAGTGAAGAAATTTTGTGCTAAATTTAAGATCTATCACACATTATCTACTCTATACTCCCATAAGGTAATGGTCAAGTAGAAGCTACAAAAAATACAATTAACAATATCCTTAACAAAATTATTACCAAAATTGGTGATGATTAGCATAATCAACTTGTCTATGTACTATGGGTCTATCACAGCAATACTCACACATAAAAATGATCGTATCCTTATTCTCTAGTATACAACATAAAATCAATTATCCAACTATAATTAGAAATCCCATCCTTAGGGGTATCCCTAAAAGGGCTTGTTACAGATGATCAATACAGAGAAAGACATCTCCATAAATAAGAATATTTAGATCACACATGCATCTAAGGTGCAGAACATATCAAAAATGAATATAGTGACCCTACAATAGCCATTTTCATGATAAAGAATTTGAATTTAATGATCTGGTTTTAAAATAAAATCTCATAAATGTCAATGCTAAAGAAGAGAAAAAAATAAAATTCAAACCAAATTGGCTTGGCCCATATTTAGTCATAGAAAATCTTAGCCCCAAGGTATACAGTCTAACCTCACTTGACAGAAAGGCAATCAAGAGCCAATTAAACATACATGTGTGTGTATGTGTGTGTGTGTGTGTGTGTGTGTGTGTGTGTGTGTGTGTGTGTGTGTGTGTGTGTGTGTGTGTGTGTGTGTGTGTGTGTGTGTGTGTGTGTGTGTGTGTGTGTGTGTGTGTGTGTGTGTGTGTGTGTGTGTGTGTGTGTGTACATAGTTTCATTAATTCTTGATCCTTGCATATAGTTCATATTACTTGTACATATCTTATATCCAAAAAATACAAAATCAATATAATATATCAAAAACACAAAAACATTCAAATATTTACTTAGAAAGTAAAAATTATAGATTGTATACATTTCCATGTTTACTTTTCTTATATTTTTCAAGAACTACATATGTTATCTATCTTAGTATAGTTTGTTTTCATCATACATACATGCTTCACATGTTCTTGTCAAGTGATTGCAGATGCTTAAAGGACCTAGGTCCACCATATAGATCTATATTTTTTACTATCCAGCTAATAGGGGCACATACACATGTTCCTCATTTGGCACATTTTCCCATTTAGGGGCATCCTATACATAGTTTTGATTGTTAGGTCACATATTTCTATACTCTACATCATAGATCTAGTATTTTTATATCTTAATATTGATCATCCTACATTACTCAGATTCATTTCCAAATACTACTACTCTAGACTCAAATTATGTACATCTTTTCTCTTATACATATTTGTACCACATGTTCATGCATACTTTCATTTCTATCTTTTTTAGTTTTGACTTGATTGTGTCTCTATATTTTTACATCTCTTTGAGGGCATTTGAATATGCCATTGCTTTTCAACTCTACACCATTTACTTTCATCATATGTATGCTTTGGACATGTTCTCATGTCCTTGTATGTGCTTTCTTGATTGTGTATATGGATATTTGAAAATGTCCTTCCATGTGGCTCTACTCCAACCTACTTTTTTTTTTGAATATTTGGACATTTGAACATGTCCTTGTATGTCTTGATTTTTCAAATTTAGTGGTATGTGCCCATGTCCCTTGTATTATATCCCCTTGGCCTAATTTGTGTGCCTCATGTGTTTTGTATATATGTTTTCATGCATGTGGCCATGACACTTACATCTTGCTTGTTACACACTCTGGTTTTAGATGCCATGAGGGACCTCATGCATATCCTCCTCCTCCTTGGGTGCCTTTATGGACATCATTTCCCATCCCCCTAGGTGGTTACTAATTTTATTACTTAGATTTTTATTCATATACATTGTTTTATCTATCTTGATATCCTTGTGAATGCTAGATCTAACAAACATATTGTATTAAAAACTTATACTCAGATTATCTTACCTTCTGATGTCATGTATGCACATTATATTATGTTATTATGCACATATCATATATGCTCTAGATAACACATCATGAAGATATTCTTTCTTTTAAGGATATTTGTTACATAGGTTCAACAACTCCCCTCAAAAGAGGGGGCATTCACTGAGATTTGGCATAGAAATTAGGCTATCTAAATACACTTAGAGCACATTTTTTATCACACAAGTATAAAATATAGAAATTAGTTTTAGAAAAACAAAATGGGAAATAGTCACATAGAGACCAATTGCAATTGCATAAAAATCAACATAGTTCAAAATTAGCTCCCAAAGTGGGACACTAGCACCACCATCACTATTATCTAGATATGACACTAATATTTGGTAGTCTCAATTTTAGGAAATTATAAATTGGCTACAAAAGTATAGTAGGTAAAATCCATGTTTGCACAAGTTTAGTTATAGATTACCAATTTTTACTCAATTTGGCACATATTCATAATAGTTTGCTCAGATTAGGAGCATCATGCATGGCATGATCATTCCTATTTCAATTTTAGATACTTGGATATAGATTATTAAAACTTGATCCATAATCCATATGCACAGATATCATATTTGGGGGTATGTGCATGGCACATTACTTCCATATGCTCACTTTTTCTCCAATTGATAAAATGAAATGACAAACTTCATCTCATTATCTAATTTAAATATAGACACTATTCACAACAACACAATCTAGATTTGATGCCTTAATTCATCTTTAGTATTTGGCATTCTCGAGTGGCCTAGATCTATCTTACATTCTCAATTGCTCTAGAACTGTCTTACATTCCTAAGTGGCCTAGAGCCATTTTACATTTTAGATTTTTTAAGTGGCCTAGATCCATCTTATATAGTTTTAATTACATCACATATTTTTAGTTTTATATGAATCTACTACACATGGGTAGGAAATTATGGATTCATAGTCTACTTGAGTTCTTAAGCAACCTACATAGGAGGGTTAGACAAGCCATCAGTATAATCCAAGTTGTTCATAGTGTATGATCCACCAAGAAGGGGTGGTAAATGATGGATTCAAAACCATATTAAGTTATTGAGACAACCATATATGGAGATTAATCAAGCCATCAACTCAATCCAGCTATTCACTGATTATTCACTATCTACACACACACAAGATGTAACCAGGTTTATGCATTAGTATATGTACCCAATGAGGTGTATTTTTTCATTTCCTCTCTCTCTCTTATATTTTTACTTAGTTTTGTATTGTATTTTGATATCTATTAAGGATTAGTCTATGCATGTTTCATTTATAATACATGTAGTGGATCACGCTTCACATATTCATATTCATAGACTTGACCTTGTAGGTGAGTCTAGGTATGTTTGTTTTTACTTTATCCTATTAATTTCAATTTACTGCATTTCTAGAATAAATCGGGGGGGGGGGGTGTTGGTGGTGGATGTAGTAATCTAAAATTGTCACTTGAGTGCTAATAGTGTTACTTGAGACCATCTATCCATAGCTTAGCCTTAAACCTATCTTAGAGACTATTTAGACTTTTATCTAGCCTTTGCGTAGGCCACACATGTCCCTAAACATTCTTAAAGTAGTATCAAACCCTCACTTTAGCATCTTGACCCCTAAGGCCTTAAGCTATACCACTTGGACACTAGCCCCATAAATTGGATAGTAGCATCAATGGCACTAGTGTCCCAATTTGGGTGTTATTATCATTTTACTACCTTTTATCAGTAACAAATATCTTTTCAAATCAGCAACCACCTAAGGTCAGTTTAGACCTCTTTTAAAACATGAATAATAAATAGAATAATATATATACATGACTTTTAGCTATTTATTCACTAGTTGGAAATTATATGCAATAACACAAACTAACTCAAAACAAGTTGTGCATAATCAAGGTTATTAATCCCTATTCTTCCCTACTTCTACATACAATCATTTATAGTCATCCCAAAATTAGAATACATGTGTTTCTAGTATCTAGAATCACTCAAATCACTTAAACTGGCATTCATACTATATTCACTTTCACTTGCACTAGCACTAAAGTGGGGAGAACTACATTAGTATTGATCCCTCCTCAAATTATTGGTATATAGGCAACTCTTATCATAACATGGTGTTGAGGATGTCCAACCTACCCCACTAACTTCACACTTTTCTACTTGTGATAATTAGATGCCCTAATAACATGGAGGTCTAGGTCTTACATGTAAAATTAGTCAAAATAGGTCACTGATAGGGAATCAAAACTTGTGTACATAATAATAGGCTTAGTAGACTCTAACATAGGTATATCAAAAATCTTAGATCAGTTTTATAAATAGGACACTAGTGCCAAAAAGAGGAGACTATCACTATTGATGCCACTATCCAGTTGAGTTTCTAGTATATATGAAGGGTTGTGACACTCAAATCCTATCCAAGACACTCAAATCACCTCATGTTCCAGTTTGAAGTCTCTAAATCTTTGAACTCAGTCAATTTCTAGCAAAGTACTTGTTTTCATCATTTTTTTCTATTTTTAGAAAGGTCAAACTAGGTAAATTCTATTATAAATTAGTGACTATTTTTATTACATATTTTATACCTTAATTTACTATACTTATCCCCTTTAACAACTAGGTCTTAAACTCTAAAAACCTAAATAGTTAAATCACCTCAATATGGACATAATGTAGTAATAAATTTACTCAATATAGTGATTGTTATGTGACTAGGTGTATAGAGGACATGAGATGTCCTAATATAATAAATGTAGGATGAATAGTAATGTGTGTGTAATAAAATTTGTATAAGAGAGGATCAATCATGGTCATGGATAATGTACAGGTACGTTTCCACAATGGAAATGTATGGATAGTAAGGTCTAGTAATATGTGGGTATGATTCCCAATGGAAATGCAAAAAATTAAATTCCCTAATATATCCATAGAGAGGGGGAAATAATATGATCTAATGTAAAAATGTGCCTCTCAAAGGGTGAGATATAATAATAAATCACATATACAATAGTAGTAATATGCCCCAATAGATGCATGGTAGAGACCATGGAAACACACCCAATAAGCATAATATACTGAAATAATAATGTGCATGATATCTATCATGATGCCAAGCATATGATATCACATAGTATAGGAAATTCAATCACACACAATCATGTAACCACACATAGTAATTGAAATTTTAGAGCAAACAATGTGACCCATAAGAAATCAATGAAATAACATGATGACTAGAGGATCATCTATGGATAACATTAAAAAATTATGTCATTAAATATGCACATGCATATACAAGTACAAGACACACATGTAATCAATTGAGGAATCACAAGGCATGCAAGTGAATATAAAATGTATCCATGTAACTATCATACGCAATAACACACTATATCTAAGTAATGCAGTACATACTATGTAAGATACATAAAGATATATATAATAAACACTATCAATATCTATATTAAAATATAAATTAGGAAGTAAATAACTTGATACCCACTGAAAATATGCCATAATTAAAGACATTTCCTTAATGTTAGAATGGCTTGAGTTGGGTGGGGGAATAATGAATCCACAAAGCGTATGAGAATCCATGATCATATGTAACCTATATATCATACATCCATATCAAATGACACCCTGAGAAGTACATGTGTAATAATGGATATATAAATCTATAGCATAGAAAAATATACATGATATATGTCAATGTATATCTATGTCATCGATAAAGATAAAGGTAAAGAAAAAAATTATGTTTTTTCCATATTTATTGTATTTTTATGATTTTATATAAGAATATACCAATCAAGGAGGAATCTAAGGGTCATAATAAAAATAATCATGGGAATTCGATAAATCAAGAAAAACAATCCAAATGGATGCAAATTTAAAGACATGAGGAATCAAGCCAAAAGTAAAACACTCGAAGAAGAAAAAAGAGGAGAATTCTTATTAACCTACAACATCGTGTGTGTGTGTATGTATTCATTTTTAATGCTAAAAATACACTAACATCACAACAGATAAACTTTACTACATGAGAATATAAATGGAATAATCTCTATGATTAAAAGGCCAGCTCTTTTTATTCAAATTCTATTCTAAAACATGTTGGAAGTGAAAAGATAAAGAAGCAAACCAAATAAATTAAATTAAATAAAAAATGACTCACCAAAATAGAATATTTTTTATTCATACAAATAAAAAATATATAAAACAACTACTGAAATTTTAAATAAACCAAACATAAATCAAGAACCAAAAAAATCACAAAATATTTATTAAGTGTTAAAATATTACTTAATTACATTCATAAATATTTAAAATGAGTATAGATTCTAATAAAAAAAACTATTGAAATAAAGACTTTCACAAGGAAAAAAAAAAGAGATGGAAAATTCCATGGACCAAAGAACCAGATAATAAATAAATTTATTTATTTATAAAAATTAGAAAAATTTAAAGGAAAAATAACTTTGATTTATGTCCACACTTAAAAAATTTAAAGTGAACTTTAATATAAAATAGTGTCTAAGAATTCCACCAATATATTCACCTTAATTCAAAATAAATAAATGGAGCAAAACCCCCGTAGACTTTTATTAAATTTCTAAAAGCTTAAAGTTTTAAGCAAGGTGGGCCCTCCATATTATAAATGTTAATACTTTAGCCTTCCTCCATGCATGGCATTAATATAAAATTTAAAATCATCTTAAATATTAAGGTGGCATTTAGCTTACTTAATAAAAGCTTTTACTATATTTAAAATAGTGGAGTTAATATTTAAATTAAAAGTTGGTTATTGAATAAAAATAAGAAAAGGAATTAATTTAAAAAAAAATATAAAATTTTATGGTGGAGAAATTAAATAATGTAGAAAAAAAATATTGGTAGAATTATAATTTTATAACATTCATGACAATTTTTGGGAAAGCATATTTCTCCTTAATCCTGTTTAAGGTTCTCACCCTCAAATTTTAATTTTTAGATTTTAAAAAAAATTAAGATTAGTTAAATTTTTCAATAAATAAAATAAATATTGTTATTGACTCCATAACCTAATGAATGTAAGAAACTAGATTCAATGTATAATAAGCATGTTACTCTAAAAGTTGTTAAAAATGTTGTAAAATATTTCTCTCTAAAATAATTGCATGCATTACTTCATAATTAATAATTTTCTTGAAATAGCATAGAAATTATTTTTAATGCATTATCTATCTTTTTACCAAATAGCATGTTCCACTATTTTAAATTTAGTAAAGGTTTCTATAATCCAAACACACCAAAATATTTTACTAAGATTTTATATATTCAAACCCTTGAAAGATTTTATGGAGGCTCACCTTGCATTTAAAAGCTTAATTTTTTAATTATCTTTTGAATATTTTGAAAGCCATTGGAATGGTGAACTTAAAATTTATATATGTTTATTAAAATCTTTTTATATATTAAAATATTAAAATTATGATCTTGGCTAAAATATTGGAGGGCATTCAAATATTAAATATCTCTACATTATATTTTTCTAATTGTATTTTTAATTCATGGGAGTGTTTCCAAATAAATTAGATTGTAGATTTTAGGTATATTTTTACATTAAATGATGAAGGCCATCCTCTTCTCTCTATTTCATTTCTATTTTTATATTAATGGAGGGACTTTCTATTATTTTTGGTATTTGGTCTATGTATTTTTTCCAATTATTGCATAACAAGTTCATTGTAAAAAAATTACCTCAATAATTATTGTTTAATCAACATTTTTTAGTTTACAATAACTATTTCATGTAATTATGATCTTACTATCATTTTATAGAGGTTTTGTGGATTATTTTATGCCTTTAATTTTTATTTGTGTAATGATTATTTATTTACCTCTTGTAAATTAGTTCTAAAATGTTTCATTTGAAATGTAATAGTTTTTATATCAATATATTTATTTGGGTGAGTGGAGAACACACTTTGGTGCATCACCTTTTATTGTTTTGTTATTTTTATATAATTTCACTCCCTTCCCTCCCAACATGTTTATATTAGTGTAAAAGTATGAGCATTTGGATTCTCAATACTTGAGGTGATTTCATTTCCAATCTCATGCATTGAAGCTTAGAAACTAATATATTATTATAGAGGGTCCAATGTATAGTACAATTTTGAGTATCAATAGACATTATTGGGAATTACACAAAAGTGTTTGGAATGGAATCAAATTTTAAATGTGTCAATTCAAGTCAAAAAATCAAACAACATAAACTTAACATCTATAAGAATTTTTATTCAAACCAAATAAATAATATAGATATTAATAATGAGGTAAGGAACAACTCAAGGGAGAAGGAAATGAAAAGATAGAAAAAAGTTTCTCCCAAAAACAAACTAAATCTAGAATAAGGAACATGAAAGGAACAACACATAGAGGACATATATATATATATATATATATATATATATATATATATATATATATATATATATATATACATACATACATATATATCTTTGAATCACATGAGATATGCTATCAATGCTAACTGTTAATCCCATATAATGCCTAAAAAGAGAGGAATGTGAATGTGGTAAATCAAATGTAATACTATAAGTATTATAAATGTGATCATAAGTTGTATAATACCTTGAATCATCATCACTATGATAGTCATTGTGGTGATGGGCTAGATGATTCATCTTAACCTCTTGAAAATAAACACATGTATTAGTTCAAATGTTTTGTTGTATATTTGAACTATTAATAGGTTATTTAGCATTAAAATACATAAGAGCTTATGAAAAAAAAAATCATGGATGAGTAGGAACTATAACTCTAAGTGTTTAAATTGTATGTGTTTTAATTCTAAGGGATGAAATTAAATGAGTTATATCTTTATGAGCTGTAAATATAAATGTGATAATTGTATAAATCATGACTATATGAGGTGTAAATCAAGAGGATGTGTCTTGAAGTTGTATGATTTATTGTTTAGGAAACACTTTCATTAATATCTCATGTTATTTTTTATGGTATATAGGTAACTCATAAGTGTGTCACAAAAATATATACTTTTTTATCATGTCAAACTCAAGACATTTATGTAACATGGATGGTATATATCTCATTTATTTATCCACGGGTATCTAAATAATATATCATATGTCTTATTATCTATAAAAAAATATATAAAACCTTACTAAGAGGGTCTTAGGACCTACAATGATAGGTAGTGTGATACCCCATAGAGGTGTTTGTGTGAGAATGTCATTACTCTTAAGCACCATATTTATTCTAAGTAATTTTTGCTAAGCATAACCTCTACAAGAAAATAATGAAATTATATAGAATATTTGAATTAAACCATTATATACCATAATGACATGTGTAATTATGGGATGTGAATCAATAAAATCATGTATGAATAATATACCATTATTATAATTATCCATTGGAATCTCATGGTTGTAAGATTTAATATATGGACCTTTATGGTCACAAAATCATATCCATACATGTAATTTCATCTAAGATATGACCATAAAAAATCATTGGTTGTTGATTAGGTATTTCAATGTAAACATTGTCTTGCTTTTGAATATAAAGATTTTGAATGTATTTTTGAACATTTTAAAGTGTTATTTAAGTGAATTAATTGATGAATTCAATGTACTATTATGTACTTCCATTTAAATCACATTACCATCTATAATATCTTGTATCTTATGTTTCAATAGATGTATCCAACTCATTACATCATACTTCTTAGTTAAAGATTGAAATGTATCCAACTCATGATATGGAAGTAAAGAGATCATTTTATATTCAATAAACTATTTAAACACTTGGTGAGAAGGCTCAAATAACTTTATAAATTGTATAGGTTCTCTAGAAGGAAGGACAAGCCTATTAGTTGGTTGATATACTACATTCACTATATTTTTTACCTCGTTATTAGTTTGAAAATGAAAATATCATTAGCCTTAGCTTTAAATATTTATTTACCTTGATATTTGGAGTTATTATAGGTAGGGGCTTCATACCCATATTTAATCATGTTTTCCTCTAATTTTTTACCTCGTATTGTGAAATATAAAGAAAATCTCATAGTAATATTGGTATGTTTTACATAGAACTTTGCCTTTGAGAGGTTGACTCAAAATGTTGGATAAAATACTTTGTAACTTTCTATCAGGTATATGGTAAGACATTTCATCAATGTAGTTTTAAATTTAGTCATGTATTTACTAACACCCTAATTAGGTTCTAATTTACGTTGGGCAAGTTGGGAAAATGTTACTTTTTGACTAATGTTGATAGAGAAGTAAGATAAGAATTTATCATCCAAATTATTGAAATAGCATACTTATCAAAATGGTAGGGTATAAAACCAGTCCAAGACATAGTCCTCGAGAATTATATATGATATCTCAATCATCAATATATCATCATGTAAAAAACTAAAGTATGAGGAATAAAAGGGTTGAATATATGTGAAGGATGACCCTTGTTATTATGTACTTGAAAATTAAGCATGTATAATTATTAGGCAAGGAATAGATTAAGACCTCATGAACTGATGGGTTGTATGAAATATCATGAGAAGTGACCACATGGATAGGCCTTTTAGATCCTTTGGAAATTTGTTTGATTTACACTTGCATGCATTCAAAGGCTTGTTGAATCAATGAATCTTTACCTATAGTAACATGTGTATTAGCCAACACATGAGTAGCACGTGTATAAATATATGTTCTAGGATTTTGACCAAGACCAAGACAAATATATGTAGCATTAGTAATGGCCCAATATTATCTAATAATATTATAAGGCACAATAAAAATAGAATACTAAGAAGGAATAGTATAAGTAACCTAAGTATAAGTAGTAGGGGCACTAGCCTAACCACATTATGTTTAAGGAGGGCATCTAGTATGTATATTAGAAACATTAAAAGTATCAATAGGATCAAATTTAGTCCTAGGTATAAATTCCTTAGTTAAGCCTTTATTTCTTACTTATTTTAATGTAATAAATAGGTCTTAAAGTTGAGTGGGTTTATTCTTAATCAGTTGTATATAAATTAACAGAGTCTTTTAACTCTTTCTTGATCTACATCATCATATTATCATTCATATCATCGACACATTTACCATTATCATAATAAAAACTATAATCATCTTCAACATAAGCATATTTACCATTCAAATTTGTACCCTTTGCGTTATCAATCATAGAAGTAGTGGTACTTTTAACAACAATTAGCATTATATATTTCAAATAATCACTAAGCAAATGAATTTGATTTAAATCAATAGTACCACCACTGAATCTAGAATTTTACCTAATATGGATTGAAGATATATATTTTTTATTTTGAATAATATGTAAGCATTGGTAACATGGAAAGTGTTAAATGAACTAGGGCTAATAATAAATCAATAATGAACAAACCAAAATCTAAGAGTTAGATTTAAAAGGTGAAATCAGACCCTAGGAAATGAATCAAGAAATTATCTTACCCTAAGGTTGTGTAAAAGTATCAAATTCACTAAAATTTTTTACAAAGTTGGTGGATAAGTGTAATAATATTATACACAATGAAGTAAAATAATGGTGTACTTATGCAAATATAGTAGACTACATAAATCAAACCACTCTAGTGTATTGAAATTGAGAATTGAAAGTCTGAATGATTGATAGATTGAGTGAATCGATAAAGATATTAATAAAGAGAGGCATAATTGACCACTATTAATAAAAATATGTTTATAGCATGTGATCGATTATGGAATATTTAATGGTTAAGTATTATTATTCATGTACCCTTACCATAATTACATCAAGTAAATATAAATATATTTTATTATTATTATTTAACATGAGTTAAATCTCATGTAAATCAATAATAACAAATATATATATATATATATATATATATATATAGATATAGACACACACATTATTGTGCCTTGGGGAGAGGATGGGCCCACACTATAAAACTATATTTTACATTTGTAAAATCACATCAATTCAAATCATATTTACTCTCAAGTGTTTTATTTGCAAATAATTTAATTCTCTATGAAGATTTATGAGAATAAGGAAGAATTTTATTGTGTGATTTATTTTTAATATAGTGGATAATAATTTATGGTTTTTTACCTCCTTGTGAAGTTTTTCACATTATATCTTGTGTTCATCTATGTATATATCTTTGCCTTCAATTACACATCAAGATCCTATAGTATCCATAAGTATTATTCTATATTTTATATCATGGTATCAAAATAATTTTGATGTGATAATTAGTGACATGTTCATTTGAATTGTGTTATGTGGCTTGGTCATCCTATACAAAGCAAATTTCATTCAAGATCAACCTTGTATGACCTATGGTAAAACATAGGAGGAAATAAAAATTCACTATGGAGAATATGGACATATATCTCAAGTTGTTAGATCAAACAAACATCCAAATCTCAAATCTAAGTAACCAAAAAGTAAATAAACAATAAAAGATCATCCAAAATTTGCCTAGCCATCCTTGTATGACCCATGTATGGCTTGGGAAAGCTGAAAATCAATAAAAAATGAGATTTAATATTATTTTTCATGTTTTTCTTCTTTTAAGTGCTTAAAATTCCTTATATAAATTTTGAAACAAAATTCAAAAATAGTGTTTACAGTTGTTTTTTGTGACACTTTCCTTGGTTGCAATATTTTACAATTGTTTCCAATTGTTTCACATATAATTGAATAATAATTATTTTTTATACATTATAAATTTATTTTATTGTAAAATTAAGTAAAAAATCACATTAAAAAGTGTATTTTATAAACCTTTATAATATCAATTTAATATAAAACTCAAAATCATAGTATCATCTTTAAAGGGAAGTAATGGCTTATCCTAATTTTGAGCTAGACAAATCACAAATGTTAAATGGATCAAACTATAATATTTGGAAAATCTAGCTAAAAAATTATCGAATATTACATTTGAGATTGGAAAACCCCTATCAAGGAGAAATGTCATGATTGAGTGTAAAGGATGATTTCCTACTCCATATTGGTAATCAAGAGTTTTTCAATCATTCCTAGAAACTCCTTGAGTCTATACACAATAGAACTTATCTTTCAAAAATAGTTAAATTTGTTCTTGAATTACTTACTAATTTGATGAAAGGTGATGAAAAAATAGTTAATTTTCTTGCAAAAATAAAAAATATTAAATCTATATTAGATGGTTGTGAATATAATCTTGTTCAAGATAATCTTTTATATTTCATTATTTAGTTAAATATTCACGAAAATTTTCACAACTTCATTTATATTCTTAATTATAAATACCAAACTAAGCAAGATATCTCTAACCTCATTACCCTTTCAACTCTTCTTATTCAAGAAGAACAAGTGATGTCAAATTTTGAATCTAAAAATAATGTGACTTAAACAGATCTCATGCTTAATATTGTTCCTTAAAACTCTATAAACTTTAAATCTAACCCAAACTCTAATAATGTAAAAAATTGGAATAGGGAATCTAAAAATAAGAATCATAAAGTCATATTTAATAGAAATTACAATATATGTATTAAATTTGGACATAGAAGGGAATATTTTTATAAAAATAAGAAAAAAATATAATAACAAAACCTCTAAAAATAACAAAGGGAAGAAATGTTCTAATCAAAATCAACAAAAAATCAAAACCATAATAAAAACAACAATCATGATCAAAATACTAACATTATTTCTTTGTACGTTGCCTTGTTTGCTTCTAATGAAAACAAGTAGATTTTATATAGTGGTGCATCACAACATTTGACTTGTTGATAAAGTATTTTATCTAACACTAGATATATATTTTATAGAATTTATTTATTTGGTAATTCATATTTAGAAGGTACTAAGCAAGGAAAAGCTAAATTTGCAAATGTAGTCATAAAAAATGTTTTCTATGTTCCTAAACTTAAGAAAAACCTATTATCCAATTATCGGTTTACAAATGATAATCTCATAGTAACTTTAATGAAGAATAAATTTTATATTATAAATCAATTTTCTTCTCTAATTTTTGAAGAAAAAATATACAAAATAGTTTATAGATTTTGTATGCTTCTTTTGCATGTTGTCTTTCATCAAAAAGTAAAAATGAATCTCAATTGTAACATGAAATATTACATCAAGTTAATTTTATAAGTTTATATGAAATGTATCATCATGATATTCTGGTTGGCATTCTTTTTATTTCTTATCATCATGAAGCTTATGAGGGTTACTTACGTGGTAAGCAACACACTAAACCCTTTCACAAAAGTCATGATGTGAACTCCTCACATCCTTTAGAGCTTATTCATAGTGATTTATAGGACCACTTGAAGTTATATCTCTTAATGACTTCTTATATTTTTTTAATTTTATTTATGATCATAAAATAATTATTTTGTCTTTTTTTATTAAAAATAAATTTGAAGTTTTATCTAAATCTAAAGAATTTAAATCTTTAGTTTAAAATTATTCTAACTTTTCTAAGAAAATATTAAGAACTGATAATGGCAATGAATACATCAGTAAAGAATTTTATTTTTTTCATTAATTATGGTATTAAAAGATAATAAACAAATCCATATTACCCATATAAAAAATGGAATTACTGAGAGGAAAAAATGAATCATCATTGAAATGTCTAGAACAATGTTGTATTTTGAAAATATTCCTAGGTTTTTATAGGGAATATTGTTATGAACAATATAAATATAGTTCCTATTAAATTTTTGCATCTTTATACACCCTTATAGATGTGATATAATAAAAAATCAAGTGTTTCTCACCTTAATATATTTGGTAGTCCTACTTCCATCTTTATTCCTAAAGAAAAAGGAAAGAAACTTGATCCTACCTCCTATTATTGCATTTTTTAGGTTATGGGGGAAAAACTAAAGGATTAATAGTATATGATCCATATAAAATACAAATAATTGAGAATAGGAATGTCTAAGTTCTTGAAAAAAAAATTGAGTCTTTTTTGGAACACCTCAAAGTACTTCTTTTGATGAACCATAATCTTTTGTTACTCCTTATGAAGAAATGAATACCTTGGGGGAATTTGATCCAATTTTGTATAAATTATATTTTGAGGGGGATCCTTATCTAATTTTTGTTTAATCTAAAATACTTTTAATGGGATAAATTCCTAATTCAAACATATAATCTTGATAATCTTGATAAACTAACTAGGAGTCAACATACATATCATGATTTGATGGCATTGTATGAACATGAACCTCAATCTTTTTAGGAAGCTATTAAATATGATAGATTAAAATTTTATATGCAAGCTAAATATCTATCCCTAATTAAAAACTAAACTTGGGATCTTGTCTCACCTCCACTTAAAAGGAATATTATTGGTTGTAGGTGGATTTATAAAATCAAATATAATTTAATTGGTAGAATTGACAAGTTCAAAGCTAGATTAGTTTCTCATGGTTTTACTCAAAAACTTGAGATTAACTATGCTAAAAAAAAATTCTCTTATAGTAAAAATAATTATTATTATATTATTTATTTCCCTTATATCTCAAACTAGTTGGATTATACACCAAATAGATGTCAAAAATGTCTTCCTAAATGGTGAATTAGAAGAAGATATCTACATAACTTATCTTAAAGGTTTTACTAAAGCTAAAAAAGAACATTACATTTTTAGGTTAAATAATTTTATTTAGGTTTAAAATAATGTCCTCAATCTTGGTATTCTAAAATCACTAGATATTTTAAATAATTAAGTTTATCTAACTATTATTCTAATAATGATATGTTTGTTAAAGTTTAAAATGATCATTTTATCTTAATTGTATTATATGTTGATATTATTATTATTTGTGGAAATAAATTAGTTTAATTATTAAATATAAAGATAAATTAAATAAAACTTTTTAAATAACTGATCTAGGCATTCTTTATCATTATTTAAAAATGGTTGTATTTCAAGATAAAAATTTAATTGTTGTTTCTCAATCTCAAAATACACATAACCCACTTGTTAAGTTTAATTTTATTTAATTTAAGCCTACATATAATCCTATTGAAGTTGAATTTAATCTTGATCCTAAACCTGCTTGTGATAAAGATAACCCCACTTTTTAAAAATCTTTTTGGTAGTTTGATTTATCTAAATATTACTAAGATAGATATTTTATATGTTATTGGTGTTGCTTCTAGATTCATGCAACATCCAAACTTAGATCATTAGAAATTATCAAAATGGATACATTAGTATATCAAAGGAACTATAAATTTTGGTTTATTTTATTATTCTATTGATAATGCTAATTTATATGGTTATTGTGATGTTGACCATGCTAGTGATACTATAGATCACAAATCTACTTCTGAATATGTGTTTAAGTTGGGTGTAAGTGTTATCACTTTGAGCAGTGAAAAGTAACCTATTGTTTCTATCTATTCCATAGAAATGGAGTATATAAGTGTTATGGAATCTATTAAATAAGTCATGTGGCTATGAAGGTTGTTATAATAACTTCATTTGGATGTTTCTCATAGTAATACCCTTCTATGTGATAACCAAATCTGTATAGCTCTAGTGAAAAATATAGTGCAGTACCAAATATCTAAGCATATTGATGTTCATGTACATTTTATCCAAAATAAAGTCTTTAATTATGAAATTAATATATAATTTTATCTTATGGATGAATAAGTGGAAAATATATTCATAAAAACATTTATTGTTCCCAAGTTTTTCAAGTTACATACAATGTTGGGCCTCTTAAATTTATTATTAAGGGTGAGTGTGCATGAAAATGTCACTTCCTAATGGCCATGTGTTTCCTTCTTCTTATCTATACTTATTCTCATTTTAAAACATTATGATAAGTCACTTTATGTGATTTTTTAAAAGTTCATTGTATATGAGTTTATAGTGAACCCAATACTTAAAATCATATATTGTAATAGAGATCCTTATGTTACATAAGGATCCCAAATGCTTGGTTGATAATTAATGAGAAACTATGAGATGTGGTTTCATGATCATGATAACCTCAACTTACTCTAAGTAAATTATGGATTATAATTCATTTTGTTTCAAAATGTGATATTGGATTGATAATATTTTAAATCCTTCAAATGTTACATGCCTCATAAACTCATTGTATATGGTTTATGAAGTATAATTCTTTTATTATAAAGGTGACTATGGCATGTATACCCACTTAACATTAAAGGGGAGTGTTGAATCATTTAATGGGTAAGTGATATTATTTATGTACCCTTATCATAATGTTTTAGATATAGATAAAAAATAAGTTTTAAAGGATCTCATAACCTTTACATACCAAACCATATAAAGAAAAAAACACCAAAAAAAAGAACAATAAAAATTGATATCCCATTAAGGAGATTAAAAAACCACCCAAAACTTACATAAAATCCACTATAAACCCATAAAATATATATATATATATAGAACAACAAAAACCATAAATTGTTAACCAACTAAACAAGTGGTCATGTCAAGCCTTTCGTCTATGTGGTTATTTAAGTCCCTGCTAGATCCTCTTTTTTTCCATCCACCTTCTTCTTCATGTTTCCCCTAGTTCAATTGCAAGGACCCTCTGTATTGGCCTCCTATAGATTATTATCATGGGTTGCCTTGGACATGTTCATCTTATAATTTTAATTGTGTTGGCTCCCCCTTTAAGCTTAACCTAAGATTCCTCATATTGTTTGAGAAACTCATGATCTTCTTCGACTACCTTCTCAAGCTCAAGATTGAGCATTCTAAATAGATTTCTCTAGACTTCACCTCCCCTCCTACCCATGCTATCTATAGCCAAGATGATTTATATGATGTCCTTGATGTCATTTCTAGTTTTTCCTAGGTCTTTCACCTAGAATTTTAGTCTCCCCTTAAGAGCCTTGAGATTTTATTTAAGATTATAGTTAAACCCTTATTATTTTTGGAATTTGGACCCATATTTATGGGTTTAGTTAATCCCTTCATTTAATCAACTAATTTTAATTAATTTCATATAAAACTAGGGTCGTTGTCCAATGATAATCTATATTAAGGTGTCAAAGATAATGACTAACAATTATTTCTTTAGTGGAAGCTTTGGATCATCTACTCTAAATATATAATATAATTACTTGAATTGAAACTTGGTTTATTAATTTTGAAAACAAACACTCTTTTTAAATTAAAATTATTTAAAATAAACACACTTTTAATCAAATCTACTGTAATGTAAATGTTTTGAAAGGTAAATGTTTTAAATTCAAATTGATGAGAGTAAAATTGCTAAAAGAAAACACACAATAACACACAGACCTATAGGTTTAAACATATAAAAAAATGCATTGCATAAATAAATTAAATATTAAATAAGCAAAAATATAAATATATAAATACCATAAAATATCTTGCTTTCATGGCTGAGTGGGACCTTTCTTGTTAGTGTAGGCTTTTCCCCACTTTTGGTTTTACCTACATAGTTATTAGTCAGCTTGTTAGGGTCATTAAGGTCATTAGGAAAAATAAATTTAATGTGTTTTTTTAATTTTGAGTCAATTTTTTACCTTTATGATGACTTAATATCTAACTATATAATGTACCTCCTTTTTAATTTTTGGTGAATAAATTAATGAATATTTTGGTGAAGTTGATGTAACTCTTATTGTAAAAATCTTACTCTCACCTAATACTAGGGTTTTTATATAATCCATGATGTTCATAGATATTAGAGTAATATAAAATGGAATAAAATATATGATATAATGATTGTTTTTCCATTTTTAAATATCCTTGGTGATATCTTTCTTGCATGCATCCTACAGGGTTTTTGATTTTTTTGTTCTTCATAAGTTTGATGGGATTTCTTAAAAAAACATGTAAGATATTCAACTAGAGTATGAAATAATAAAATAAATAATACCAAAATATTTTTAAGGTACAGAAACCTTAGAATAATCTATACACATGACCTATTTTCATGGCAATCAATTTCAGACCTTTTTCAACAATTTCATGCAAATACGTACAACTAGGGTCTCCAAAGGAAAATCATTTTCTAGTTTTTTGAGATCCTTGGTGAGTATTTGGTATATTTTATATAGGAATTATAAATATATATATATATATATATATATATATATATATTATACTTGGCAATAATTCATCCCTTGCCTGCACATGTAAGAATTTTGAGGTACTTCTGAAAACTCTCAAATTTGAGACTTCAAGATGCACATGGAGTCAAAACCCTTGACATTGAGACTTCAAGATGTATGAAAAGTCCCAAAATAATCCTTATACAATTATTCATATGATGTGGTCACATGATGGGAGAACCCACCTTAACCTTTATCCCTTAGTCATATGGAAATTAAGCCCTTGGTCACTTCCAACCTGAAAGTGCTTAACTTTTGCTCCAAAAAAACAAGTTTTTTTGAGGAAATTGGTTCAAATTTTTTTTCAATAATTTTATAAAAAGTGACTAAATTTTTGGAATTCAATAAAAAAAAATTCCACTACTATTTTCCACCAAAATTTTCATGCAAGCAAATTTTCAAACACACAACTTTTAATCGGTAGCTCTGATTTAAGTGTTGTCTTATTCAAAAGTGACTATTTTTTTAATATATGCATTGGTGGTAAATTTGGAACTTATAAAACTACCTATTTTTCACATATTTTGCCTCTTGGATACATATCATTAGATCTTGAAATCCCTCTAGTTATTTAATACTTACGCACATATTACTATTCAAAAATTTGGGGGAGGGGAGGGGTCACTAGTTATAATGGGGTATTTTGTGGTGATGTGTATTACTTGGTGTCTCTTTTATAAATTATCATTATATACATTTTTTTGATTCCTACACTTGTTGCTCATTTGGACACATTCTCAGTTATGTTTTATGTCCTCTTTATGAGTGTGCATTGTTCTTATAACTAGGGGGTCATTACAGTTATTTTCTGTAGATGTGTACTTATTTGGTGTCTTATCTTAATCATGTCAACTTAACTTAAGAGAAAATCATGGATGAAAGTTGTTTCTACACCTATGATTTTTCTTGGAAAGACAAATTGTGCTTCTTGGTATGCATAAATAGAACACTTGTCATAATAAAGAATTTTACTCCATTCTTGTATGGAAAAATTCCTTCCCCTTATAATTTTAGTTAGTTCAATAATCGAGATAAAACTTATTAAAAGGTTCTTGGTACCTTATTGTTACATTTTCACATGGATCTTCATTGCCATTTAGAATATACAATGTGTGTCTGTACTGTTTGGAACATTCTTTAGTCTCTTTTTAGAGATCATATTGAGATTTATATCAATCCTACTCCTTTTCCTATCATCTCTTTTGAGACTATTAACTCTATCATCTTACTCCTATTTCCTATGATGACACATCCATGGTGGATAATGCTCTTCCTTTTGTTGATCCACCACTATAATATGATATTCTACCTAAACTTAGTTATCCCATTACATATTCTACTTATATTCTTATGCAATATGATTTTATTACAAATACATCATAGATTGGTACTTGGGAGGACTCTAATATTTATAGTGAGAGTACACCTTGTGATATCATTGATGACTCTTGTCTTCCCATATATGTTCAATTTATGGATCCATGTGATTCATATGTAGTCTCTTCTTCATATTTAAGGGTTGTTGAATAGTACTCTCCACTTCACATGAAAAATGTCATGATTGTGTTAATGGGAATGAAAAAACATAAATTAGGTATAGACAACAAACTAAATGTCATATTTATGAACACATGAACTAATAAATAAAGTGTAAGAAAAAGGCATGATGTTTCTAGTTGGCAAGGATGTATCAATGAGAAACCATAGTTGGATTGACTTAGTGAACATAAACCTATAAAATGCTTTGTAAGAGCATGATTTGATTAAGAAAGAGGGGGGTCTTAATCACTTTGTATCAAGTAAGCTCATATTCCCTTGAGAAGAGGTGTGGGAGGAAAGTAGGTGATAAGTAGATAGTGAAATGGGAAATGGGTGAAATGGTAAGCTGACGTGGGTTAGCTTGCCCCTTCTATAGGTCACCAAATAACCATGATAGACACACCCATGCCTTAATATGAGATGTAGACTAATCAATATGGGAAGTATACCAATGACATATATAGGAGCTGATTATGGTGTAATGAGATAATGTGTAGACTGATCAATGTGGGAAACCTATAAATGGCATAAATAGGAGCCGATTATGGCTTACTTTCTTTGATTTTTACATAGTATTGTTTGTTATTTTTGTTTTTTTGATAAGTGGTTGAAGTTGATCAATGTAGGAAGCTTTAAATTATTATTTCATAGCTATCCTTCAAGGGAGAGGTCTAGTATTAGATTTTATAGCTACCCTTCAAGGGAGCAATCTATTTTTTAAGAAACTTTTAATTATTGGGTAGCTATCCTTCAAGGGAGTAGTCTATAATGCAAGTGATTTTTTGAATGTTTGTTAGACATGGACAAGTCTATTTAGGATTCAAAATTTGACCTTTATGGATTCAAGGCTTGAGCACAAATGGTTAATGTTAAATGGGGAAAGTGGTTTGAGAGATAATTGACCATGGGATTCCATCTGATTAAAGACAAAAAGTATCCATGAGAACCATTCCATGGGTAGAGCCATGGTGACCATGCTTAGGATTAGGCCATAACTATGATAGATAATCAAATTGATCTATGTTTTAATTGATTATTCCCAAAGGAGTTAAGGATGTGAAAGGTAGGGAAAATCTCATGAACCAAAGGATGAGCTTAAGCTAGATATAAAAATGAGTTTGATCCCTATTTCAATAATATAAAGGATACAAATATGAAGCATTAAGAGGCTCAGGTTCTAGTTTTCCCTCAAGAGAGGATAAACAATAAGCTCCAGATCCATACTTATGGGTTATGATGTTGGGTCCAAGCCAATTAAAATCAAACTTACCCTTTTTACTTTTATCCATATTAGTTACATGTTGGTTTTCCTTAAATATAAGCTCTTTGATGTTGAACTCTCTCTCTCTTTTAGGTGTTTTTTGTATGTATGTTTAATCTATTCTTGATAGACATGAAGATAATTAAGGGCTATAAGGTGATGTTCATCAAGAATTTCAAGACATGCAAGATATTCTTGATGATAGTCAATTTTAGAAAGGATTTCATGTAAATATGTGCAAAGGGGTGGAATTTTGACTTTGAGAGACAATACTACCTCAACACCAAAGATGAAAGAAAAAGGGGTAGCACCCATATAAGTTTAAATTCTAGTGTGATAGGCCCATAAAGAGAAGGGAATATGTACGTGCCAATCCTAGCTTAAAGCACTTACTACTTTAGTGATCATATTGATGATATTTTTATTCAAGGATTTAACCTATCCATTGGATTGAGGATGATAAGGTGAGGAAAATCTTAAATTGATGGCAAAAGGATCACAAAGACCTTGGACACTTTGGTTTTTAAAATATTTTCTATTATTGGTGATAATCTTATGGGGAACATCAAAGTGGTAGATGATATGGTGATTGATGAATTTGATAATTTTTTCAGCTTTGGTGGATATAAAGGGGATGGCCTCCACCAATTTGGTGAAATATTTAGTGGCGATAATGATATATTGATGTCATTGTGATGAATGGGGGTTGATTTCCCAATAAGGTCAAGACCCCATTGCGATAAGGGACAATAATTAGTAGATACTTGAAGTCCATGAGGAGGTGCATGATGTAGATTATCATGTTGTTGACATTTGACACACTTTTTTACATTATCACAATAATCCTTATTGAGGTTGGGCCAATAGTAACAAAGGTGAAGGATACGCTTAGCAACAGCTAGGCCACTAAAGTGTCCCCCACAAATTCCATCATGCATTTATTTAATGGTGTGGGAAGCTTCCTAGCTATGTAGGCAACAAAGAAGGAAGCCATCAAAGCTATGTTTGTAAAGGATTCCCCCTATTATAGTATAAGTAGAGGTACTATGAATAAAGGCTTGTTATGCATTCTTTAAAAGGTTGGGAAGAATGATGCAAAGGTTAAGGTAGTCAAAAGATTGGTTATACCAAATGTTGGAAGGAGACATCTCCACACTAAAAATGGTAGGGAGATCAAAAATAATATATGAGGGTGTGATAAAGTGGTGGATGGTGATGAATAGTTTAGATTCAATAGGTTGAGATGGAATTTGTGAAGCAAGAGAGGCTATCATGTTTATGAATTTGTTGTTAAATCGAGGGATAGACTAGATAATGTAATGATTGAATGTCATTAAGAGTATATGCATGAGTTGTTTATAATTTAAGAGGACATTATTTTTACATTGATAATATCATAGGACATGGTTCATGACTAGTTAGGAGTCACCCAAGATACTGATAATTTTGACTCCCAAAACTAAGGTAGTTTGGAGGCCAAAGACTAGGGCTTCATATTCAGATATATTGTTGGTACTTTTGAAGTCAATTTTAAAATAAAGGGGAAGAGGTTCCCCATTAAGGTTAATGAGAATAACTCTAGCACCCCTACCATTTTGGCATTTAGAGCCATTGAAAAACATGGTTATTTGGTATGTGGGTTCTTCTTGAGAAATAGTTACAATAGACTCATCTGGAAAGGCAAGAGGAAGAGGTTGATTATCAAGTAGAGGGGATTTGGCCAATTGGTCAATGATGACATACCCTTTAATACACCTTTTTGGAATAAAATCAAGATAAAATTTACCTAAAATCATGAGCCACTTAGCCATACATTGGTTTTGATATGGCTTAGAGTGCTTGAACTTGAGGGGGTCAGTGTTAGTGATAACATAGGTTTTATGATTAAGACGATAGTGACAGATTTTGGATGCCATGAAAACCAAGGTGAGGTAGATATTTTCAAGATGGGTATACCAAGTTTCATACTCAATAAGGGTACAACTAATGTAATACATGGCTTGCTCTTTATTCTATTCATTATGATGAGTGAGAATTGCCCCTAGGGAATGATTAGTGGCATATATAGGTAAAAGGGTTAGTCTTCCTTAGGAGGAGTGAGGATAGGTGGAGAGACAAGATACTCCTTGATTAAATAAAATGCTTATTGACATTTCTTGGTCTACTTAAAGGAGGTGTCCTTCTTTAGGAGGTGGTGAAAGCACTGGTATTTATTAGATAGCTGGGAGATAAAATGATGAATGGATTGAAGTTTTCCCTATAGACTATGGATTTATGTAAGTTTAGTAGGAGGCATCTCCAATATTTCTCTGACTTTATTGGGGTCTATTTTTATTCCACATAGAGAGACAATGAAACCAAGAAGCTTGTTCGATAAGACCCCAAAAATGCACTTTTTGGGGTTGAGCTTGACATAAAAATGAATTAGGTGGTTGAAGATTATGGTGAAAACATCTAGGTGATCCTTATGGTGTTTTTATTTCCTAAAGAGATCATCCACATAATCCTCTACAATTTTATGGATGAGATCATGAAAGATATAAGTTATGGCCTATTGATAGGTTGCTCCAACATTATTTAATCTAAAGGGAATGAATCGATAATAGAAGGTTCCCCATGGGGTGATAAAGGAAGTTTTATGTTTATTTTTGGGGGAAATTAAGATATTATTATATCTTGAGAAACTATCCATGAGAGATAATAGTTCATGACTAGTTGTAAGATCAACAAGTTGATCGATGTTTGGTAATAGAAAGTCATGTTTTGGGTGAGCAAGGTTGAGGTCATGAAAATAAATACAAAGGCAAAGTCCTCATGTAATATTGGTGATAATAATTATATTAGAAACCCATTTTAGGTAATTAATGGATTGGATGAAGTTAATGGATAAGAGGTGTTGAAGTTCTTCTTTAACAAGGAGAGCTATGCAGGGATGCATCCTATGAAGTTTTTGCCAAACTAGCTTAAACTTAGGATGGGTGATGATGTTATTAAGGGTAATATAAGGGTTAATCCTAGGCATATCCTAATAGGACCATGCAAATGCTATTCTAAGGTCATGAAATAAATAAGGTAATTGTGTTGCTCCATAGAATTTAAGGATTCACCAATTTTGACAATGCAAGGGTTATCCTGAGTTCCTAAGTTAACATCAATAGTTTGTTCATTCAACATGTTTTGGTTCTTAAGAGGTAGATATTTATGGGTAAAATAATCCCTGGCACTGAGATAGGTGAGAATGGAATTGACGTCTTGGTGTTGGATGGTGTTAATGGTAGGGGAATCATGTTTGATCATTTTAGGGTAGATGAGAGGAAGGGTTTTAGTTTGTCCATCATTTTGGTAAGTCAAGGGGCCTAAACTAATGGTATTGATAAAAAAAAGTGATGTGGGATGATATCAAAGTCTTTTGACTTTTGGGAAAGTGTTATTTATTAGGATGGAAGATCTTCATTGATGGTAGCGATAGGTTTTGGTGAGGTGGGTTCTTATGGTGGTATGAACCCAAGGCCAAAGAACTCATGAAGTTTTTGAGTTTTTATGGTGGTTAATTCATGATATCATTATTCATAAAATCCAAGACCAAAACCCTTCTAAGTGCACTAGTAAAGGTAATCTTTAGCAAAGGCTAGTTTGTCTAGGTAGGAGAAATTAGTGGTGAATGGTTAGATGAATGGTGTAGTGGTGGAAGTGAGAAGTGATTGATCAAGTCCCTCATAAATTAAATTTATTTTATTATTAGGGAGACCAAAAGGGATATTATTTCTAATGTTGGGATCATAGGAAGGGTCATATTTTAGATTCCCATACTCTTGCAGAGTAGGTAAGGCATCTAAGGCTAAAAGTTGATATTCCCCCAAAGAGAGACATTGAAATGTGGATTGTAAGGGGTCCTCAACTAGATTTTGGGATGATGACATGGTTGAGCTAGTTGAAGATTCATCATTTATATAAGTGGAAGATTTTTTTGGTTGGTAGGGTAGTTTCATTAGAATTTGGTTGTGAGGTAGATGAAGGAGGAATGAGAATGTCATTAGGCTGTTATGTCATATTGTAAGAGGTAAAGGGACTAGGATCAGCTTTGATGGTAACAACTTATGCCTCATGCTTAAATTTGACACAATGATGTAAGGTGAAAGGGACATAACCTATAACATGAATCCAAGGGTGTCTAAGTAACACATTATATTGAAACTCACCATCTATAACATAAAATAGTTCAAAAATAGAATGAGGCCCCAAGTAAATATGGAAGACAATAGTTCTTAAGGTATTATGCATGGTATCATTAAAATAATGGACTATTTTACTTTCAAACATGATATTTTTGGGCAACTAAAGTTGGTTTTATGCATGGGAGGAGATAATTTTGATGTTATCTCCTTCATCAATCATAACCCTTTTGATGTGGGTTTAATTGATATATGTGGTAAAAAAAAATGGAGTATTAGAGTCCTCAAGATTAGCATGTGGCATTTCAGAATCCTAAAAGATAACAAGGGCCAAAATTTAGAGAGCTCCAACCAAGGGTGCAAGAGGTTGAGGATCATCTGGCTAAACCTCAATAGATTATATAGCCTTGATCAGTGCCTGGTGATGGTGGGTTAAAGTGTTGATTAGTTCATAGAGTCTCATCTTTACTGGTGTTTAGTGAATTTATTTCAATACTAAGCATTGTAAGAACATAGAAGGGTTGGAGGGAGAATCTCCTAAAATAGATACTTTAGGTTTTGGTGGTTGTGAAGGCAAGGGTAGAGATGTTTGGGTTTGGTTTGTGGTTTGAGGGGTTGATGGGTAGGTCCATGAAATGGAGGCTTTGTCTTTTCCCTTATCTTTCTATTAGTCTTGGGATTGTGTAACCACATGAATAGTATGGATAAGGGGGTTTGTTGGGTTTGATGCTTGATTCGATACTTATTTCTCATCATTAGGTAGGAAAGGGGGAATTGGTAAAGTTTGGGTGGGTTGGGTTGATGACAATATTGGTAATGGGGGTAAGAAGGGTTCACCTGATAACAAATCATCCTCATCATATAGGCTATGAATAAATTATTGGAGAGCTTTGCAGTTCTCCATGTCATGTCTTGGTGACCTATGATATGCATAGATCAAGTTATATTGAACTAGGAGGGTTTAGGGTGTGAAAGGTCAAAAGGTTTGATTAGAGGTAAGCTAATGGAAGAGGTTTGCAACAACATTTATAAAGTATTTAAATAGAATTCAATATAAGGTGTTGGAGTTAATGGGTTTTTGGCTTTAAGAGTGGTAACCTTCTTAGGCATAGGTTTTAGAGTGGAAGTTGTTAGAGGAATGATTTTGGTTAGCAATTTTGGTTGGTTTTTCTTGGTTACAATTGGTTTAGAGGTTGAATAATTAGATGTAGAAGAATTAGATGATGAAGGTTTAGCAATAAGCTAAAAATTAGAGGTAGATAGGTTGGTTAAAAATGATGGAGAACTATATGGTTTTATGGGTGTAGGTGGAGTAAAAGGGGATGGTTTATTAAAAGAAGAATAGGTAACTAGTATGGTAGAAGGATGGGTTCTTAAGATGGAAGGTAAGTGGGAAGGAGGTGGTATTGGTCTAGTTTGAGGTAGAGGTTTGGGTAACTCTACCTTCTTAGGTATTTTAGTTGTATTTTCCTTTGGTATACTAGATGGAGTTAAATCCAACCTCAAAGGGGGTGTGAATAAGGAGAATCCCTAGGTTCTTGATTGGTTTGGTGTAAGAAGCATAAGGTGATTTGGTAGTTTTATATGGAGGTGGTTGGGATGGTTCACTTATGGTCTTGGAAAAAGTATTTGGTGAAGGGGTCATGATGGGCTTAAGGGTGGATTCAAGTGAAGTTGAGGATTCATATTTTCTTTAGTAAGGTAGTCCAATATGATGCCAAAAGATGGCTCTATCAAAATTAGGTTTGGAAGTGAATTCTAGACTTTGGACTAGTCTAGAAAAGGGCTTGTAGATGGTTTTAGTTCCTTGGTTATTGGTTTCAAATCTTAATACCATAGTTGGAGAAGAAGAAATGGTTTCTTCATTTTTGTCTTGGAGGGAAGATTCTAAAATTGGTGGTTGGGTAAATGAAGTGATCTCCATTTTTGGGATGTTTTTTGAAAGGAGAATGGATGGTCCTATAATAAGAGAGGTTGGTGTAGTAACCTGAATGGGAGGGATGGATATGATTGCTTCCCTTTGTTTGGACATACAAAGGAATAGAGGGTAGTTCTACGGCTTGAATGGGTGGAGTAGAATAAAAATGGGTAGTTAATGTAACAGTTGCCTCCTTTAGGGCCTCCACCAAAGGAAAGGTAGTTAAATACAAGGTGTCATCAAATGAAGAGAGAGGGGGGTTGATTCTTGCATTTGGGTATCTGAAAGAATGGGTGGTGAGTTTATTATTTCCACTTGGGAGATTGAGGTAATGGTCTCTTCAACAATGGGATCATTATTAATGATATTGATTGTATGTACCTCATGAGAGTGAGATGATTTGGGTTATTGCCATGGTGTTGGGTGGAAAGAGTGTGATTAGGAAAAGGCTTGCAAAAAATGTCAAGGGACTAATTAGGAGGTGCATTGGGATTATCAAATGAAGAGAGAGGGGGGTTGATTCTTGCATTTGGGTATCTGAAAGAATGGGTGGTGAGTTTAGTATTTCCACTTGGGAGATTGAGGTAATGGTCTCTTCAAAAATGGGATCATTATTAATGATATTGATTGTATGTACCTCATGAGAGTGAAATGATTTGGGTTATTGCCATGGTGTTGGGTGGAAAGAGTGTGATTAGGAAAAGGCTTGCAAAAAATGTCAAGGGACTAATTAGGAGGTGCATTGGGATTATCAAATGAAGAGAGAGGGGGGTTGATTCTTGCATTTGGGTATTTGAAAGAATGGGTGGTGAGTTTAGTATTTCCACTTGGGAGATTGACGTAATGGTCTCTTCAAAAATGAGATCATTATTAATGATATTGATTGTATGTACCTCATGAGAGTGAGATGATTTGGGTTATTGCCATGGTGTTGGGTGGAAAGAGTGTGATTAGGAAAAGGCTTGCAAAAAATGTCAAGGGACTAATTAGGAGGTGCATTGGGATTATCAAATGCAAGTTTTCCAATATAAATTAAAATTTTGGACAAGACTTTTTAAAGTATTACATCTATTAATGTCATGTCATATAGCATGGTGGAAGGCACAATGGTCATTTTTGTTATACCACCTAGGTACGGGGTGAGAAGAATCAAATTATTGGGATGGTTTAATTGGTGGAAGTTGGATGAGGTTGGCTTTGAGAAATTTATCCAAAAAATGATGCATAAAATTATCTAATGGGAGTATATTGTCTTGGAGAAGCTCAGTATTGGTTTTAGTTTTGTTGTTAAGGAGAGTTTGAAGGATTGGTTGGAGGTGGAGTAGTTTTTAGAACAACTAAATTTGTGGATGATTTTGCCTTGGTATTGGATTTTTTAGTGGATTTGGTAGATGAAGGGTCAATAGGATTTAAAACTAGAATTTTTGTTCCATAATTTCCATTTCCCCTCATCAATGGCCTAGTTTTCAAGTTTTCATGCCATGGTGAATACCTCATCAAAATTTTGGAAGGTTTGAACTTGAATAATGGGGAAAATATGTTTAGCACAACCCTAAGATAAGATTCAATCAGTTCAAGTTAGGGTAAGGAAAAATAAATTTGGTTGATGAGACCTCTCCATTTAGAAACAAAATCAACAATTGACTCATCATCAAAAAATTTAATGGAGTAGAAGTCAGTAATAGAAACCTTTTTAGATATGTTCACTGAAAAGTGTTCTAAAAATATTTGGGCCAATTGAGAGAAAGATAAAATGGAGTGCATGTGAAGATCACTATACCAATCAAGGGTGGGTCCGAATAAGGACATGGGGAAGTTTTAAAGAAAAAGATCATCATTGTATGTGATTAAATAAAAAGAATGACATAATGCTCTCAAATGTTGTTGGGGGTCCTCCTTACCTTGAAAATTGGAGAACTTGGGCAATTCCCATTGAAGAGGACAAGCATGGATAGGGATAAATAGATGAATGGGTTCATTACAAATTTGATCATAGGATAAAAGGTTATGAGACCTAGAGATGGATGACTCCAATTTGGTCATTTTTTCCATTAACATCTTGATCGAGTCTAGTTGGGGTTGGTAAGCTACATAATTAAGAGGCACATTATATTGAGTTTGGGTGGCAACTATGTTTGGATAAGTGATAGAAGATGCTAAATAAGCCACATATTGGTAAGTGGTCACAAAAAGTTTAGATGGTATCACATAGGGGTTTATTGACATAAATGGTTGGGTGGAATGTGCCATGTACCCTTATGGATTAGAGACATATTGATAGGTTTTCATGGACACTTGTTGAGGAATGAAGTTGGGTTAAGTCAAAGGTATGGATGAGGTGGTGGGTTGAGGTTGGGTAAGTTGAGGTTGAGTAGTGACTCTAGTGCTAATGGGTGGAAGTGTTTGAGGTATAAAGAGCACCAAGTTCTGAGATGGGGTAGAAGTTGATGGGTTCGTTGAGACAAAAGGAAGGGTGGAAATAGGGGTAGAAGACAACCCCATGGTAGGTGGAGTATAGGTAACTATAGGTAAGTTTGAACCTATATGTGAAGTGTGGGGTGTGGTAGGAGGTGTTTGGTTAGAGGTTGGAATATTGGATTGGGTTTGGGTAGTGATAGTAGATGGGATATTAGAGGAAGATGAGGCTTGGGTCAAAAATGGTTGGGTTGAGGTGGTACCCACCATAAGTTGGGGAGACATTCCATAAGGAGGATCCATCAGAGGAACTGAAGCAATAGAGGTATGGTTGAGTAATTTGTTAAGATAGTGTTGAAGGGAAACCAAATTGTTATTAAGGCAGTGAAATCTACATCACCTTCAAAAACAATCAGGATTCTAGTATGAGGGGGAGAAAAATGAGGTGAACCCTCATCATTAGAATTATATTCCATGGAGGAGGAGGAACAAAGTGGTGGTTGATCAATTTGGTTTCTCAACTATTGTCTAGTAAAGACCATGTGAGAAAATAGGAAATAATATAGTGAAACTCATACCTCAAACTAAGAATAATCAAAATAAAATAATTTAAGGCAAACAATGCATACACTAAAAGTGTGTTAAATCCTAGAATTATATTTAGATCACTTTGGGATTATGCCTTAGAAAGTGTGAAGAGGGAATTTGGCTTGTAGATCAAGTACTAAAGAGGAAATCTAAGGTTGGTTTCAGGTTATTCAGGTACTCAAGAGGAAAATCTATGTTGAACATCAGTACATGGCTTGGTATTGAGGCCTACCCCCTCACTTCATGGTCTTGTAGTGGTAAGAGTGTCATGTGCTTAACCAAAATATATCAAGTTCAGATTTTATACTCAATCAGAGAGCTAAGTTGGTTCTCCCCTTGGTGGTTAAATTTAAGTATGATATCTAAGAAGGGGTAAGGTTACCACTAGGTGATGAAATCCTAGTTAGGCCTTGTCTAAGATATGTTTTGATGTGTCAATTATTTTTTGGTTTAGCTTAGTGTGTGATAAGAAGTGTGAAAACTATGATCAATTACTTTGCTTTCTAAGTTACTAGATGAAGTAAAACAAGCGAGCAATCAATGTATGCAAAAGGTTTATTTTAAGCCCAAAAATAATTTTTTAGATTTCATTCAATGATAAAATAATAAGGAAGAAAAAGGGAACTATGTCCCACTGGGAGTGCCAAAATGTTTCAATTAATTTCTTCTCATTTCTTAGTTTGGAATTAAAGTAATGAAATTAGTAATAGGGTCTGTAGAAAAATACATGTTAAAGTGCACATGTGGATCTAGATGATAGTGGGAACTCCTCTTTGGCTAGGAAGGAATAACCTGTAGATAAGAAAAAAACTCAAAAAGGGGTTTGTTAGCTGGATGGTTGAGTGGATTGCCTAGCGTGAGCTAGATCCAAGAAACATAGTGCTTACTAGGAGGCTATTAATCTACTATTATAATAATTATGTTGATATAAATGAATAGAAAAGATACTTGCAATCAATGATATGAAAGTAAATGCATGCAAGGAAGAGAAAGTAAGTGCATATTTAAAGAAACAACTTAAGATATTAAAAGTAGGTCAATAATTACACTAAAATGGTCGAAATTTGGTTCAAAAAATTAGAAAGGTTACTATTATCAGGTAGAAAGAAATAAAAGTGGATTTGGTTGAGGGAAAGGGGCTCAAAATAGTTTGTTGTATTTTTATGCCATAGTGATCAATGGTGGTCAGGTGAACTAATTCTAGTTGGTGTAACCAATAATGGTTGGGTAACCAACAATGGCTGAGGTAACCATCAGTAGTTGGGATAACCATTAGTAGTTGCTTGTGTGTTTTGAGAGGATATTGAAGTGGAGTTGTAGAATGATGAATTAGCAGGTGAGGGTTTTGATATAGGCATGTGGGAGGGAGAATAATATGTTAAGAGGTCTAGTTGGGGTATAGAGGTTATAAATAAGATGAATCAATGAAAACAAGCACAAGATACCTATAACTTGATGGTGGAGGGTTGATGCAATTTGCCTAGAGTGATGGTACTTCAGTCTTTAAAAGTGATGCAGATAGATGTTCGGGTTTCCAATGTTGCTACTTACTTTTTGAAGTGATGTTATATATATTCATAATAAAATATAATATCTTGGACACAAATTCATTTTTGGATCCATTTCACTTCCTCCTCTTCTCCTTTTATAAGATGAAGTTGCTAATTGGGATGGATGAAGTTACTAATTAGGAAAAAGGAATATGTTGATTAATAATGTTTAAAAGATGATTTAATTTGCAAAAGGAAGTTACTAATTTGTTCAATGCTTATCTTTCATAAAGCTAAAATTTGATTTAAAGTAGGCTTATGGTCTTGACTGATGATGGTCAAGATAACCATCACTAGTTAAGCTGATCGGCAATGGTCAAGGGCCTAGATGAAAAAAGGGTCAAAAGTAGATAGATGGATTAAAAATTTAAGTCAATGTTAAAGGTGTGAAATGAGTTGTCTAGATGATTAACTAATTTGAGGATCTAAAGTGGGTCCATAGTGGTTCAACATCAACAACTAGCCAAGGTGCAGTTTTTGAGTGTCTACATATATAACCTATAAATTATGTCCTTACACATTCACATGTCAAAACATCAAAAAAACCAACACAAAAACACAATACTTCTTTTTGGTTGATACAAAGGTGCTTTTATGTCTTAGATGATCTTGCATAAATAATACATCTAGATCAAATTTAACTAAAGAAACTTGGATATGATTTATATGAGACTTCAAAATTACCAAGGATATCTAGAACTACATGAAGATTTTGAATGTGAAGCTACTAGTGATCTATAGATATATATGAAGGTTATTCTTGATTTGCTATTTTATAACCTCAAACATTTATATCTACATTTATGACTCATTTTAACTTGGATATATAACATTTGACATCTATCTCTAAAAGTTTACTAGAAAACAACATTAATGTATACTAAAATGACCTATAAATAATAGACTATATATGTTCCTATATTTCATTCTAAAATAAGCATAAGTTATTAAAATACATCTAAGTAAACTTTAAAACATTATTTACGCAAAGACAAAATAGTCTTATTTATTGAAATAATGAGCCATTTCATGGCCTTGTCACCTACACTTCCCCTTTAATTTCTTTAGGCTCCTAAAGAGTATTAAAATCCATTTCCCCTTCATCCTCCTACGTAAATTTCAAGTCCTCATTACCAAGGTTAAATATATCCTCAGCTTCTAAGTTAGTATGGGAAGGATCCTCTTCATCATCAGACATAATGACCTTCCTTTGGATCCTCTTCAAGTCATCACTTTTCTTGATCCTAGAATATTTAGAATATATTTTAGATATGTCCTCAAAGTTAGATAACTCATCATTTTCTAATCCCTTGGGGTTCCCCACCTCCTTAATATACACCTTATTGTTAATCATAGGCTTGGTCTCCTTAAACAATAGTATAATGAAGTCTTGGTGAATGATGACATCTTAGGTGTAACCCTAGAAATCCTCCATGGTGGATTCCAATGATCTAAATAAAAAATTGGAAATATTAGGAGATTTTTATTATTAAAATGGTTGAGTAAAAATAAATGGTGAGAATGCACTCCTCTTATTTCCTTATCTAAATTTAAGTACCTTGTGATTTGTAAACAAATGTCCAGCCATGGGTACAATATATTTTATCATAGGACTCCATTATTCAATTTTTTGTATAAATTGTTATTATTGAATAAAGTTTTAATGAGATCAAAATTTTCAGGTTTATATTTTTAGGACTTAATTCTATCTTGTGACATGCTAGTGATAGCTGTGATACTTTCCTCTAAAACATGTATCTCAGCTCTTTCATGCATGCCACCTTGTTATTCCAAATTTTAATGTGATCGATAGAAATATTAGGATCTTGACATGTTAATCACTCCATATAAATTTTTATCCCACCTTTTCTCATAGTTTGAAAAATTAGGTTGTTCTTTACATCCTCACAAGATATGGGCTTAATTTTGTCTAGTTCACCACCCATGTACTTATCCCTAAAAGCACTTTTATAAATTTAAACCAAATCAACTTTTCTACACTAAATTAACTTAGAAATGGGATTTTTATGAATCTTATCATGTGTGTAAATAAACATCACATGCCTCATAATAGGTTCATCCATTTTCCCACATAAAAAAATAATGACCCTTATTTGGCAAACTATGTGTTTATTAATAAAATAATCCTACAAATTTGGGATTAAAAGCTTCATGATTAAAATGATAGGTGATTCATTTTCCATCATCATTATCCAAAACCTTAAAATTATGAATCAGTTATGATGGTAATTTATCTTTATAAATCCATGTCTTGAATCAAATTTCCTCAAGTCCCAAGTTGGCTATGAGATTAACACATCCATTGTCTTCCCTATATACATTTTTAATGATAAGTTCATGAAAATAATTGAGAAGGGTTTTAGAACATTTTATTTCATTAATAATGTTCCAAGAAGGGGTTGATTATCCAAGGAGACATCTGAAAATGTTTAACAAGTCCCCTTCTATGACAAACTTTTATATCTTGAGATCAATAACCATCTAAATTCCCCAAAACATCACTCTAGCTTCTCACCCACAATACACCCATTCTAATATTTGATAATTTCTCCACCCTATAGGTCCTATTTTCCCCTTATCTACTCCATCAAATTTGAGTTTACACCAACCCTTCGAGGATTTTTCCCACTAAATAATGTACCCTAATATAAATATATATTTTATTATTATTATTATTTAATGTGAGTTAAGCTTCATGTAGATCAATAATAACATGTGTGTGTGTGTGTGTTCACACCTTAATGATAGGATGGAACCATTATTAACAATGGTTCACTTCACACTATAAAAAAATATTTTACATTTGTAAAATCACATCAATCAAAATCATATTTACTCTAGACAGTTCCATTTGAAAATAATTCAAGGTTCTGTGAAAAATTATGAGAAGTGAGAAGAAGGATGAATTGTATTGGGTGATTTATTTCTCATATAATGGATATTAATTTATGGTTTGATTACCTCATTGTGATGTTTTCCACATTTTATCATGTGTCCATCTATGTATAATTTTTGCCTTCAATTGCACATCTAGATCCTGTAATATGCATATGTATTGTTCTATATTTTTTTATCACTAATTATGATAGTTTTTTGGTGATTCTAGAAAACTAATAAGATTATGGAAACTTGGATATTATATGTATAAAACATTATAATATTATTTTTTAGAGGCAAAGGTTTGGGAATCTATATTTACTTCATGAAATTTTAGTGCACATTCTTTTGATTCAACTCTTCTTTGACAAAATCCTAATTTGTCATAATGCAAAAAGAATATATATTATGTGCAAGGTTAGTGATGTGATACCCCTTAAGAGTTGTAGATACATATATTTCACACTCAAAATCAAGTCTCAATGTAATCCTATTATCTTATAATTTTATAAAACTTGATAGATCTCTTCATATTTTAATATATGACATTTAAACATAAATTTGAATGTAAATAATTTACTAAAATTAAATTATACAAGTGTCATATGTTAAAAATAGTAATTAAAACCAAATACAATATAATTATATTATCTACTATATGGTTGATTGTAACTAATTTTTTACATTGGAAATTAGGATTAAATAGGACTATGATAGCTCAAAATTAGGAACATATAATTTGATTGTCTTTGGACATGTTTGCACACCCTACACAATAACACATGCTAGTTGAATCCATTAACTATGGAAATGTCCACACTGACTATGGTAAAAATGTAACTATTATTCTTTATGTGTATATGTATGTTTATCAGGTTAAGTTATTCAAATTTAGTAGGTGTTATGCATAACTCATTATTTTCCTTCTCTTTGATTTTGAAACCTTACGAGTACTTATGAGTGATATAAACTTGAAAAAATGGAGGGGAAGTGTAATAGGTTAAGTTGACCCTAATCACCCCCTTTAATTATTAATAACTAACTACACATAAAGATAATCTAATAAGGGAATCAAGCCACATGAAGGTCTGCCACTTAGAGTGATTGTGAAATTGTGTTGTTAGACTATATGTATACATCTAGAAATTTATATTTGATACTTGTCAATGTTATCTATTGAATTGATTTTAGATTATTTAAAATTGATTTTATAATTATCCTTGTGATTTATATTTAATTTATGAATAATTAGACAACTTTTATCAATGTCCAATAGTGTATAAGAAAGATGCTAGATAAAGATCAAGTCCCTTTGAAGTGAGGTTTTGATTTTCTTATTAGTGAAAAAAAATTATTATTTCATTAATATGACCTTTAAAAAATCCAGGTTGACCCAAATGAATATTTAAAATTTGGAAAAATTTTGTTAATTAGTGCAAAGATGAGGTTACACTAGGTGGAAAATGTCATGGAAATAGACCTATTTGTCAAGCACTAACCAGTCCCTAAAGATCAAGGACATTTATCCTAAGGTTAGTAATAGTCTAAAAGTTTTATGAGATATTTTAAGAATTACCTTTAGAATTATTATATATTAGTGAATATTAATAAAGGTTCAATCCTACATATTTATAAATGGCTTAGAGTAATGGCTAATAAGAGTTGTGCAAGTCAAGTGGTTTAAGATGTGTCAAGAGTTAACATTTTCAAGTACTTGTGAAAAAATGTAGGTGTCTACATTCCCCCCTACACCCCCCCTATTATAGTAATTAAATTTATAAAGTAAATGAGAAAGATAAAATTGAGTACATATATCATACTTTGTATTTGATAGGAAACTCAAGGTGTGTAGGGAATTCATTTTAGCAAACCCTGTAATGACACATGAATTAGTCATTTACTCATATTTTGAATTTAAAATATCTAAATTTTGAAAATTGAAAAATGGAAAGAGATCAAGGAAGGAGTACACTAGTAAGGATATGAAACCGTATTTCCATAGAACCTATAAAATATGGTGAAGTATTGGATAAATGTCCCCCTTTATTGAAAAACATGGAGAGATGGTTCCTTTTGTTGAACCATTGGAAAATTGAGAGTGATCAAGTCCTAATTTTTAATAGATAGTAAATCCCTTGAGTTGAAAATATGAATACTCTAAATCTCATATATTACGATAATTACATAATGTATTAATCCAAATAAGGTGGAACCACGATGGGTTTTCTAGAAGTGATGCCAAGGTTGTTGAGTGTCAATCAAATCAAACGTATGTCACTTGTAATAAAATATGGAAAAACTCAATGGGTTCACTAAAATTTATGCAAAGTCCATTTATTGTCACTAGACTAAAATTTACATTACCTATAATATAATTAATCACACTTCTACATATGGATCTAGATTTTATTTTCATGATCAAAGGTGAATGAAAAATATTCATTTTCCCATCATGACCAAAGTAATAGTATATTTGAATTAAAATATAAACCATTTTCCATTAAATTTTTAATATTATATTGTAGTATATATGTTCATGAATTAATGTCCTACCTTTTAAAATTTTAAAGATGTATTTATGAAAATGAACCACTATCATGATCTTTGAATCTATACCAAAGTATATGAAATTTTATGCATGTATAGGCTCAATTCAAATATGTGTAAAGTGAGTGCATATGAATGTGCCAATATTGGTCATGTATCTAATTTCTAAACTACATTGAATCTTTGAAACCTATATCATGGAATCTAATTTTTGAATTAGTTTTAATCTTTGAAACTTGTACTCTGTCATAAAATATAATTTTTAAATTGATTTGAATCTTTGAAACCTATAATCTATCATACAATATAATTTTTTAATTACTTTAAATATGTGAAACATGTGTTTTCTCATAAAATCTGATGTTTTTTCTCATGGAGGCTTGAATATCTAAGACAAGTCCATTATAATTCCCCCATTTTAGATGAAGGATGTAGCCTGAGATTCACTCATCTCAAAATAAGATTTAATTGTATCATGCAATAAAGATAGAATCATATAGCATCATGTCAACATGCGGATAATATGTTATCATAGTAATTTAATTATCATTGAATCATGTATGCAACATAGTGAATGTGAGGCATAAAAGTTTTATATATATATATATATATATATATATATATATATATATATATATATATATATATATATATATATATATATATATATATATATATATATATATATATGAGTCATGAATTAAAGTAATTATCTATGAATAAGAATACATATACAAATTTCATGATATGTATCATGGAACAACTAATAAATATCAACAAGAGAAACATGCCCAATGTCATACAATGTCACACATAAGGCCAAGGGACTCACACAATGGACATGAACATGTTGAAATAATAAAGTCCTATGGACACATGAAAAGGACATTAATAATGTCACAAAAATGGACATAAATATGTCACACACACAATTCCAAGTGCACTAATAATAATAAATAAATGTTTATCCTTTCATGCAAGAAAGTAATAACATTAAAGGAGCATATAATAAGTGAAAACTATTATACACCATCCATATGTATCAATTTAACATCATGTAAAAGTAGCATATCCATGTAACATAATGTAATATATGAGTAATAATAAAGACAATTATAATATATATAGCTTGACATGGTAGAGAGGTTATAGATAGATATAACCTATGATAATGTAACCTATGGAATTAATACCCCCATAATGGGCATGGCCACTGGGTAAAAGGGAGTCTAGCATATATGAATCCATGTATAGTATCTATTTTTTGCATCAAAATCATATATATATATATATATATATATATATATATATATATATATATATATATATATATATATATATATATATATATATATATATATATATATATATATATTGTGAAATTCATGTGTGTAAAAAATAATATGTTACCTAACAAATATGTGATAAATACCATATGTAAAGGAAGTAAACTATTAACTCATGTTATGGTCAAGTCCTAATTTTTTATTTTTGAAAATATCATGACTATTTTTTCATTTTTTGACATATTTGAAAGGGAAAGTAGTAAATACTAAAAACTATAATAATGGAAAGGATCCAAAGAATAGACAACATGTGTCAAGTCATAGTGTTCACTAGATGTGATGCATGGATATGTGGATAAAGTGAAAGGAAATAATATACCACCACTAAATATGTGTATCAAAAAATATAGCTCAATATTGTATGTGGAGATAATGATCTGCTTTCCCCATAAAGGAAAGAATAAATGGGTTAATGTATTATGTATACATAATTATGTGTTGATGTATATTTAATCATGTAAAATCAAATTGAATTAAAATTATGTGTAGATATTCAATATAAAAGAATGAGCAAGTAACAAGCTACACAATATGTGCACTATAATCACTATATGATTAGTGTCATGGATGTTTGGATCAGGATAGACAATTAAAAGCTAAGGCAAACATAAAACAAAGTCAAGGGACATAATAAAAGTTCATGTAAGTTAATGTGTGCCAAGATATAATAATATTATGGATAAGCAAATCAAGCAAGCCTCAAGAATATATGTATAATGAAGTTTGTTCCTATTAATTGATGATCTCATCAATGGAATGCCTCCATGTAGGTCTTGTATGAAATAATGGAATGGCCACTTTTCATAAGTATAGGTATACCAAAACTCATGTCCATATTATATTCAATCCTTCACTATATCATTGTTTAGAAAATAATTAATTTGATTGATTTTTTCTTCATTGTACCAATCCTCAAGATTATCATAATCATAATCACAATCATAAAAAACCTCTTAGTCTTGAAATTATGATATGTCGCTCTTATCATATTTTTATTTTTATATGTAAAATAATTTTCACCATATATTGGAATTATAATTTTGTATTTTTTTCTCTTGATTATGTTCATTATTGTTAGAATCTTTCATCTCGTAACTAGAAAAGAATCAAGTATCACTACTTGAATACTAGGAAAAGAAATGGTCTCTTCTTTAAATCATTGACTTGGAGATGCAATAAAAGCTTTTTTAGTATTTTCCTCTATGAATTTATAATATATAGTGTATGAATCCTTATAATTAACATTTTTAACATTAGTATTTTTTAAAAACATATTGCTTTCAAACATTCTTCATGTGAAACCCTTTCTTAAGGATACCTTCTTTATTATCTTGAGTTTGTTTTTAAAACTTAGATTTTAGTGATTTATCTTTTAGTAAATTCTCATTTTCAGTTTTTTCCCCTTTCTTATCTAACTAATCTCTATGTAAATATTCTTTATGTAACCTTTATTTTTCCTCTTGTTATTTTTGTAACTTTACTTGCTAGAATTTCACCTTTTGTAACCTTTTTTCTTCTAATTTTTCCATTTTTACTACATGCAGTTGTTCCTTAGAATATGAAATAATAGTTTTTAAGTGGTTTTATTTATTGATTCATCTATTATAAGATCAAAACTATCAATGATACTTTATATTTTATTCTTTAAATCCAAACAATTATTTATATGATGTCCATGCATTCTATGATATGCACAATAGTATTTTATCCTTAGAGGATGCATAGTAGGTAGTGTGATTAACTTGTTTTGAAATAGTTCCATTATAATTTATCTTGAACTATTATTATCCTTATGTACACTTTTTGAATCAATATTTGTAGATATATCCAATTTTGGCTTCCAATCTTGATATGAAAATTTTTTAGGCATAAAATATTTGAATAAAATTCTAAATATAGGAATAACATTGGCATGCTTTGGATTATTTTTATATGTGATATGTTTTTTTTAATTTTATCAGATAAATAACCTAGTTTTATAGGGATCTAGGAACTATGAAAGTATTATACAAAAAGCGTAACATGCCAAACCATGACTAAACATCAAAAATAGTAAAAACTAACTATAGAATATTGAAAGTTGAGAAAAATAACAACATAAAAATATCAAGAGGGGGGCCTCTATTATTTCCTTATCCTCCTCAAATTTCTTCTCTAGAATACCCTACTTGATCTTAGAAAACTTTTCCCTTGTATAAATTCTAGGTCCTTTTACACCAATACCTGGGAGAATAATGTGCAACCTCTTCTAGCCTTGAACCTGCAGGGATGTCTTCTTGATAGGTGTCAATTTGGGAGAACCAAATGGGGGGTTTCATAAAAAATTTAAACTATTTGATAGGGGTATGGTTTATCTTAATAGACTAGACAAAGGATTGAATAGTCAAGTTAGCCTACTTGTAAAGGGCATTCTACTCTTGTATAAGGCTAGATAGGGTCAGACCAACCTCTTGCACCTTATTATTGAAGATTTCAAGTTGATATTTATTATTTTTTAGCTCCTCAAATAGAATAAATTTTCCCTTCCTGATAGTCTCCATGTAAGTTCCCTCATCTAGGAATAACAGCTTGGGTTTGGGAACAAAAATCTTAAGAGGAAGGTCTTCAGTAGAAAATTTAGACAAACTAGCCTAGGGAGTGTAAACAGATGGGAGGTAGGACCCTAAGGTGGAGTCCTCCTCTGAAGAGTCCTCCTCAAATTCCTCCTTGATAGAGGATCCCTTGGGGGGGCCTCTCTCCCTTGCAAAGTTTGCCCATGCTTAACAAGCAGTAGAATACGTTCTTGCTATACAATGGGGTTGGACTTATTGACTTGGTGGGCCAAGGTACTACATTCTAGTGAATTTAGTAGGTAAAATGAAGGGATGATTTTATAACCTAGAAAGTGGTATAATAAAAAAATATATGAGAAAATATCAGGGTATATTTTCCCTCTAAGGTCATGTATCTCTTTACCTAAAGGCATATTTATGGCCAATGTTGTGGAAGGTCTACCTAGGGAAAACCCTTCTTGTTAGTTTTCATAAACTTATTCATTCAAAAAAAGAGCTGAAGGAGATCCTACTTCTTGGTTTGATCCTTTAAATCCTTTGTCTCTTTACAAGACACGTTAGTGGAATCCCCTATGAATTCCTCTATGACTATGATCTTTATGACCCATATTACCATTGTGCACTTGTTCTATGCAACGATGAAGTCCTAGGCCACATTGGTGTCATGCTCAATAATTCACACCATTAGCTTTGTGAGACCTCATTGCCTTCAATTTTTCCATACCTTATTTTATCCCCATACCCCCATACCTTAGAACAAGAGATAGTATATATCCATTCTCTATCTCCCCCCATTGGCATAGTGATAACATAGCTTAGATAAATAGATAGATGACTCTGAAGAGAATAGTTTTAAACTATATTAATAAGGCTTGGAATACCCATTGTATTCATCATATGGTAATTATACGTCCTCATTTTTTTCATAATGATGGATCATCATTTATAAATTCCATCCCTTGATAGAAAGGTTTTGTGCATGTGATGACATGATATCCCATTCAACATATTATACTTTCATCCCATATGGCCATTAGGATGTTATTAGGGATATGGCCTCCTTCATGATGACTAGTTAAAAGGTGGAATTCTACTCTAATGTTGGAAATTAAATATACCTCCCCATTTCCTTCATGATATGTGTGCATTATTTGGACTTGTGCCATGCTCCTCAAAATTAGTTTGGCATCATCCATAATGTATTTTATAGTGTGAGAAGGGGTTATTTTACCTTCCAAGGAATTTAAAATGTTTAAATAATCACCCTCTATGATTATTCTTTTTAGTTTCAATCTATAAAATAGATGGATACCCCAAAGGGCCACCTTGACTTCAACAATGTGGTTTTTTAATTTCCCATAGGTCATGTCTAAGTGGAAATCAACTCTCCTTTTGAGTTCCTTATGACTCTTCCCCCACCTATAGGTCCCAAGTTGCCTTTATATGCACCATTAAAGTTCATTTTTGCCCATACTTCTAGTGAAGCCATCAATTTTATATGTTTATAGATAAGCACTTTAGAAGGGGAGCTTAAATGTTGAACTATGTCCTAGTTGTTAAATATTTGTAGTGTTGAAGGAGGTCCAAGGTTTTTATCTCTGGGAGTAAATCTTTCTAATTTTTAGTGATAGCCTGGAAGAGTCATATGAAGTTCCCTTTAGGATGATGGCTTTAAAAAAAAAAGAGTCTATAATTGTGGTCTTTTCATACACACTAAAATCATTTTGGAAGAGCTAAGTGCCATAGGAACTCTAGGGATGAGATATTCTTGGTGGTTTCTATTGCATTATGAAATCAAGCACATTATTTGGTTTAACCCAAATAAAATTAAATTTATTTAGTATCCAATTAAATAATGTTGAGATGGAGTAATATAGGAACAAATCATGGACCAAGTCCTCTACTTTTTGGCATAAAGTGCATCTATTTAGGACTATCAGTCCACTTTTAGCCAATTAACCATAGCCAAGATTTTGTCATGTGTTACTAGTCAAAAAAAAAGTTGACTTTGGGATTCAGATGATTAAACTAAAGAATTTTCCATAAATTCCATTCACTTTATAAATGAAGGTTTTTAGTATGTCCTGAGCCCATTGAGTATAATCCACTATCTTCAGTAGCACATATAAATTGTTCTTCCTTCTAGAATGTAGGAATATGGATCTGATTGATTGAAGAGTTGAGGGTCTATATTGCCTGAGTCTCTTTTATTTGGATCCCTTCATAAGCGATCATTTTTTATCTTTTTAAACCTTCATTCACCACCCATTAATCTTTGATTTTTTATCCCCATCTTTGATTTATGTCCCTATACCAGTTATCCTAAATCTGTTGTGAGGACAGGGAGTGAAGGACAATGAGACATCTTTCTAGAAGTCAATTTTCTCTCTATTACCAATTTTCCATATGATTCCTTTCTTTAAAAGGTCCTTACAGTTGGTGATGGTCTTCCATAAAGTGGATCCATCCACATGGCCTTCTTCCCATAGGAAGTCATCTATTTCCACTCCTTCCAAGTATTTAGCTTTAACAATTCATGACCATTTGTTATCTTCTAGACGTGATATTTGCATTAAAATATTTATTTTGATTTACAACTCTTAAATTAACATTATCATAGTGACTATTTGATATTTAAGGATTCAACAAGCACAAACCTTGGGTAATAATAGTTTAATATGAATAAAAATTATTGATCAACCCAAATGTGCCTCTGATATTAGACATGTTGATGAAAATTTAATGGGTTTTCACACTTTCCTTTAAGAATTGTCAAAATATAACTCAAGGCACAAGCTGAAATTTTGGGTTATTCTATGTAGCTTTTTGAGGATTTCTTTAATAAAATATAGGTTATAACACATAGGGAGTTCAAACCTTACATCCTAATAATATTTTATCAATCCTAAATATCTTTTACAATTTCACCAAGGTAGATTTTAATAGATGGTTTATAATTCTAAGAGTGGGCTATGCAAAAAATAACACAAAAGGGAAGGAAGATAGGGTAGAATAGTAGTTTCTTAGTTCTGGTGAGAGCATGATTTATTTAAAAAACTATTTATAGACTCGGATGGGAAATATGTATGTATAGGTAGTCTTGCATGGGTTTAAACAAATCCAAAAAAGGTAGAGAGTCTAAAGGAAGTAATTATAATGGGCATGATCCCTATAATAATAATTCAAAATATAAATAATTAGTTAAATTATTATCAAAAAACATTCATACATAGCCATTTGGATGAACAAAATCAAATGCAATAGATTTTTCAAGTTATTTAATCAGTCAGCTTAGAAAATCACACATAACACAATCCAAATTCATACCATAGTCTTATAAATAACAAGTATCCACCATACTAGTAATGAGAACTATGGAAGGCTTTTCATAAAAATAATAAAAGATATTTTGAACATTCCTTTCAAAAAAATTATAATCTACTAAGTTTTATTATTAAAAAATTGACCTATTCACAATGTTTTAGATGCATAAATATAACTTCAAAGAGAATATTCCTCCCAAGATGAATTCAACTTGTAACCATAATGCCACAGTTGGCATGGTCCTAGAAGTAGTTACAAAAGAGACAAAGAATACAAAATAACAAGAAGTAAGGCCACTATGCATGAGTTTATGAATTTGACCAAATAGGGGCCCCTTCACCACTTTCAAAGGGGATCTTCCCTAATTATTTTTTACTTTTTGATCTAGATTATTATTCCTTGGGTGATATGGAAATCTCCCCATCATTGGAAAGATCATTGTGATCCTATATATGTTTGTCAAGTTTTGGCATAAGTGGGAGATGTTTAAGGAATTCCACTAGATGATTATTGTCTAGAAGGGTGGGTCCTATATGGATATTGTCTTGTGATTTATTGGTTTGCATAGAACTAGTGGGATGGTCCTACTTACATTTAACATATGCTTAATATTCCCCTTAAATTTTTTGGAAATCAATGACAAATATTTTGAATAGTATTTTTGTTTTACTTAAGTGAGCAACATGATTGGCAAGGGGAGCCTAAAGGGCCTATTTCATTTTAGAATCTCTCTCTACATTATCCTTGGCATATCTTACCAATTTCATAACCTACTCATTGCCTAACTTTTTTACATCTCAAGCCATATTATTAAATTCATCATGAAATTGGATGGATTGATATAAAACTCCATAAAAGAGTAAAGTTGACCATATGGTTTAAATAAATACACTATCCCATCTTCTTGAAATAACTACATGATTAATAGGATAACATTGTAATGTGGTCAATTATGGTATCTATTTCCCTTGCCCATTCCTATATAGAAGTCTTCATATAAATCATCAGACTCTAACTCATCTCAATGTCTAAGGGGTCATTAGATTCAATTGTGGTAACATATCCTTTTTAACATACCTATCTAGTTGCACCAGTTTAACCTCAAATGTGGTGATGTGGTCAATTTACATTTTCACCTTCTTTTACCAAGTATATCCTTTGCCTTAGACTATAAACATTCTACCAACAATGCATAAAATGATTCAAGGGCCTTTTTAACTTCTACAGTGACACTATCTAGGATGGTATTTCTTGTCTAATTTTCTAATCCTTAAATTTTTTGCCTCAAGGTCCTTTTCCCATTCATCAAGTTCTCATATTCTTCCCTTTCTCTTTTTTGTTAAATAAAAGATATCTTCTTCCACCAAATGGTAAGTGGGTGGCCTTGGTGATGATATGTTTATCTTGGTCACCCTTTTGATATTCCTGATGGGATTTTAAAATTCTATCTTGACCTTTTTCTCCTATAATATGACCATCCATAGTCTTCAAGCTTTGGCCAACCAAATATCCTCCATTTAATTTACTCCAGCTTATGACATGGTAGTGGTAGATGATGGGGTGTGTGAAGAATGTGATTCATTGGATGGAGGTCTAATAATAGGTGTAGTAGTTTCAAAATTCCATCAACCATATAATACATCATGTATAATTTTTCACCCTTCATCACCCTAGTGAGATTATATTTAAGGTTGAAGGCAATGACTTATCCTAGACCTGGAACCTATTTTTCATTGATAGAAGGGGGACCCAAATATTATTAACATGGGTTATGACTTGAGAAATAAAAAATTGATTCATTTTTTCAATTCTAATTTTAAAACTTGGTTTGAAGTGATGGGTATGAATTTTGTAGACCTCCTCTTTGTTGATCTAGTGGTCAAGGTCCTCTAACTAGATGTTTTGACCTTTTTGGGAATAATTGGGGTTTTATTCATATATAGTTAAAATTTTGAGTAAAGTAAATTATTCAATAATTATGCCATAATTAACTTATTGATTTTTTAATTATGATTGTTATTTAGACTTTTTTAAAATAACAAGTGAATAAAGAGAAATATAACTTAGCTTAGAATTATAATGATCCAACTAAGACAAAGGTTGATATTTATTGTATAAGACTAGGATAGTATCAGGACACTAGATCTAGATTTCATTTAGTGAAAGGACAAGAGTGCCAAAAATAGGATACTTTGAGGTCCAACATTATAGTCTTATTCCTACCACTATTATCCAAACTAATCACAGAAGTTTGAGTTTCCTAGGTTCTATCCACCATGTCTATGTGAGCCTATGTACCAAAATTTGAAGGCTGGAAGTTAACAAAGCTCATTATATGTCCATCCAATATCCAAATATTCTATCTATCTACACACATGTAAAACACAAGTGTATCAAAATCAAAAGGGGGAAACCTGGGTTAGGGGAAGAATGATTACATGATCTAGAATTCTTATTGTCCTAATCACTACCTACATTAACCCTCAAGATAAGATCTCAGATCAAATGTAGTTCTCACTTAGGGAATGCGCATAATAAACATTTATGGTAGATACAAGAATGAATTTTACCTAGGCCCTTCCTTGATCAAGTATGCAATTTTATGTGTTATGTAAAATTTTGAGCTATACTATTGACTAATTTTTATTATGTAATGTGCCAAAGTAGTAAGTGCTAGATATAAAATGCCTTTTGAAGTCCTTTATATAAGAGACTCTTTATTTCAAATTTGGGATCTTTATTTTCATTTGGCTGATGTGGGAAAACTTAAGGATGAAGCTAAGAAGAGGGGTAAGACTCAACTAGAAAAAGAAATTATCTATTAAAACTCCAATTGACCTTAGATAGGAGTGATAAAAATGTGACACCCTAGGGTCTAGGATTGTAGTCCAATCTTAGTGCTCCTATCCTACAGTCTTAAGACCTAAGGAATGAAAAGAGGATAGGAAGTCAAACCTGGTTGAGGTGGAATAACCATTTAAAAGGTTTAGAATGACTCAGAGTAGGTAAAAAGGTGGCTTAAGCCTTGAACAAGACCAAAAAGAACAAAAAAAGATATGGTTGAATGTGAACAAAAGCTCATATTCTCTAGTCAGAGTCTCTTATGAAAGGATTGTGAAAATAAATGATATGTGTCGCTACTTGACCAATTTATGGTGTATACATTTGCCCCCCTCTTAATCTAGTGATGTAATGAAATGAAGTACTAGAGTAAAAGAAAGAAAATAAAATGTGTACCTAAACCTACCTATGTGGAGATAAGTGTGATTAAAAAGAGTCCAATTCATTTCTTGGCTAGGGAAGTGGATAGAGAGTCAAATAGTGCCTAAAGAAAGAAGGAATCCCTAAAATGGATGCCCCCTATACTAAATTTGGAAGTAGAATATGTATAACATGGAGAAGGAGGATAATGCTTGCCCCATGTGCTAAATCTAACTAGAATGAGAAATTCTTGGAGGTCCAAAACTAATGTCTACCCTCTATCCCACATAAACTCATGTAATCTATAATGTGTGTATAGAATTTGTATACTATGAAGAGAAAAACATATCATGCCCCTACTTTGAATATCTAAACTGGAACTAAGAAATGCTTGGAGGAAGAAAACTAATGTTTATCCTCTATCCTGCAAAAACTCATATAGTTTGGGTTTGGGTAATGTTATGGACCAACCACTATAGATGATCATACAATCCAACTTGGTGACAACCTAGGTATAGGTGGGTGTAATATAAAACTTTGGTAAATGTGTAAGAAGATAATGACATGTCTTTCTATTATAATATATATAATCTTTGATGATGAAGAACATGAAAATCTATGCCATGCCCCCAAATCTAGTACGTGAGTGATATGTATGTATAGTCTAGTTATTTATATAACCACATGTGAAATGACATATCATTCCATGCCCCATGTGAAAAAATAAAGATCAAAACACTGTGATATGTACTATGCTTGTAATTTTCTATTTGGTCCTATAACTATGTCATGCTATATGAAGTTATATGTGTAAGATGTGTAGTAATATACATGCCCCCAAATCTGGTATCTAGTCTTAATTTGTATTGAAGTCACTATGATTCCATATAATTTAAACCATTATCTCTAACTAATTTTTGTATCTATAAAACTAAAGGTATGTCACTTTGAATGTCCTAAGTAATGTTGAATGACCCATGTAATTTGAATCATTATATCTGACTAATTTATGTATCTATAAGCTGAAGGTATGTCCCTCTAAATGTCTTGAGTAATGCTAAGTGACCCATGTAATCTAAATCATTGTATATTTTTACTAATCTAAGTTGAATCTGATAATTTAAATATTGGAGGTGTATGAACCATGGTGTATCCACCTATGAGAGTGCATAGGCATGCCAAGTAAGTGTAGTAATAGGAATAGTAGGAATGATGCCCCCCTTTTGGGGAGAGGGATGAGATCTACGATAGAGTATTTTGAGCTAAAAGTGATGAATATTGGCATAACTAGAAATAAGGTTGGCTTGTTTGTGAGGAGATTAAAATTTTGATTGATTGATTAGGCTGAGTGGTTTGATGGTTGAATAAGTCTTTGATTGGTAGGGACCAAGTTATATGTCTTGGTATAAGAGAGATATAGAGATGTGTGTGCCATAGTAGGTAGATGAGGTAATAGAAGGGTGAGGTTTAAATGTTTTTGAAGGTATCATAGTCATGATTCTATGGAATAAAATGGTTTTCAAAATGGAGTTATAGGGTTCTAGTTATTGGAAAAATGGTGTTTTACAAGAATGAGAAACTTGTTTGATATATGAAAACTGGATTGATTCTTGATTCATTTTTGCTTTGACTAGGTTTAGATTTGGATATCTAGAGTAGGAGATATGCCAAGCAGACAAGCACCTAATGTGCCCTAATTTGAGCAATTGGTAGCCCAGGTAAAGGTTGGTGGGGAGGTTAACCTAGTAAGTAGCTAAAATGCTTGATTTTTTTGCCTATTTGGAAGTTTGTTTTTTATGATTTTGAGCTATTTTAAAGTGTTTTTAAGAATTTTGACTAGTTCTAGTGCTCCTATATAGGATTCAACACTCTTGTTTAGTGTTCAGCACTATTGTCTAGGTTTTGGTGATATTGTCTAGTAGGGCTAATTTTATGATATTTTGATTAGCTATCTATGATTATTTAACTTGGCTATTTACTTTGGCATATTTAACTGATATACATGTTTTTTTAATGATTTTTTAGGGTGAGGTATAGATGAGGTAGTTTTATAGAGTTTAGGTGATGGAGACACTAAGATTATTGCCTTTGTCAGCTGATGAGAGGGTTATGATAGATAGGGTGAGGTTGGGTCATGTGTGTGACCTAGGCACTATATAGTGGGATAGGTATCTAATACCACCTTATGTGAGAGGTGGAATGTAGACACATGCACTTTTTATATTCCTATAGGGGAGATTACTATTACTCTAGAGGATGTGTATCATATTTTGCATTTGTTTGTTATTGGATGGTGTGTTACATTACAAGATGATATGGGTACGGATGATATTGACCATGCATCCTTGTACTTTACTAGTGTACCCTTAGGCATACATTAAAGAGGAAATGATAGTGATGTATTATTATCATTTATTGTGTAGTTGAGTTTTTTTCACTTGCAAAAGTGGTTGGCCATATTGTTGGCTTAGTTTGTTGTTGTGAATGGGAGTGGGGTGTTGATTGCATATAGGATGCATAAAATCATGCATAGTATAGAAGTGTATGGAACTCTATTCTCATGGGGTATGAATATGATTTCCCACTTGTACAAGGATCTTTATAGGTTTACTTAGGATGCATTTAGTGGTGTTGTGAGTGTAGCTACCTTATTGCATTACTAGGCTTATGAGTATATAGTGGTTGTGTGGTCGATAAGATTAATAAGGGAGAGCTGGTCACCTCCACAACCATATGGGGATTGGTAGATTAGAGGCCCTATAAGGGATTCCCTGAGTGGCCTGAGGATGGAGTGTAGTTACAATGTATGAGGGTTAGTTGTTGGTTGCATGACCATTAGACTGGAGTGTATGAGCACTTTCAATATGAATGTATGAATAGATAGTTTGGGGTACAATAATATGTGCCCCCAATAGCATGGGTGTGGGTGAGGATTACATAGGCACCAATAAGGATAAGAGTTCATGGGAGGCCTACTAAGGTTGAATTAGCACCATTACCTTTGGATGTGTGAGATGAAGTTATAGATATTATTAATGTAGATGATGTTAGATGCATAGAGGCATATATTTCATGGTGGGATAAGCATCGGTGGGATCCATTGTATCTTTTTAATAGAGTGAGTGCTACTGAGTATGAAGATCCTATGCTAATCTAGATGATGGGAGGTAATTAGTAATTATATTTGAATTATGTATAAGTTTATGAATATATTATTTTAACTTGAAAGTATATATCTAATATAGTTTTGCATTTTGTATGTAGTTGGAGTAAGAGGAGCTCAAGATGAAGCACAAGCTAGTGCAAGAGGAAGAGATGATGAGTACTAAGAGACTATCATTGACTCTACACTCCATGAACTTACATGGCATGTACCTATTGATGATATGGAGGAGGTTTTGATAGAATTAGTATTAGTTACATCTAGTGTTTATGCATTTTTATTTGATAGGGATATTATATCTATGGTTATATATGTTAGGGTATTAGGAGAGAGAGAGATGAGTTGAGAGCTAAGCTAGATAGGCATAGGATGCCTTCACCTAATTATGCATTGGTGAGTATGTAGATTATGGATGAGTACACAGATATTTAGAGATGGTATGTGGAATTGCATGAAGAGCATGGCCAGTTACTAGAGCAAGAGAGCCATTATAAGAGGCATTCAGGAGCTCAAGGAGTTATAGGTTTATCAAGTGAGAGAGTGGACTATGGGACTAGTATTAGAGGAGAGAATAAGACTGAGAGTGAGGGCATAATGCCAATTCATGACTAATTATACCTTGATATGACATATATGTATTTGATACCTTCATTATAGATATATATATATATATATGGATACCAATTTGATTTTGACTTATGTGTATTGTGTCATGGGATTTTGGAATGGATTGGTATATTTTTTGTAATTTGTTGATTAGGAGTAGTTGATCTGGTATTGATGTTGAGGTTTTTCATATATCTAGTAAAATGGTACTTGGGATATGTGATCTGATTATTTTGATAAGTGTGATGTTAGGCATGATGTTAATCATATGTAATCAAAAATTTATTGGTTTTATAATTGGGAAATTATTAGGATAAATTGAGTGGGTTTTGAGGTTGGGAAATTGTTTAGATGGGTTGAATTAGTTTGAGATTGGTAAAATCTAGATTTTTGATAAGTAGGTTTTTGGATATGGATAGTTTTTGGGAATTAAATATGTTAGTTCTTAGTATGTGGGGATATAAGATATCATGTTGTGTGTATTACTTTCCTGAGAGTGACTCAATAATACAAAGGCTAGCTAGACGTTTGGATCCATTATTGCTCTAATAAATGAAGCTATAAACTAATGTTGGTATGAATGTGTGTTATATCACTCTATATTGTATCATTATCTGAACCCCATTCACCAATTGAATAAGTACCTATACTACTCATGTTGTGTAGGAATATGTTTTGTATTTGATACTATCTACTTTGAACTAACTATAGCTAGATGTGGAGACTCTACAAAATGTAACTTTATTGGATGTGCAATAAGAACTATGTATTGTGAAGAAGGCTCATCTATATATAATTGTATACCCTATGGCCTCTACCATGATGTGTATGATTGAGTCATAGATAGATCTAGAGTTGAAACCCATGATGAAGGCTCATTTAATCTCAACTATAGTGGATTGCTATGCGAGATAGGACCTATAAAATTTGGCCATAGTGAATATTTATCTTAAGTAGTACTTTATGATGTGGGTTGATTTAATCTTAATAACAGTGGATTGATGCGTGAGATAAGACCCAAAAAATGTGGCTGTAGTGAATATTTATCATGAGTAGTACTCTGTTATGGTACCTATGACTCTACTAGATATGTATATAAAACTACACTATGTACTTCATGGACTACAGTGTTATATGTAGGTTTTTCTCATTGTATTGGTTTATAAATATTTTGAATAAGTGGAATAGGAGATTTACTATGAGGCTTTATCCTAGAACTTGCATTACTCTCATGATGAGTGATCAATGATTCCTGTGAAGGAATATCCTAGGATGACTCAATCATGGATGAATGAGGTCTATGGTTCCATGATGGAGGATATCTTAGTGCCCCCTATGTGAATTCTATTATTACATTATCAAAAAATCTATTTATGAAATATTTGAGTCCATAAAAATCATTATCTCTATGTCCATAGATATAATGATAGTTACAAAAGGGTTGATGTGGTTGTTTCTATAGGAGATGTGGATCTTGTCAATGAGTAGAAGGCAATGTGATTAACCTCCTATCTAATAATGTTTATAATATAACACATGGGTTATCCTTCTCTACATAAAACTATAGTGGTGCCTTGTTTATATTCTCTATAGTGCATAATGTAGGTTTTGCTTTGGATACTATCTCTTTATTCCTAACTAGTTGCTTTTCTAGTTGTGGTCTCTTATCTTTTTTAGGACATGGTGGATATTGTGTGCTAGGAGATGTAGATGTAGATACTACTATGAAATATAGATTAATTTGATCAACTAAATCTACCTCAATCAATCCCAATTTATTTTTTAAAGTTATAATTGTATAGCATAAATGCCTAAAAGAAGACTCTATCTGATATATAAGATGCTCGAGGAGAGTTTGGAGAAGCCCCTTAATAAATATATGCTTAATCTCTAAATCTATTATTTTATATACCAATCTTAACATGTGTTTCTTGAATCGTAAGATATAATCACTAACTGGCTCTAAAGTATTATGATGTAAAGTTTCAATTTTATCATATGTAACATGAGGGCCTGTGTTTGCTATGTAATGCCAAAGAAATGCCTCCTTTAAGTCATCACATGCATGCAAGGATTCAATGAGGAGTAGATGAAAAAACCAATTTTGTGCTTCCCCCACTAATGTTTATTAGAATAACTTGAGTAGAATCAAAGGACTCGCATGAGATGGCAAAGCCTTTCGAAAGGCTTGAAGGTGTATGAATGGATCTCTAGTTCCATCAAAGTAAGGCAATGATGGTATCTGGAAATGATTAGGAAATGAAGCTTTTATGAATGTCTTCAAAATTGGGTTACCATGTAGATCATTGACATCCATCCAAGACTTATAAGCCTTGTTTTCCAAAGTAAGGAGATGTACTTTGTGTTGTAATTCACCAATTGCATGCATCAAAAAGAGAATCTTTTGGGATGGTACATTATCATATTGAAGTGGTTCATTTAATATTTAAATTTTATTGTTAATTTTAACCATGGGAATGCAACATTTAATAATTAGATCATAAATATGGGGTGTGCTCACTTGAAACTTGGGAGTAATGGTAACTTAGACCTTACTAGAAGGATGTGGGCTACCATTCTCTTTAGGTAAAGAGTGAGAATTGGGTTATACTATAGTGAGGGGTGGCTTGGGAGATTTATTGGTATCTTTTTATTTTAGTGAATCACATTCTAATTGAGTAGAAGATGTGTTATTATCATTAACATTTGCATTATTTTAAATAGAATCATCATAGAAGTAGAAACATCATTTAGAAGTGGATTATGTTTGAGAGGAGTGAGAGAAGAGTTAGAAACATGAGATGCATATTCTTATTCATTATGTGCATAATAATCATTAGTGTTCCATGCATTTTCATCATTGGAATGTTTTTCATAATCACTCTTATTTTCAAATTCATTTTCATGTTCACTATCATATTCATTATCACTTCCATAATTGCTAGGGAGAGGTGTAAGAGAAGAATTTAATTATTTCCTAATATGCAATAAAGTATCATTTGAAATTGGAATATCATGTGTATCTATGTTATCCATGGATGGAATACATGCATTATTTTCATGAGAAGTAAGAGAAAGAGATTTATCATTTAGATCTTCTTTTGACAAAGTAGAGTTAAGAACATGAGATGTATCATTTGAACTACACATTAGCAATTTTGATTCTATTACATTTATATTGTTGTAATTTGAACATTAAAGTAGAGAGAGAGAGAGAGAGAGAGAGAGAGAGAGAGAGAGAGAGAGAGAGAGAGAGAGAGAGAGAGAGATTAGGTTCACATGGAAGTAAATTATCACCAATAAGAGTTTTAATTGGAAGTGTATTACTAATTTGTTCATTTGGTGCATTGAACATAGGAGAATGAGTGAAAAGTATCTTTCCCATTTATCAAAAATATTTTCTTTAGAAGAGGGAATAAAGGAGATAGGTTTGATAGAAGAATATGCATCTATTTATACTTCATTATCACTATCATGTATATCATCATATTCCTCATTACAATAATATTAATTATCTTTATTGTAAACAAAAGGGGAAAAAATTGGGTTAGGGGAAGAATGATCGCATGATCTATAACCCTTGTTGTCCTTATCATTGCCTACATTAACCCTCAATTTAGGGTATCAGATCAAATGTAGTTCTCCCTTAGGGAACATGCATAATCAATGCACATGGTAGATGTAAGAATGACTTTCACCTAAGCCCTTCCTTGATCAAGCATGCAAGTATATGTGTGATGAAAAATTCTAAGCTATACTATTGACTAATTTTTATTATGTAATGTGCCAAATTAGTCATTTCTAGATATAAAATGCCTTGTGAAGTCATTTATATAGGAGACTCTTTATTTCAAATTTGGGAGCTTTATTTACATTTGACCAACTTGGGAAAACTTAAGGATGAATTTAAGAAAAGGGGTAAGACTCAATTAGTGAAATAAATTGACCATTAAAACTAAAATTGACCTTGGATAGGAGTTTTGGAAATGGGACACCCTAGGGTCTAGTGTTATAGTCCAATCCTAGCACTAATGTCCTATAGTCCCAATACCTAGGGGGATGGAAAGAGGATAGGAAGTCTGACCTAGCTAAGGTGGAATGACCGTTTGAAAGGCTCAGAATGATTAGGAGTAGGTAAAAAGGTAACTAAATCCTAGAACAAGACCAAAAATAATAAAATAAATACATGGTTGAATGTGAACAAAATCTCATATTCTCTAGTAAGAGTCTCCAATGAAAAGACATGATATGTGTGGTTTCTTGACCAATTTAGGGTGTATACACTAGTCTTTTAGAACCTCCTAAAGATCATTTTTGGTTATCCAAATAGAGATAACTTCTTGGTTGTAATGATTCACTAATGGGGTAATTTTATAATATCATTTTAAGTTAATCCCACCCATAAATGTAATTCTATTATGTTGTGTTGAACCTTAAAAAATATGCCATAAAAGAGTTCTATGTAGGGAAATACCTTTGGTTTAGTTACGACTAAGTGAATCCCAACCTACTACATGGTGAGAATATCATCCATATTAGTGGCATATTCTTTACTAGATCTATCCTCTACTATGAAAGGTTTAGCCCTGGTGATCTCATCATGGATCACACTATAATGCTTGAACTTCTTTGTTAGGGTTCCTTGAAGGAATAAGGTGTCTGAGAAGATTTGGTTGGTTCCATATGTGAATAAATAACCCACCACATATTGATAGTTTCCAAACTTCACAATTTATTTTGAGGTCATATATTCCTTTAGACTTTGGACTATAGGTGGGAAATTTCATTACAGAGGGAGTATAGATAAATGGAAATTAAGGAATGAATTGATAATTCAAACTATTTGAAGAGTCCATATAATGGATCATTATATCCAGTTAATGAATCTATTTATCCCTTGTTAATCTCCCTATTAATGGATTTGAATGTGCATTTTGTAACTTATTTCTAATTTAAAGTAGAGAATTAATACATTTATCCTGATTAGTTTGTGTGATTTAATGCCACTTGTTTTACCACTATGTTCTAACCTTTTGTATGGAAAATCCATAATTTTTTAATGTAAAGGTTTCATATACATACTATGATCAAATACTATGATTTTGGTGGTTAATCAAACCATTTTAATACCATTAAAGAATGATGTGGAGTAATTCTAATTAGCTCTAGAGTTTATCAGTATAGCTCCAATGTCTACCAATATGTCTCAAGCATCCATCAGTCTAGGTCCATCATGTGCTACTCCAACTCTGATGTCACTCAATCCAGACATAAAGCTCATGGCAGGACATTTTTACATTAGTATACTAAAGGATATATCATGTATTCTTAATCAATAACCATTTAATCATTTTTTAGGACACTTACCAAATATGTTAATCATGTTATAGACATTATATTTATAGTAATATTTCATAAAATCATCACTATGAATATTGTGTAAATTTGTTACTAGATCATACATGAATGAAACTGAAGACATTGTAAGTATCAAAATCTAAAAGAGATGTACATGAAAACCTATGCACATTTTCCACCCTTTCATCTTGAAATATGGAATGAGGTTATAACCTCTTTTTTATTTTGAAAATAAATTAGATGTAGTTAGAAATATTTTTAGAATATAACTTTATGTTTAGTTGTTGTATCTATGTTGGGAAATATAATGAACATATCATGGTTGATTAGAAATCTAAGCATTTAATAAGTAAGATAGAGAGAAACATTTAGATTAAGGCTATTTAAGTATTTTCTATATTATAATAATTTTATTGAGTTAATGAAGATTTGATGTTACTAAAATACTAAGTGTGCTCTACATTCTATTCCAAGGAAGAGCAAAGGCCCACTCAAATGAGGAAATGGAATTCTTGTATGGTATTTTATATTTTATTATTGTTAGTTAATATTTTAGATCTTTATGATTAAAAGTGTCATTAGATATAACTTGAAAGTATTTGTTTGTGTGCACATGTTTTTTTTTAAAGATAATTTTAGTCTTTTAAATTCCAACATTTCATTTCTAAGAATTTACTTCCAAAACATTCTTTCAATTCAACAAATAGATTAATGTGCTTTCTCCCTTTACCAACAAGTGTGTTCATTTTTAAATAGTTTCATTCATAATCAAGTGTGTTTATTTTTAAAGAAATTTTGTTTACTTATTTAGTCAACATTTCAATTTTGTATCAGAGTGTATTCATTCCAATTAATTAGATAGAGTTCAATTCAATAAATTAGATTAGATCCTTAAGATAAATTATCCACAACTCTTCCAAAAAAAAATTGTTATTTATTATCTTTAACACCTTACTACATATTGATATTAGACATTGACCCTAGTTTGACATGAAATTAACCAAGTTGAGTTTATCTAAATGAAAAGATTGATGACACTCATCATTTTTGGCACCATTTTTGGAGACTTTCTAGGTGTTAGTAGGGTGTAAATATTGAAACTAATAATTGATTTAAAAAAATTTACCACATAATCAAATAAATATATGAATAGATAAAGAGTTCAAAAGGAAGATGCATTTCAAATATCCCTCAATAAAGGATAAGTAATGGTGAAACATAAGAATAAAGTTCCTTATAACACCTTTTAGGAAAATAACTTGAGACTATTAAGTAAGAACCTTTTTTAGACTCAACTAAACTTTAGTATCATTCCCTAGAGGTATTTGCATCCTTTCAAGAAAATAAATTAAGGTTAAAACATACCCAAAGTTTTGAATCTCAAATAAGTAGCCTTCCATCCACTTCTAATGATTCAACACCTCCCATGATAACTCTTTACAACATATTTTGTGAAACCATGACAAATAATCTTAGAAACAATCCATTACATAGAGCTAGAGGAGGTAGAACTCAACCAATAGTTATAATGTTCACCTATCCTATTAATTTAGATAAGGATGACAATGCAGTAATGAAGAATATATTTACATCCATACTACCTACTTTCATAAGATTATTTTTAGAAGACCCTAATCAATTTTTATTTGAATTTAAGGTTTTATGGTAGGCTTATGAATACAAAACTAATAATCACAAAATGAAATTGTTCCCTTCTACACTCAAGTATTCAACCATGAGATGGTTTATGTCTTTATGGCCAAATTCCATTCATAAATGAGATGGGATGAAAAATGGATTATTGGATAAATATCAAGATTACTATAGGCTGAGGGATAGAAAAAAAGAATTATTATGCATAAAACAAAAGGAAGATGAAAATATAAAAAATTATCTTGATTGTCTCTTTTTACCATAGAGGATATGTGGATATGAGTTAGAATAATATTTAAGAAAAATAGTTTCTTAAAATGACTAGGGATTATGTTAGGGTATCTTTGAACCTAATGGGAAAAAGAGACATAAACAAACTTGGTATTAATGTTGTTGGCCTAGGTGGGAGGAATAATAATTAAAAATTTACATTGTGGAATAAATCATTCAATAAAATATAATAATGTATTATGTCATTGTTGATTTTACAAAGAAGCATAAAAATTTTATAAGATTTTATAGGTGGTTATGGTATGTAACCAATCCCATGAACCAACTAACCCAAGATTATTTAATTAATTTACTAACATATCAAAACTAACCTACAAATTAATTTTTTTTGGATCATATGACCCAAAAAACTCCCCTTGATTGAAAAGGTTAAAAAATATCAAAAAAAGAGCAATGACTCTGAAGTCATCAAAGAAACCTTTAAGCAATTATAACTAGCACACTGTACATCTTGTTATTGACCAAAAATGATGTCACTCCATATAAAAGTCTGCCCTACAAGTTGTGGCATAAAAGGTTGATGAACATGATCAAGGCCTACTCATCCCCTATGATCATCATACCATACTATAGTAAAACAGAATCAAAACTTGTCTAACTACATCAATCCACTTAAGGCTTCACCAAGAATCTTGTCAAAGTGACCAACCCGTACTCTATATGGCACATCTTCCTAATGTCCAAAAAACACTAATGACCTTTGATCAACATTATTGGTGATAGAAACTAATATCAACTCCTACTATGACTAATGACTGATTGAGGACTAACCAATACAATATTGTCTCCCCTATCAAGTGAGAGGTGATAAGTTGTGAAATAAGATAAAAAAATCAAACTAACAATGTTTTCTCCATGTCATGAATATCAGGTATATAAAGCCAAAAATATAACTAAAAGAAAGAACACAGGCAAAAAATTTCCATTAAAGCATTAAACCTAAACTCTGATGAATAACTAACTAGAGAAGGGTAATAGTCCTCCAACCTCTAGTTTTACACTTACACTTTGTCAATTACAAGGATCCTAATGGACCTATAAATCATGATATGGTCTCTGATAGCACAAGTATGAGATCTCATGAAAATTGTCATTTAGAAGGTGTTCTACCAAAAATGCACCTTTATACATCATTAAATAGATTTATCACAAAAATAATATATGGAAGATTAAAAACATAAAATACATCATTCTATTATGTTTGGAACATCTAAAAACCTATAATTTGACTCGTCATATGACCACATTTACATAAAATAATGACTGGTCAAAAATTTGTCTCAAGAAGCCATAACTACACCCTTATATCACCAATTTGATCCAAAAAAAATACTTAGAGGGGATTTGAATCTTGGACCTTTTCCTATATAAGTTACTACCAAAAATACATTTTCCAATCCCTCTACATGTAATTTTAGAATAATATTTTAAATAAACTAGAGTTTTCTAATTTTCACAATAAAAATCATTTGCTTATAAAAGCAAATGTGAAATCAATTCACCCAATTTTTTTACTTGCAGGTAAAAATCAATTATACCTTTATTCCTTGTGACATCCACTCCAATGTATAAAATTAAAATATTAAGTTTTGGAAAAGGTTTGAAAAATTGTTCCAGCCATGCTACATACCCATCAAATGGAAAAATATACTTGAAAGGCATTCAAAGACCTAATAAATTAAAATAGTAAGTCATCACTAATCGAACCTCTAAACTATATTGATCATCTTCCAAAATTTTAAAACTATGTATTTAGTACAGACTGATAATGGTGATATCTAAATATGAAATCCCACAATCTGATAATATTTTTGAAAGTCACAATATAGAATAGGGTGTTGTGGATGGATCTATTGAAGATATGATATCAACATCCTTAGAAACCAAAACCAGAATTTTTCAATGTATTAAGAGCGAGGATGGACTAGAGCTATTTTTCATTTCCATCCACCACTTTTACTCTTCACAAAGAGACTATAATAGTATTAGCATCTCAAATATTCTTGTATCAATATCTATGTTGTCATCATTTGACACCTTTGAAGTTTTAATTTATCTAACAACTAAAATTATAGGTAGTACTACCTTAACATTTTTCACATGATGTTGCTGTATGAAAGATAATAAAGCACCAAAAAATAATTCTATGGTGTATAAATTATTTTGTTATATTTTTGAAGTATTGAATTATGAAAAATTAGTCACCATACAGAGGAAATGAAATCAAATAAAAAATAGCCAAGTCTATATATAATAGCATGCCATATAGTTCTTCTTTGTCATAGAATTAAAATAAAATAAAACTTTACCAAATGCTTTTTTGCGATGGCTCTTTTATTTCTAGCTTTATTTCTCCTCCATGTTTTCAATTATCCATTACCAATATCTAATACCACTATTGTCGCTAGGTGGGATGTGTTTCAATAAAAAAATTATTATTATTGGAAAGAGGGAAAATAAGAAAATAAGTATAGGTATGGTTGAAAAACATATTTGGTTATGTGTATGTTAAATCAAAAGATTATGAAGAGCTCTGCTTTGGCTTGGGAGGATGACCTAGGATAAGAAAGCACTAAAGAAAACTTGTTTGTTAGATAGATAGTTGAGTGGATTGCCTAGAGATAGCTAGATCCCAAAAGCAAGATATTCCTTAGGGCATGTCAATCCACACATTTTAAACAATTAATTTTATAAAATAGAATAGAAAGTGCTTGCATCAATAGTCAAAAAGTACTAAAATTAAACCCAAGAAATTATTTCTTAAGAAATAAATTAGAAATGTTTAAAATAGTTATTAGCTAATTAATACTAGTGTTATATGGTTGGGGTATGCTTCAAAAAATTAGAAAGGGGTCTATGAAAAAGTAGAGACACAAAAAATCAAGTTTGGTTGGGGGTAGGTAGGTGAAAATAGATTGTTGGTTTTTATTGCCATAGTGACCATCAGTGTTTGGGTTGACCATTGATGGTTAAGGTGATCATCGATGGTTGAGGTGACCATTGATATTTGGATATACCATTGATGATTAGGACAACCATCAATGGTTACTATGTATGGATCTAGGTTGGTAAAAAGGCTAATTAATGGGATCTCAAAGGGGGATTCCAAGAGTTGGGTTGGTGTTAGGCTAAGTGCAAGAAACAAATAAAGTAATTGAAAACTAGAAATAAATTATTTATCTCATATAAGGTGGGTTGGATGATTTATTGAGGTGTTTGACTTGTTGATAGAGTCTGGTATGATTCCAATAAAGTAACGATGCTTGGTGCTTTGGTGGAGCTATAATGGTAAGTCACCTCATTTATGTAGTAGCTAGTTCACTGGATTGCTAATGATGATTGACCTATAAAATAAAGGAATTTTATATGCATAATATCTTGATAAAAATTGTAGATGGATTTTACCTCTTTGTTCCTCCCTTCTTATAATCAAGGCAAGAGAGTTGTAACAAGATGTGAACTAGGCTTCCTAATTATAACTCGCTCATGCAATGGCTCATAACTAGATTTAGATGAGTTGTTTATAGAAAATTAAGGTGAGTGAGTTTTCATGTTGGTGGTTAAGGAGGTATACCCTAACTATCAAATGTTAGGGTGATCATTGGTAGTTAACCTGGCCATCAACGGTTGAGGGTGAAAGGTCAAAATAGGTTGAAGCTAGGGTTAAGCTAGTTTGGTCAAACTAATTTCAGGTTAGGTTTGATTAGGGGTAAAAGGGTTAGATTAGTCATGAGAGGATCCCAAGGTAATCAAGGAGTTTATGACATTCAAAATCATGCTATGTAAACTTTTGGTGTCTACATTTTACCCCTTTTTTTGTGTGGCTTAAATTAATAAGCTGCAAAATAAAAATTGGTGTTGGTCAAAGGTCTGATTGCCCTGATTATGGGAGGAGGATTTCTTCTTCAAACTAGGAGGTGATGAGGTAAAATATAATTAGGTGTGTTATTTGATAAGGTGGGTGAATTTTATGATGAATATATATGTCAAGAAGGTGGGTGGTAGGTTGGGCATGAAAGTGCAAATAGGCACATAAAGTATGACAAAAAGTGTGATAACCAAAATTATACAAAGATAAGGTTACCATAATTGGTAAAAATAAACGTCAATGTTAAGAGGATAATGGATAAGTGGACTGCATGACCATATTTAGTCATGGTGGTTGGGTACATGATCATGTCTCCAAAGTAATGTTTGTGTTTTGATGGGTATCCAAGGTAGGAAGTGCTCCTAATGAAAATATAAATAGGTCAAGTGTCACAGGTATATGAGGTAGGAAGTGCTCTTGAATAAACACAAGTAGGTTAGGTAAGTGTGAGGTGGTATAAAGTCAAAAAGGTTCAACATGGAAATGTTATTTTTTTATCAAAATACTAGGCAAAAAGTATCATAAAACATGCACTAGGTGGGCCAAAATGGACCAATGGTGAGATGATGAGGTGGTCGGGGTGGGTGGAGAAGGTAATCTTCATGGGTGGGTAAAAAATGGTTTGGTTTTGCCAAAATGATGTCTTCTTAGGTGAAATTAACAAATGGGACCACTTGGCCATCGATGGTCAAGGTCCCTAAGGGTGACCATTTATGATCACCCTGATCATCGATGGTCAGGGTGGAAACCCTAAAATTTCATGGGGTAAAAGTGAATTTTGAATCACTTTTCACCCATTTAAACTTTTACTTAATTTGAATTTGAGCTATGGTAATTTGGGTGAATGGTCAACTAATAGTGACTATTAAAGGTGCTTATTGAGGTGGATGGTGATTGAGGGGAGCAATCAAGATGCAGGGAGGATGTAGGCATGGACAAGAATAAATGGGCCTACAACTGAATCCATGGTGACAGTCATAAAATGAGGTAGAGGGTGTCTATAATTTGGTAGATAAGTGTGATTTTATGCATTTACATTGGTTTGGGAGGTTAAGGTACATTTAAATGGGTGGTTTGGAATTGGTATGCCCTAGGTAGGGAATTTTGGTGAATGTGGGTAAATTTGTAGTTAAAATCGATAATTGGTGGGGGGTAGGTTATTTTGGTTGGGTAGGGGATAGGTTAGAATATTATGGTTCTCAATTTGTTGTTGGGGTAGTTTTTTTGGGGGTAGATAGGGTTTAGGTTTTCTAGATTTAGAACACCCACAGTGATCATCAATGGTCAGGGTTGACTATTGATGGTCGACATGCTTAGAAAAAAAGATGTTTAATCATTGGTATTTGACATGACTATCGATGATCGACTAGGGTAGAGAAGGGTTTTTTTTATAAGTGGTTAATAAAGTTAAGGCAAATGAAATGGTGTGTGTGTGTGTGTGTTAGGTATAGGTTAGTGAGGTAGGTTTAAAGGGCAAACCTAGCAGGTATTGGGTAGTAGGTAGGTTGGGTAAAAAAATAGGTTAGTCACATAAGGGTTAGGGTAGATGATACTAGTGTATGTGACTGAGTCATGATTCTAACATGTTATAGGATAAGAGATAATTATAGATGCATGACCAGGTGTTTCACATCTTCATAGAGATCTAGTAGGGGATGACCCAACTAACTAGGCCCATATGGAGGAGGTGGGGTTAGGAATGATTAGGAACTATTAGTATGTGCCTCAGGATGCATCTATGATTATATCACTTATTGAGATATGGGATCCTATTACAAACACTTTTTTATTATCGATTGAGGAGATGATTATTTTTCTTGAGGTTGTACATAAGATAACTTGAATTTTACTTTGAGGTGATTTGATCTACCATATAGGGTGTGAGGAGTGGGATGATCACATCAAGCTTCTGTACAAAGATGAGAGTGATCAATTCAGATGTCATGCTAGGGGTTTTAGGTATAGTGATTTATATGAGAGGGATCCAAGTGATATGAGACTCATGACCATACTCGTGATTGATGTTACATGTTTTGTGCCTCCTAACTTAAGAAGTGGGAGGTTCCCTTAATTGTTAATAGGGGTACTAGCTAAGTTATTGCTAGGTTAGATAGTTTTTATTTGGGTGCCTATTATGCTTATAGAGATATATAAGGAGATATGGGGGTTTAGGTCCCATAAGAGGTATGGCATTAGTGTCGACCTGGTTTTACATTACTATGCCTATGAGCACATTCAGGTGTTGAGGCTAGTAAGATTGTTGTGGGCAAGTTTCACACATATTGAGTTCCCCATCAGATTTATGTGGTCGAGGGGTGATTTTGTTACATTAGGTGTAAGAGGTGGTGTGCATGATGTGGAGTCATTCTAGGGTGTACTAGGTACACTAGTGATTGGAGACATCACTTGGAGGCAATATGTCTAATTTCTAGTATGTTTGTTATAGGAGGTAGACACTCTCCCTTCAGAGCTATAAATGGATATTTTATAAGTGAGATGGGGAGGTTGAGCTGATCTTGTTTGAGAGGGTGAGTAAATAGTTTGGCTTAGTATAGGGTATTCTAAGTCCATTCCCTAGGTACAAGCAAGAGGATTTTGAGATCTTACTACTATACCCACATCATATGCCTACATTTTTAGACTATAAGGAGATACTAGCTAGGGCATAGGTAGATGATTTTGGGTTTACAAATGGGTACATGGCATGGTACCAGCCTATATATGTAGCTATAGACATTGGTGAGGATGATGGAGGTGTGAGGCTGATGGTCATGAATCTAACTGGCCATGATGGATAGGCAAGAGTAGCCTTATGTAGTGCACAGGGATAGGTTATAGCATTACAAAGGCATGTGGACACATTGTAGTTCAAAATTACTACACTATAGGTTTAGGTTGATACCTTTCAAGGTCAGGTTGCTACCATGATAGGTGATAGGGATCAAGTCAAGAACTCACTAGGATTGGTGACCCAAGAGAAGGACTCTATAAGGTAGAGAGGGGGAGGAATAATAGCAACATAGATAGGGCCATAAATCACCATCCGTATAACATGATACCTAGATATAATGGAGGAGATACGGTATTATGAGGCCATAATTTTGATATAGTGTCCACAAGAACCCTGATGGTGTGAGTATAGGGCTAGCTTGGCAAGCGATGCTAGTATGGTGACACCAGGGTAGTGGGAAATGTCTATATTTGGATAGATATGGACAATTAGGGGATCAATAAGCATATTAGGTGGGTAGGCACCAGGATCCAGAGGTGCTTCAAGAGGTAGTGGTGACCCGGGGGCATAGATATAGCTAGATTATGACATTTTGTATATCATTTTGATTCTGGCCTGTGATCCAATGTGGTTTAATGTACATTTTGAGAGAGAGACATATCTATCTATTTGTACACATTATTCTAATATTTGACTCACAAGTTATACATATGATCATTATTTATGCTCATGTTCATGGTTCAAGGTTTATGGTTTGTTGTTGATGTTTAATGCTTATGGTGTGATGTTTATAATTCTTATGGATGAAGCTTATGTTATGGATGTTAGACACTGATGTAGCCTTAGCTAGGCATGAGATGGTTTTGATTTTGGTTATGATTATGACATTCTAAATTTTAATGAGTATATGCCACATTATTTTAGATTTAGACATGTGTTGGAAAATGGTTGGTTACTTTAATTGCTTATGGAAGTTATGATATTATCTTGCTTGGTATAGTTATGTTTATTGTTAAATTTTTGGATAAAACACATGAGGTAATTTAATTAACAACACTAGATGGGAGACCAAATAATATAATCAAGAGACAAATGTCATAATGAAAATATCAACTAGTCATGATAGGATTAGAAGAGGGCACGATGCTTCTTTATTCACAAGGACTAAAGAAAAACTGAAGTTGGATTGGATCAATGAACATAAGCCCTTCGAATGCTTCACATTAGTAGTCATTAGTTGGTTAAAAAAGGTGGCTTGACCATATAATGTCAAGTAAGCTCAAAAATCCCTTACTTATAGTGAGTAAAGGGGAGATGGGTGAAAATGGAACCTTCTTGTGAGACTAGCATGCCTCTTCTATAGGTGCCCAAAGAGTCAGTATAAGTAAGTCTATGTCAAACTATGTAGACTAATTTATGCAAGAAGTCTACTTGTGAAAGTTGATTACATCTTATTATTATGTTGTTTGAGAACCAATTACAACTTTCAAAATTAGTTTTCTTTTGTTATGATTTTGATAAAGGGTCTTTTGTTGATTGTTGTATATGGGAATATGATCGATGTGAGAAGCTTCCAATAAATTATTATGATTTTGACAAACTAATTTACTAAGCCATCTTTTGAGGGAGTGGTCTCATTTTATTTACTTTGTTTAATGTTTTTTGATAGCTTTCCTTCAAGGGAGCAGTCCACCTTACATTTTGGCAATTTCAAATAAATTTTCAATAGATGTCCTTCAAGGGAGCAATCTGTGAATACACAGAATAACCCTTGAATGCTAATGATAGGGGTTTTTACTTGTTATTTCTTTGATCTTAATTGATATAGACTTGATTAGGATGGCTTTGTGGTTCACCTTTATGAAGGAAAAACTAAAATCACAAGAAGGTTGATTAGATGTAAATAGGTTTAGGTAACAATGACCATGGGAATCCATCTTATGAAGGTGTGGAAAGTACCATGAGAACCATGTCATAGGTAGAGATGTTATACCCATTATTTAATATAAGGGTATGCCAATGATATATAATCACATGATTCGATTATAATTAGTTGCCCCATAAAATAGGGAGATAAAATGTAGGTAGATAGCAAGGGATGAGCTTAATTTAGACAAAAGGTGAGCTTGATCACTCTTAACAAAATAATGAATGCAGATGTGAAGCATTGAAGGGATTAAGTTTTGGGTGGCCTTTAAGAGAAAAAATTGGTAAGCTCCTAATCCATACTTTTAGGTTATGATATAAGGTCCAAGCCAATTGAAAGTAAACTTTCCCTGCTTGCTTTTCTCCATATTAGTGACATGTTGATTTTCCTTTAGGATGAGATCTATGATACTAAATTATTGAATGTTAAGGTGTTTATTATAGGCACACTTGATGCATTATTGATAAAGATGGATATGGGTAAGGGTTGCTAAATTATTCTCATAAAGTATCTCAAGTTGGGCTAAATGGTGCTAATGATAATCATCCTCAAAAACAAGATTTAAAAAAGATATACAAAGCGATGGGATTTGGACCTCAAGAGGAAATATGGTCTCCACTCTAAACACAAGGTAGAATAGGGTAATACCTATAGGGGTTCTAATAATAGTATTATATGCCCACAAAGTGAAGGGGATGTGCAAATACCAATCCCAACCAGAGGTGTTGACCATTTTAGTTAGCATGTTATTAAGATTTTTATTAGAGGCCTCAGCCTGTCCATTCGATTGAGGGAAATAAGGTGAGGAGAAGATTAAATTAATTCTAAATGCATCACATAGACCTTAGACTTTCTTGTTTTTAAAGTATTTACCATTTTTGGTGATAATCTTATGAGCAACACCAAAATGATAGATGATATGATGGTTGATAAAATCAAAAATCTTTTCTACTTTGGTGGAGACTAGAGGAATAGCCTCTACCCACTTGGTAAAATTCTCAGTCATGGTGATGATAGAGTGGTTTCACTATGAGTAATGAGGGTTAATTTTACAATAATATCTAGAACCCATTGTAAAAAGGGCCAAAATTTGGTGGAAACTCAAAGACTATGGCTAGGCATGTGATGCAAATTAGAATGTTATTGACACTTGACACACTTTTTCACATAATCATAGTAGTCTTGGTTAAGGTTAGGCCATTAATATCTAAGGTGAAGGATACACTTAGCTATAGTGATGACACTAAAGTGGCCTCCAAAAATTCCATCATGTATTTCCTTGATAGCATGAGAAGTTTCTTGACCACATAGGCAATAGAAGAGGAGACCATCAAAGTCATGTTTATAAAGAATCCCTCCCATAATGGTATATCATGAGGTAATCTAGATAAATGTTTTTTGAGTATTCCTAGAGAGGCCAAAAGGAACTATTCCAAGATTAATATAGTCAAAGGTTTGTTGATACTAAAGTTTGGGTTGGGTCTATTTCACAATGAAAATGGTGGGAGAGTCCAGTTTGACATAGGAAGGATAGGTTAGTCTATGAATAATAATAGATAGCTTATAATATAAGGGTGTGGATGTTATCTAAGAGGCAAGGGAATATATGGTATTGACAAACTTATTAGTAGATCATGGGTTTGATTGGATGTGGTAGTGTTCAAATGATGTCAAGAGTTCATCAACTAGTTACTTGTATTATTACAGAATGTCATTCTTACACTGGTAAGAGCCATTGATTTGATTGACCACAAGTTGAGATTCACCAAACATATTGATTATTTTGACTCTAGGGCTAAGGTAGTTTGAAGGCTTGCCACTAGGGATTCATACTCAACCATATTATTGGTACATCAAAAATCAAGCTTGAAGGACAAAGGGAGAGGTTCACCATCAAAGGGGATAAGGATGATACTTACTCCCCCACCACGTTGACATTTTGATCCATCAAAGAACATGGTGACTTGATAAGTAAAATTTGCCTGAGAGAGCGTCGTGCTAAACTCATCAAGGAACTCAAGAGGAGGAGGTTGAATGTCTGCTAAAGATGATTCATCTAGTTATTCAGTAATGACTTGCCCTTTAATTAAGTTTTTCTAAAGAAACTCAAGGTCCAACTCTGCTAAGAGCATGAGCCACTTAGCCATATGTTGGCTTTGGTATGGCTTGGAGTGCATGTACTTGAGTGGGTTGATGTTGGTTATGACATAAGTTTTATGGTTAAGAAGGTAGTGGAAATTTTTGGTAGCCATGAAGACTAAATATAATTAAAGTTTCTCAATATGGGTGTATCAAGTCTCCTACTCTACAAGCATGTGGTTAATGTAGTATACGGCTTGATCTTTATGTTGTTCATCCTAATGAGCAAGCATTTCTCCTAGGTAATGATTAGTGGTAGAGATATATAGGTAGAAAGGTTGGTCATCCTTGGGAGGGGTAAGGATAGGTGGTGACAAAAGGTACTCTTTGAATGAATCAAAGACCTTTTGATAATCTATATTCCATTTGAAAGATACATCCTTCTTTATAAGTTAGTGGAATGGTTGGCATTGATCTAAAAGTTGAGAAATAAAGTAATGAATGGATTTAAGCTTTTATTGCAAGCTACAAAGTTTCTTAAGGTTGATGAGAAGAAACATGTCAAGGATGGCTTTGATATTAGTAGGATCAACTTCAATTCTATGAAGGGAGAAAATGAATCTAAAAATATTTGCTAACAAGACCCTAAAAATGCACTTCTTGGGGTTAAGGCAAACATGATAATGGATAATCCACTCGAACATAATCTTGAGAATGGATAAATGATCCCTTTAGAGTTTGGATTTTTCAATAAGGTCATCCATATAGTCCTTGATAATCATATGGATAAGGTCATGGAAGATAAAGGTCATTATACATTGGTAGGTTGAACCAACATTCTTTAGTCTAAAAGGCATGACCCTATAGCAAAAGGTTCCCTAATGGTGGAAAAGGTGGTCTTGTGTTGATCTTTAAGATAAATTAACATCTTATTATAGCCTAAGAACCCATCCATGAGAGATAACATCTCATGTCCGGATGTAAGATCAACAAGTTAGTCAATGCTTGGTAGAGGAAATTCATCTTTGGGGAGATAAGGTTGAGGTCATGAAATTCCACACAAATGCATAGTCCCCTTGTATCTTTGGTGATAGGTACAACATTAAAAACCCATTGGGGGTAGTCAATGTGTTAAAATAAATTGATAGATAAGATATGCTAAAGCTTTTCTTTGAAGAGAAGGGATATGTGAGGGTACATGCATCAGAGTGTTTGTTTGACAGGTGTGGCATCATGGCTAGTGAATATGTTATGGGTAGCAATGATTGGGTTAATTCCAAGCATGTATCTATAATACCAAGCAAAGTCTATGCTATGGTCTTGGAGGAAAGAAGAGAAATCCCAAAGTTCCTTGGCATTTAGTCATTGGCCAAGTTTAACAATGTTGGGGTTATTCTAAGTGTCCAAGTTAATATCTATGGTGGATTCATTCAACATTATCGAGCTCTCAAGAGGAAGGGATTTATGGATGAAATAATCTAGGTCACTAAGGTAGGTGAGAATAGAATCATCATCCTAGCACTAAATAGTGTTAACAGTAGGAGAGTCTTCTCCTACTATCTCATGATGGGTCAAAGGGATGCATATGGTCACCCCTCCCTTTTGATAAGTTAAGGATTTGAGGTTGATCATGTTGATGAAAAAATGTTAGGCAGGATAATGTCATCATTCTCACACATAGGCATATGAGAGGTTGATGAGGAAGGTGTATCTTCCTTAATAATTGTGGTGGTAGGTGGTTTGTGTTACTTATTGTTGGGTAGGATGAAACCCAGGCCATGCTTCTCAAGAGGCTTCTTGGTTTTAATGATGACTAGCTCATGTGGGCCATGATCATATCATCCAAGACCAAAGCCTTTACAAACACATCGATTAAGGTATGTCTTGGTGAAGATTAGTTTATCTAGGTTGGAAAATTTGATGATAAATAGCCTAGGTGAGAGGGAGGTAGTAGAAGTGACAAGGGGCTTGTCAAGTCCCCCATAAACAAAATGGGTCTAACAGTGGGGAGGTCTAAATGGAATGATAGTTCCAACATTAGGGTCATATCTTGGCTAGTTGGTGAGCTACCCATACTCATGAGGAGTAAGGAAAGCATTAGGGGATAAAAGGTGATACTTCAATAGTGAAAGGTGATAGAACATTAATTTTAAAGGGTTCATGGTGGGGATTTGGTCTAAAGGGATAGAGGAGCTAGTTGATGCCCCATTGATAGAAGGGGATATGATAGCCACTTTGGTGGTTGAAGGTTGGGTTTTAACTATTGAGGGTGTGTTGGATGGGGGTATGAGGACATCATTGGGGTGATAGGTCAGGTTACATGTCGATAAAGGACTTGGGTTGGCATAGATGGTGATGACTTATCCTTCATGTTAAAACTTAATGCAACAGTGAAGGGTGGAGGGGACACAACACATGGAACATATATAGGTTCATCCTAACAAGACATTGTATTGGAATTCACCTTCCATTACATATAAAATTTTTGGGAGTGTGCAGGATCCTAAATAGATATGAAGGATAATATTTCCGAAGGTGGTGTCCATGGTATCATTTAATAATCGAAGGATAGCCAAGGTTTTAGACATGACATTATCTCATAGGTTGAGTTGCTTGTAGACATGGGAGGAAATAATGTTAATATTAGCTCCCCCATCAATCATGACCCATTTGATGTAGGTTTGGTTGATGTAGGTAGTGATAAAGAGAGGGGGATCCAGGTCATCTAGATAGATGGAAGGTATTTTTGAATTCTTGAAGGTAATAAGGTTGGAAATTTTAAGGGAACCAATAAAGGTTGCTAGAGGTTGAGGGTATTTGGGTTAGACCTCAATAGATTTTAAAGCTTATATTAGTTTTTATCAATGATTTGGAGATTTAGAGATCAAATCATACAAACTCATCTTCATTGAGGTCTAGTGAAGTTGCTTGAGGATAACTCTCCTGATTGATTCTGAGGGGTTATATTGAGAGGCACCAAAAATAGACACATTGGGTTTGGTTGAAGATGAAGACAAATGGGTGTGGGTTGGTTGGGAGGTGTAAGAGGGGTACATCTAAGGAATGGACACCTTAGCCTTTCCCTTATCCTTATGTTGTGATCTTGTGACCATGTTGATGGTATGGATAGAAAGATAGGTTGAAGTAGGATGTTGTTCAAACTTGTCCTCACTCTTAGGTGAGAGTGGAGGAGTAGGTAAGTGTTGGTTAGGTATGGTTATTGGTTCGATTGGTACAAGTCCCATAGAAGGTTCATCTTCTAATAGATCATCCTCATCATAAAGTTTTTTGGATAATGGTTTGGAGATATTTATAGTTCTCCATGGCATAGTTGGGTGTCTTATGATAAGAACACACATGATGGTCATTGTACCAGATGGGCTTCAAAATAAGGGGGTCAAATTTCCTGATGAGAGGTAAGGCTAAATAATAGGTCTGTAATAACCTATGAAAAATAATTGAGTGGGACTCAACTAAAAGTGGTAGAGGTGTAGAAGTTTTTGCTTTGATAGTTGAGATAGAAGGTTGTTTAGAAGTAGGTTTGGTGATAGGTGTTTTAGGTAGGGTGGTGTGCTTGGTTGATGGCCTTAGTTTTGGAAATGAGGTTTATAAACTAGAGTTATAAGATCACAAGGTAGGTAGTTTAGGTATTGTTGGTGTGATGAAAAAAGGTGCATCAAAAAACAACTGTGAAGGTGTAACTAAAATAGGTGATAGGGTTTTAGTAGAGGTTGGATTCCTACTCAAGGTAGAGGGATGAGTCCTGAGAATGGAGGGAAAGGTTGAGGGAGGCAAAATTTGGGCCTTTTAGATTTAATGTGGTTTTACCTCTTTGGTTTATTTGTTTTGGTATTTGGTTAATGGTTCTGGTGAGGTAAGATCCACCTTCACCAAGGGGTGATTAAGGCTTGGTGTAGGGAAGGTGCCAAGGTTCTTGATTAGTTTGGTCAATTTGGTTCAAGAAGGTGATTTGGTCACTTGGATTTTAGGTGCCTTAGATGGTGGAGGGATTATTGGATTGGTAAAAGTTACTATTGGTTTGGTTGATAGGGTAGGAGTTTGAATAGTAGAAGTGATGGTTTGGTCTACTAAAGGTATGGTTAGAGTTTATTTCTTTGTGATATAAGGTATTCCTAATTATTTCTATAAGGTGGCTCGATCCATGTCAAGGTTGGAGATAAATTTCAATTTTTCACTCACTTAGAGAATGGTTTATAGGTTGGTTTGATTCCATGAATAGTAGACCTAAAAGATAAGCCCTTAAGTGGAGACACAGAGATGCTAATATCATCCTCTTCCTCAATCAAAGGATGCAAGGTTGAGATAGGTGGATCCTCTATGAGAGGAGTGGACATGGGGATTTCTTCATCAAGAATAATTTTTGGAGGGAGAGTAGGTTGATTGGTAGTTGAGGGTAAAGACAAGGTGGTGATGGTTGGGTGTTCTAGTATATCGAGTAAGAGAGTGGTTAAGGACTCCACTAACTCAATAATTGAAGAGGAAAAATATGGTATTTCCTTAGTTTGAGTGTCTAAAGGGAGTGAAGGTAAATCCACTATCTCAATAAATAGAGGAGGTGGAAGACTGAAATATTAGATATTGGGTGGTTTGGTAATGAGTGCATCAAGGACCATGTTAACCATATGGGTATCATGAGAACACTTGATGTTTTTCCTCTCATTCTTGGTAGGATAATGTTTTGGGAAGGGTTGCCTAAATATATCAAGGGTTTGGTTTGATAGTATATTGGGGTTATCCAATGTAATCTCCCCTTTGTTAATGAGAGATTAGACAAGGCTCTTAAAGGTGTTGTACCTAATGACATCATGTCTTATTACCTAATGAAAGGCACAAATATCATTCTTGTTGAACCAACTAGGTTTAGGATGAGAGGCATCAAACTACTAGGGAGGTTTGATAGGAGGAAGCTAAATGATGTTGGCTTTCAATAACTTCTCCAAGATGGAAGCATAAGGTTCTCCAAGTGGAGTGAATAGCTTCTAGTTATTTTGGTTCTGATTCTTAGTGTTTGGTTTTGAGGAATTAGAGGAATTTGGTTGGTTGATAGAAGGTGGAGGTGTGGATTTAAGGACAACCACATTTGTGGTTCCCTTGCTCTTGGTATTGGTATTGGACTAGTTGTTTAATTTAGAAGAAGAGGCATCATTGGTTTTGTAGGTTGAGTTTTTTTTTTTGAGCTTTGGCTTTCCTTCATAAATGGCTTGGTTCTCTAACTTATTCACCATGGTAAAATATTCATCAAAGGTTCAGAATCTTTGGACACGTAGTGTAAAGGATATATGCTTGGCACATCCTCAAATAAAGAGATCTATGGGTTTGGGTTAAGGCAAAGAAAAGGAGATTTGGTTAATTAGAATCCCCCACTAACATATAAAATTTGCAATGGATTCATCCTCAAACTTTCAAATAGAGTAGAGGTCATTGATATAAACTTTCTTTGAGATATCAAAAATTGGTCCAAGAAGGTTTTATCCAGTTGGGTGAAGGAGAAAAGGGAGTGCTTGGGTAGGGAACTATAACAATCCAATGTTGGATCAACTAGAGACATGGGGAAGGTGTAGAGTAGAAGGACATTATCATAGGTGATGAGATAAAAAATCATGCTTAAAATCCCTAAGGTGATGTTGGGGATATTACTTACTTTGAAATTTAGAGAACTTAAGAAGTTCCCATTGCGGAGGATATGGCCTGATAGGTATAGATGGATGGATGGGATCATTATAAATTTGGTCATATGACAAGATTTTGTGAGCACCCAAAATATATGAATCTAATGTTGTCATCTTGTCCATGAGCATATTCATTAGGTCTACTTGGGGTTGTACACCCAAAAGGTTATAAGATACATACTACTATGATGGTTGGGAAACATACTAATAATGGGTAAAAGGTTGGGAGGTTTCCACATATTGGTAAGAAAATGTAAATGGTTGGGTGGAAGATACATAAGGGTAGATAGATGCATGTGGTTGGATAGTGGTTAGGGATACATGCCCTTGTAGGTTAGGGATGTATCCAAAGTTTGGTGTAAGGGGTGCTTATTAGATAGGAGCAGTAGTTGGGTTGGCAACCAATAGAAGGGTGGTGACCCTTGTACTAATCAATGGCAAGGTAGGGGTATGGAAACCATAAGGCTCTAAAGTAAAGCAGTGGTTAATGGATTGGAGGTAGCTAAAGGAAGGTTGGTAGTGGTATAGATAGGCACTTCTAGAGTGGAGGAGTGGTAATTTAGGTTGGTTTTTTCTATGGTAGTCTTGAAAGGGTTGTTGGTTAATGAGGAAGCTTGGGTAGTCAATGAATACATAGTAACCATGGCAATAGAGGTACTCCCTATGAGGTGGACAGGCATGTCATAGGGTGGATCTATGGGTGGGGCCAAAGTTGGGATACGGTAATACATGGTTGTAAGATAATGTTATAAGGCTATGATATTTTTATCTAGGAAAGTGGAAAAATTTTCATCTCTATAAGGAACCTATCAAGGGAAAGTAGGACTTCTTGATGGGTAAGGAAAATATACTAGCTCAAAAACATAGTCCATGGATGAAGAGGTAGGTTGGTTTTGTGATGGGTTTTGCTCTATAAGGTCTCTTCACTACTAAAAAGTGAGAAACATACAAGAAAGGGGAGATAGGAAGCACAAATAGCCTTACTACTCAAACAAAATGAAGATAATAAAATGTTAAAGAAATCAAATCACACTCTAAAAGATATGTTAAGCCCTAGAGTTTTAATTAATATTTATTTTGGCTTATGCCTTAAGAAGGTGTGTGACAAATTGATTTGTAGAGTGAGTACTAGAAAGGAAGTCTAAATTTGGTTTCAAGTTGTGTTTAGGTGCTCAAAAATAATTTTTATTGGAATCAATACATGGCTTGGTATTGGGGCCTACCCCATCAATTCACACACTACAAAAATAAGGGTGTCAAGTGCTTAGTCAATATATATTAATATCCAAATATTATACTCAACCAGATAGTTGAGTTGGTTCTCTCCTTGGTAATGACCTCTAAGTGGAATTACCGAGAAATGGTAAGGTTACTGCTAGGTGATGAAATCCTAGCCATGCCTTGTATCAAGTTTGTTTGATGTTAATTAATCAGAATGGTTTGGTTGAGTGTGTGAAACAAAGAATGAAGCTACAATAGATTACTTTGCTTTTAAGTTAAGCTATGTGAACTAAATTTTCAAGCATTTGATGTATTCACTTAATTTTAAGCCCAAAACAAACTTTTTATTTCATTAATGAGCATGGAATAGAGAGAGAATGCAAGCAAAAAATAACCCAAGTAAAGACACAAGGGTCTCATAGATCATGTCAAAATGTTTCAATAAATTTTTGCTTATTATTGAAAAGAGGGAAAAGAAGAAACTAAGTATAGGTATGGTTGAAAAACCAATTTGGTTGTGTGCACATTGAATTAGAAGATTATTAAGAGCTCTTCTTTGGTTTGGGAGGATGACCTATAGATAAGAAATCACTAAAGCAAACTTGTTTGTTAGACAGATAGTTGAGTGGATTACCTAGCAATAGCTAGATCATTAAAGTAAGATCTTCCTCGAGGGCTATCAATCCACATGTTTTAAACAATTAAGTTCATAAAATAGAATATAAATTACTTACATTAATAGTCAAAAGGTACTAAAATTTAACACAATAAATTCTTGCTTAATAAATAAACTAGAAATGATTAAAATAGAGATTAGCTAATTAATACTAGTGTTATATAGTTAGGGTATGCTTTAAAAAATTAGAAATGGGTCTGTGAATAAGTAGGGACACATAAAATCAGGTTTGGTTAGGGGTAGATAGGTGAAAATATCTTGTTTTTTACTACCATAGTGACCATCAATGATTAGGTTGACCATCAGTGGTTAAGGTGACCATCGATGGTTGAGGTGACCATCATTGGTTGGACAGAACATCAGTAGTTGGTAAAACTATTGATGGTTACTATGTATGGATTTGGGTTGGAAAAAAAACTAATTGACAGGATCTCAAAGAGGGATTTTGGGAGTTGGGTTGGTGCTGGGTTGAGTAAAAAATGAAAATAAAGTAATTAAATACTAAAAATCAAGTACTTATCTTACATAAGATGTGTTGGGTGATTGATTGAGTAGTTGACTTGTTGATGGAGTCTGGCATGATTTCAATAAAATAACAGTGTTTGTCACTTTGGCAGAGCTATAGTGGTAAGTCAGCTCTATGATGTAGTAGTTGGTTAATAGGATTGTTGATGATGATTGACCTAAAAAACAAAAGAACTCTAGATGCACAATATCTTGGTAACAATTGCATATGGATTTCACCTCTTTTCTCCTCTCTTCTTATAATCAAGGCAAGAGAGTTACAACAATACATGAATTGGGCTTCCTAATTATAAATCACTCATGTAATGGCTCAAAACTAGATTTAGATAAGTTATTTTTAGAAAAGCAAGGTAGGTGAGTTTACATGTTGGTGGTTAAGGATGTGTACCTTGACCATTGGTGGTCAGAGTGACCATCGGTGGTTGAGGGTGAAGGGTCAAAATAGGTAAAAGATAGGGTTACTCTAGTTTGGTCAAACTAACTACATGTTAGGTTTGGTTAGGGGTCAGAGGGTTAGATTGGTCCCAAGAGGGTCCCAAGGCAATCAAGGGTTTTATGACATTCAGAATCACAGTGTGGGAATTTTTGGTGTTTATAAGAGGAACAATAATTCAAAATTTACATTATGAAATAAATCATTTGACAAAATATAATAATGAATAATATTGTTGATTTTACAAAAAAAGGTAAAATCATTATAAGATTTTATGGTGGTTATGGGATGTAACCAATTCTCATAAAAAAACTAACCCAATATTATTTTATTAATTTACTAACATAATAAAATTAACCTAAAAATTAAACTATTTTGGATCATATGACCCAATAAATGATATAGCTGAACTATACAAGAATTATTCAAGAGCAAGGGCTAGTGTCAAGAAAATGAAAATAGGAAAGAGAAGTAATGATTTAGGACAACTCATGGATTTTTTTTCAAATCTCAAAACAAACATTTTTTTATAATTAAACACTAGGTTAAAATAGATTTCAAGCAAAATATATTTTTGCTATTGAACCACAGGCTATGTATTATCCAAAATGTAGGATAAAGCATGCACTCAGACATTACCCTCTTGATAGGACAAACATATGTGATATCTATGATACAAATAATCATGATACCAAAAATTATTATCTCCTACCTACACTCAAAAACCAATTGAAATAAGATACCCAATAAATAGAAGAGTTCAAATTTATACAAAGACAGGTAAAGTAGTTTTTCCATAATCAAAATAAGATTCATTTTGTTCCAAGAGATGTTTCTAACATAGATGATGTCATGGGCTAGACAGGCACCTCCATAGGCATGGGGATCTCCATCATGGGGGACACAAGAGTGTACACCACAACCATAGATGCATAGTGTCACCAACAAGCCCAGATGCCCCAATCCAATCACCAACCATGGGAAAACTATTAATGGGTACTAAAGCAAGCCTTCAATTAGTATAAGAGATTTCCAAAATATTAAGTCTCTATTCTTCCCCCTAATAATCATCTTCCACAAATGGAATAAGTAACTTAATCCAAATTACTTGCATAACTATTAGTAAAACCAAAAAATAGATAGAAAACTCCTTGGAATGAGCAAGAAGGAACCTTAGGGGTTAGTTCTATTAATTGTAAAAAAATTTAGTTGAGATTAGGTAAAACATTGAATAGCCCCTCACTTACCATAAATGAGGTTTTAAATGAAATATTAGATCTCCCATTTGATTTAATCAAATAAATATATAATAAGGAAAAAAAACCTAATTATAAAAAGGAAAGGCCTCAAGAAACTAGTACAGTTCCTCCAACCATTCTTTTTCTAGAATGGCTCTAGGAAGCTAAAAACAAAAGTGAATCTAATTTAGTTTAAGAATTAAGAAAATTGAGCATTGAAATATCATTGCTACAAGCCATACAAGAAATTCCAAAACTAAATAGATTCATCAAATTATTGGGTATAAAAACTCTATGAAGAAAAAGGAAATATCTTGAAACTATATAAGTGGATGGTAAACTTATTGATTTATTAGTAAGAAAATTACTTATACCTAAATATAGGGACCCTAGAAGTCTATTCATCTCTTAACTATAGGAAGGAAATAAATACATTATGTACTTGTATACCTAGGAGCTTCCATCAATGTTATTATAGTATACACCTTTAAATAATTATCCCTTATAGGGGTACAACCTACTTCTATAGTCTTATAGATGACAGACTAGTCCATTTCCAAATTAGAAGGAACCATAGATGATGTCTATATAGTAGTGGAATCATGGGAATATTTTATGATACTCAAATCCAAGATTAAAAATATATGATATCCATTTATCTTAGGAAGACCATGGGTGGCTACAGTTATAGCCCGTTAGTCTGTAAGTCAGGAGACATGACCATTTAAAATGGGGTGAAAAAAAAAATCTTTATACCCACATGCCAAGTCATATATAGACTCTAAAGATAATATGTGGGTGTATTAAATAGAAAAAAAGTAGTAATATCATGTCTTCATTGGCCATGGTAGTAGTTATAAATCACATAAATGAGATAGAGGAAAAATTGACAAGTATTGAAGAGCCCAAACTAGCTATAGAGTCTACTAGTCTACCTCCAGAGTCTACCAGTATGGATCTAGAATCTACCAGTTTGGATTTAGAGTCCACCAATATAGCTCTAGAGTCCATTAGTTTGGTTTTGAAGTCCATAGTATGGTTCTGGAGTCCACTAGCTTGGATCCAGAGTCTACCAGTCTGGCTCTAGAGTCCACTAGTCTAACACTGGAGTCCACCAATTTGACTCTAGAGTTTGCTAGTCTAGATTTTAAATAGGTTATACTATCTTGTAAAGTTTACCCAATAAAATAAAAATCCATTATTGATTATAATTCTGATCATATACACTACCAACAAAGCATTTTTATGTGGGCACAAGATAGTTAGGACACATTTTTAATAGCCTTTCAGTGCCCCTTAACTAGGGTAATTTCAAAAGGTGAGTCATTTTTCAAAGAAATATCCACCTTTCATATGATCATTCCACATCCATACCATTTTAAATATATAATGAGTGAATATATTTAGGTCAATTTCATTTATCTTGAAATCAAACATATAGTTATCCAACCAAGAAAAATGTTGAGTATAAATAGTTGGTTGAACAATGATCAAGAAATGAAAGTCTTTGATATATTAACAAAACCATAAAAAATCCTTTGCATGGGAATAGAGTGACATGAAAGGAATTAATACAAGTATATGCACTAATAATATCTACATATAGAACACCAAACCAGTTAGATAACCACAAAGGATAATCAACCTAACATTGAAAAACATAGTTAAAACAAAAATAGAAAATATATTACATGTGGGATTCATTTACCTAATATCATATAGATAGCGGGTCTCCATAGTTGTGATAGTGCCAAATAAAAATGGCAAATGGAGAATATTTATATATTATAGAGAGCTTAATAAGGCCACCATAAAATATTATTTCCCTTTGCCCTTCATAGACCAAATTTTAGATAACTTAGTTGGGAAGAAGTAATTTACTTTTTTATGAGTTTAGTGGTTATAATCAGATAAAAGTAGCTCTAGAAGATAAATATAAGATAAATTTTACATGTCCTTAGGGAATATTTATATACACAGTATTAACCTTTGGTCTTTTTAATGCACTAGCTACCTTTCAGAAGGCAATTTTAGTTATTTTCATTAATTAACCAATGACTATGTAGAAGTTTATATAGATGATTTTATTGTGCATGGTGATTCTTTTGATGAAACCTTAAATAATTTAGACAAATTATTAACTAGGTGTTAACAACATTAATTATCATTAAATCATGAGAAATGCATTATGATGGTTGATCAAAGGATTGCCCTATGCCATCACGTCTCAACTCAAGGCATACAAGTTGATCTCAAAAAGATTGAAGTCATTTCTAACCTACCTACACCTAAAAATAAAATTAATATTAAATTTTTTTTGGGACATGAGGGGCACTATAGACATTTTATAGAATAATTTAGTAAAAGTATTGCACCTATGTTTTATTTGCTTACTAAGGATAATGATTTTTTATGGGTTGACAAGTGTCAACATGCTTTTGAGTCAATAAAAGAGAAATTGATATCTACTCCAATTTTGAGAGGTCCTAATTGGGAATAACTCTTACACACACACACACACACACACATGCCTCTAATAATGATATGGGACAATACTTGGAAAAAAAGATGAGTAAGGAAAAATGTATGCCATTTAGAAATGAACAAATGTAGGCACTATATCACTAGATACAAGATCTCTGACCACACAAACCAATTAGCCATAAGATACTTAATGAATAAAATATTGGTAGGTGGTAGTGTCATTAGGTAGTTACTTCTCTTTTAGGAATTTGACATTATAATAATTGACAATCCAATAAAATTCAATGTGGTTACTAATTTTATATGAAGGTTAAATGCTTAAAGTGAAGAGGAACTAGTTGAAGTTATCTTTCTAGATGAGTAATTATTCATATTTTTAGCACACTCACTATGGCTTGCTGATATGGAAAAATAGCTAGCCATAGGAAAATTTAGTTGTGATTTTACTAATAAAGAAAAAAATGTTTGGTTAGGAATAGTGCTCACTTAAAATGGCTTAATGTTGTTTTGTTTAAATGTGGGCATGACCTAGTGCTTCTCAAGTGTGTAAGATAAGATAAGACCTATGACATTATAAGGGTTTTCCATGATGAACCAAGAGGAGGTAAATATTCAACCAAAAGGATTTTTCATAAGATTCTTGGGACTAGATATTACTATCCTTCACTTCACATAATTGTGAAGAGATATTTATGGCAGTATGATCCTTGCTAAAGAATGGGGAAACCCACTTTGTCTAATGAAATGCCTCTCCATCCTCAAGTTTTTCTAATACATTTTCATAAATGGGGACTAGATTTTATTATTCCTATTGATCCTCCATCCAAGGTAAAGTAAAACCTACTTGTGTGCATAGACTATGTCACTAAATGGGAAAAATTCTAAGTCATGCCCTTTGTAAGAGAAGAACTAGTTATTGATTTTTATACTACATGATCATGTAGTGGTTTGGAGCACTAATAACCATATTATATGATCAATACCATAAATTCATATCTAATATGATCAAAGACTTCACAAATCACTATCATATTACCCATAGGAAGTCATCACTATATCACCCACAAGCTAATGGTCAAGTTGAGGTCATTAATAGGGAGCTAGAGAACATTTTGACCAAGATAGTCAGCATCAACGGAAAGGATTGGGAAATAAAATTACTTAAAATAATATAGGATTATAATACTACATGGAAAACCACCATAGGTTTCTCACCATATGATCTTGTGTTTTTAAATAATCCCCTTATCTTAATTAAATTTGAATTGTAGACCTTGAGGAAAACAACAAAATTAAGCATAGATTTTGATGAATCATAAGGAGAAAGAATTATTCAGCTCAATGAACTTGATGAGATGAGATTGGAAGCTTTGTATTAAACTAATATTTTTCAAAATCAAAGGAAATAATTTCATGGCATTCACATCAAAGAAATAAAATTCAAGGAAGGAGATTGGGCTTTGTTGTTTTATTCAAAGTACTAGCATTTTAAAGGAAAGATTCATACCATATGGTTGGGACCCTCTCAATTAGAAAATATATTTGACAATGGATCATTTTAACTTATACCAATTTATGGGAACAAAATAACACTCTTAGTTAAAGGAAATAGGATAAGACTCTATCATAAACCTCTAAGAAAAAAAGGAATTCTTCAATGCAATTTCAGTCTCAAGATGAATTTGGCTACATGGGAGAACCTTATTCTTCCATTATAATCAAAGGATGAGATTTTAAGAGATTAATAAAGGAGGAGGATTGAAAACCAACAAATGGTTTTCATCCTCTCAAATTTTAGGGGAAAAAGCAATAAAATGGAAAAGGGAGGAAAAGGTGAAAACCAGAAATGGAAACTTTTTAGGGGAAAAAGCAATAAAATTAATTCTTATGTATGTTGTGTGTATGCTCCTTTCAACTTATTAATGTGGTATTTTTAATAATACAAGTGGTAGCCTAAGTAGACCAAGACAACATCATTACTAAGTTGAGGTAATCTATACTTTATTTTTATGTATATGATTAAAATTAAGTTATTAAAATGTCACAATGTAGTCATATAAAATGTCCAAATTGGTAGTTTGAGTGTGGCTTGTGACACCCAATCCATAATAACCTATTTCATGCTCTCATAACCCTTACAAACACCTTTTTGCTTATAATCGATCATCTATAGACTTCTAAGACTTGATTCTAGTTTAACTAGGTTGCATTTCTCATGATAATTCCATCTCCCCAAGTCTCAAACCTATAGTATAGGCACATGGGGGTTGGAATATAGCACTATACCCTAAGGTGTCCCATTTTTGGTACTCCTATCCAATCACATTTTGAGCCCAAATGACCATTTCCTTTTGATTCCTATTATTCATTATGTTGGCATAGCATGAATACATTTAACCCATGACCAATAGATCTCTATAAAATCCCATTCAAATTTAATTATAAGGGGTGGAAAAATATTAAAAAATCAAGAAAGAATGTAAGCAAAACCACTGAGGCAAATTTTCTAATTCTTTACATACAACCATCCAATACAGCTACAAGCATATTCAAACCCTCACACCAGTATTTAACCACCTCAATAACTCTTAGTTTGGAATTTTTACATTCACATAGCACTATTTTAAAAATAACATCAAGTGGGAGAACTACATATGGATTGATCCCTCTTCACAATATTGGTATGTAGGTAGCATGCCCACACAAGGGGTGTGGATACACGTTCAGTGCATCTTACACACACTAATTGCCCCTCTTTCTAAAGTTTTATTCAATCATAATGAAGGTCTATATTTCTGTATTAAATTATATCTACAAGGATCTCATTTGACATTCAAGATTAAAAATTTCATAGGCAGGCTTACATAGGGATAGCAGATAAAACCCAAAAAACCCATATCTCTATGATGAGTTTGGATAGTAATAGTAGGACCTAGACTATAGAATCAGACCTTGAAGTGTCCTATTTTTGGCACTCATATCCTTTCACCAAATTAAATATATATCCTGGTTCACAAAACTATCCCTATCCTGCATAGCCAGTTTTAGCCTTTATCTTGACCATCTCAGTCTATTTTTAAGCTAAGTTGCATTTCTCCTCTTTCATTACTATTTTTAGAAAGCTATGAAAGTCAAATGAATTATACAAATTAGTACTATAGTTATTTAAATATTATTTATTGATTTATTGTTCTAGACCCTTAACTAAATTATGAATAAAACTCCAATATTCCAAAAAAAAGTTAAGTGAACCTAACTTACTTCATTTGTGCATAAAAACTCTAGAAACCCTAGGGTAAATTCTTTGATGATTTTTTCAATAATTTTTTGATTTTTCCTATATATTTTAAATCAAAAATTAACATTTAATTTTTAAATTTACCTTAATAATTTTAAAAATAATTTATTCCAAACCCTAGTTGAATTTACTAGGTCCTTTTGCACACAAAAACCCTAGAGACCCTAGGGTAAATTCTTTCCTATTTTTTTTAATATTTTTATGATTTTTTACCTACATATTTAAATCATAAATTTGCATTAAATTTTAAAATTTATTAATAATTTCAAAAATATTAATTTTCAAAACCCTAGTTGCATATACTAGGTCCCGTTATTTTCTTGAGGTATCACCTTACATCTAAAATTAGATTCCACATAGAAACAAAAATGGATCTCGCTTATTTTACACATGTTTCTTACATTTATTAAAAATAATGAGACCATACTCAGTCCTATCATGTACATGAATGATGAATTTTACCATATTTTAATACAAAGCTTCATTCTTTACATTTCATGCTTACTTTTCATAATATGGAATGATATTAAGAAAGTTATTGTTAAACATAGTAAGATCCCTATCCTTCAAATCAATATTTACTTGTATTTAATATAAGGTTTCATTATTTACTTTCTATCTCTCATATGGAAAAAATTTCAAGTTTATCTTTCTAAACATATTAGAAATATCATATCACATATCAAATTTTTTTATGCATTCGTGCACAATTTCATGCTCTTTATCCCTTGCTTTCTATCTCTCATGGGGAAAAAAATTCAAGTTTATTTTGATAAACATATTATAAACATCATATCACATATCAAATTTATTTATGCATTAATGCACAATTCCATACTCTCTATCCCTTGCATTCTATCTCTCATTTGGAATGTTCTTTATAAACATATTTATATACAACTTATAACTCAATTTCATGCATTTCATTCCACATACATGATTTCTACCTAGATGCATATAACTCATTGGCTACGTTTGAGTATTTCCCTATTACTAATAGACATAAAAAAACACTAGTGGTTATATATATATCTCTCCTCCCTTCAAACATGGTACATCTAGCTCTTATCTCACACCTACTACCAACTCTATGCCTATAGTAGATCATGCGGTACATGCTATCACCCAAGTTTATGAAGATAGGTAGGTTTATTACACCCATTCTATAGTTTTATCACTCAAATTAGCACCCCTTTTGATACATTTTCAGTTCTCAAAATCCTTTAGTGATCATATGTTTACAAATATGTATTGTATGTAATCTTTTATAATACTATATTCCTAGTTCCATCGAACTAGTTTGTGTTGCATCTATCCTCAACATAATGTAGTGGACTGAAGAGCATATTTCCTTTGAGAAAGATTATTTACCCCCATGCCACATCATTAAACAACACCTACCTCTATATATTCAAATAATAATTAATGATGTAGGGGTAAAAAGAATGTTACTTGATAACAGTTCAGGACTCAACATTTAAAACATTATTTTCTTAAAAAACTTAATATACAACCTCAAGATCTAGACCATTTTGATATGAACATCATATATTTTGACAACATTCCATATAAATTAATGGATCAAATAACACTCAATATTACTTTGGGACCTAAGACACAGCCAACTACTTTCCAAGTCATGTCAAATGACTTCAACTATAATTTATTACTTGGTCAACCTTGGATTCATGATATGCATGTAGTAATTTCTACACTCCATGCTTGTCTAAAATTTAATCACAAAGGATACATCTACACATTCCCAATAGATAATGAACCTTTTAAGTACTATCAAGCTATAAAATCTCCATAGAATTATATTCTTCACTTTAATCTTAGTAATATACCTACACAACCCACTACTCATAGGGTACCCTTAGACCATGTAACACATCATAAGATTCCAAGTTGTGTACCATCAATAATATCAAGTCACTAGTTTACATCCCCTTTCACACTTAAATGTCTTAATAAAATGGGATATCATGGTAAAGGTCTTGGAAATCATGAATAAGGAATCATGAATCATGTCAAGGCATCAACACAACATGAAAATCAAGGGTTGAGATATCAGCTTACCCTTCTTCATGATAAACCTTTTTTCATTGCTCCAAAGCATATAATTTTTTTCCACGCATTACACTAGTATACCACATCGTTAATCACACTTCAAACATTATCATTGATCTATCCTGGTCTCATTGATGATACAGTTTCACTAGATATATTCCCATTAGATTAATTCTCTAACAATGAATCCCTCTTATAATTTATTAAATCATATGAGGACCTACCATCCTGCTATCATAAAAATAGATTTCCTCATCACATAGATTCCCATGCATACTTCATAGAAAATCTAGATTCTCCCCAAGACATACTAATTGATTTAGATGATACTATTCCTATAACCCCATACACACTAGATTGTTCCACATTACTTAATAAGGAAATAATTAATTTCAATTTTAGAACCAATCAGGATCCCTGCATTGTCTTGCTATCTACTACCCTATGAAAGGAAGAGGATATAGATATTCATCAAACTTTAATAGATTTTATATAACTCTTTGCTTGATCTTACTCAAATATATCAATAATCTATACATCTATAGTAGTCCATCAGATTCCCTTATACCTAGATGTTAAACTAGTTAAGCAAAAAAAAAAAAATCAAAATGCATCCTAAGGTGCCTCTCTTAGTCAAAGATAAGATCCAAAACCTGTTAGATGTTGGCTTAATTTGACTAGTATCACACCCTAAATGGGTTTCTAATATAGTCCCCATGGTAAAACCCAATGTATAAATTTAGTATTGTTTTGATTTTTGAGATTTAAATAAAGCATGTCCAAAAGATTACTTTCCCTTACCTAACATTGACATGATCATAGATTCCACTGCTGGGTATGAAATGTTATCATTTATAGATGGATTTTTAAGATACAACCAAATCAAAATCACTAAATAATATCAATAGAAAACATCTTTTACAATACCTTGAGGTACATTTTGTTATATTGGCATGCCTTTTGGATTAAAAAATGTTGGAGCCACATATCAGCGTACTATGATGCATATTTTTCATGACTTGATTCATCATACTATCGAGGATTATGTTGATGATATATTAACTAAATCCAAACAACAACAACAACAACAACATCATGCTATCGATTTATGAAAGATCTTTCAAAGACTCAGGCAATACAATGTTTGATTAAACCCAAAGAAATGTGTCTTTAGAGTTACATCAAGCAAACTCTTAGGTTTCATTATTTTCCATTGTAATATAGAGGTTGACCCTAAGAAGTTCAAATTAATTATCGATATGCCACTTCCCATGAACTTAAAATAACTTTGATCCTTACAAGGCAAGTTGTAAACAATTTATTATTTTGTAGCTCAACTTGTTGATAAAACTCAGTCATTCACTTGATTATTAAATAAAGATACAAAGTTTATTTGAGACCAAGCTTATCAATAAATATTCAATACAATCAATCAATATCTTCTTAATCCACTATTTTTAGTACCACCTATACCTAATAGGCCTTTCCTATTATATATATTAATAACAGATCATGCATTTGGAGAACTCTTAGCACAACATGATGATCAACATACTGATCAAGAAATTTTTTACATCAATCACACATTAGTTGATTACAAAAAAATTATTTCATTATAGAAAAACTATGTCTAGCATTAGTTTTTGCCACACAAAAAATTTGACATTACATGGTTAATAATGAAATTTGGGTTATCACAAAATTAGATCCTTTGAAGTTTCTAATGGAAAAACCACATCTCTCTGGTTGCATCATAAAATGGGTCATGTTATTAAAAAAGTTTGACTTAAAGATAGTTATCCAGAAATCAATAAAAGGCCAAATCATTGCAGACCATTTGGTAGCCACACCACTCTTGGACACCAATCCTATTAGTGACACATTTAGAGATTATTTCATTACCTATTATACTCATTCTAACACTTGGACCATTTTATTTTATGGTTCTTGATGTGCATCTGGTGTATGGGTAGGCATTATCTTTGTCGACCCTTCTAGTCACACAATTCCTATTGCATATTGATTAAGCTTTGCCTGTACCAATAATGCCATAAAATATGAAACACTTATCTTAATTATATTTACCACCCAGTCCTTCCAAATTAGATCCATTCAAGTCTTTAATGATTCCTAACTTGTGGTCAATCAATTTAATGATGTCTATTAGATAAAAGAAGAACATATTATCCCATACTAGAACATGTTATAATGTTTATCATCACAATTCAACTACTTTTCTATAAAAAGTATAACAAGAAAAGATAATTGAGATGAAAATGCAATGGAAAGTGCCACATACTTTATTCCTATTAACATCAATGATGATCAAACTATTTTCATAATTAAATGATTACAATTACCATCAATTTCTAACACATATTTGATTTCCCTTTTTATCTTAGCCACTACATGTAGTTCCACAAATCTAGAGTGCTTCTCTAATATCTATAACTTTATAAATAAATCCATTACACCAAACACATTTTCTCAAAATGATAAACAAAAGTTACAAAAACAAGCACTCTATTATGTAATCATCGACAGAGACCTTTTTAAGCGATCCTTCAACAAATAATTGCTTTGATGCTTGACTTCAGTAGAAGCTAAAATTTCTCTTACACAGATACATGATAGTGAGTGTGGTGTTCAATTTATTGGAAAGCCCATATCCCACAAATTAATTTGATGGGGGTAATACTGGCCCACCATGGAAGATGAATATTCATAATATTCAAAGCTATGTGATAAATGTCAACAACACAGTAACCTACAGTATGCACCATCACAAAAATTTCAACCTATCATCTCTCCATGGCCATTTATGTTATGGGGATTTGATCTTATTGGAAAGATTAACGCTAAATATATCAATGGTCATAATTTTATCATCATTTCTATATAATAATTTACCAAGTGAGTGGAAGCCATTCTACTTCAATCTACCATAGTGGAGGACATTTGTAACTTCCTCATGACTCATTTTATTTCATGCTTTAGCCTACCCATAACTATCATTTCTGATAATGGAACATCATTCAAGAATAAAAATATCAAGAAATTTTGTGAAAAATATAATATTAACCACACATTATCCATTCCATATTACCCATAAGGAAACAGTGAAGCAGAGACTACCAATAAAACCATCAATAGCATTTTAAGCAAAATAGTGACCAAATTCAGAGATGATTGTCACAATCAACTAGTCTTTACATTATGGGCTTATCACACAAGTATTTGTATGCCCATAAGATCCACTCCTTATTCACTCATTTATGGCACATAAGTAGTCATACCATTGGAATTAGAAATCTCATATCTTCATGTCTCCCTTAAAGGTATTATCACTAATGACTAGTATCGTGAAAAGTGTCTACACTAGCTTGAGAAGTTAGACCATACACTCATTCAACTAACAAAACATCTCAAAATATACTATAAAAGTGTATAATGATCCTATAATAAATGATTTCACACTAGAGAATCTGAAGTTAATGATCTCATTCTCATAGAAAATCTTTGTAATGTCAATGCTAAAAAAGAAATCAAATGAAAATTCAAACCAAATTAGCTAGGTCCATACATCATGACTAAAAAGCTTAGCCCTAAAGTGTATCATCTAGCCTCACTTGAAGTAAAGACACTCAAACATCTGATGAATATTATACATCTACATAGACTCCATGTATATTATTTCATTACACACATTGTCTTATGCATAGTTTCCTTATGATTGATTGTATATAGCTCTTTTTCCATTACTTGTACATAGTCATCTTATGATTGATTATACATAGCTTATTTTAAAAATATAAAAAACAATATAATAGATCAAAATCCAAAAACATTCAAATATTCCAAAAAATAAATAAAAAAATCAAATATTTCAAAATATAAACACATTCAAATATTTCAAAATATAAAAACATTCAAAATTTTAAAAAGCACCAAAAACATTTCAATTGTATGCATCATCCATGCTTTAAATTTATTGTTCTATGCTATTTTTTGTCTATTTATCTACATTACAATGCTTCACTTGATCTTATTTAAGTGTGTGCAGTGACACCCAAATCCTTGATTGCTTCACTCTACCCATTGAGGGGGTATCCTACTTCTAGATTCAAGACATAAATTGATATATCTACCCACTGAGGGCATCTTCTACATGACTAAACCATCCAAGTTATGACATTCCTATACCACACACTCTAGTTATCATAATGATGTACATTACTTACTAGCTTACATAGACCACTTTATCTATATTCATTAGTATATAGCACTTGTGTATTTCTTAGCATCTACCTAATATTGTACTACATGTCTTACATACTTTCACTTCTTATTTTGATTAGTTAGATGTGATTATATTTATATAATATTACATGTTTTCCATCCTTTCTTTTCATAGCTATATATGATTAAATTTCTCAGTTCCTATTTTGCCTCTTATATGTGCCTGAGGATATTTTCCAGTGTCATTTGATTTTATTATTGTGTGTGACTTAGGAAATTTTCCAATGTCCTTTTCATGTAATCTTTTATGTGATTTTGGCCCTCATTCCAACCTTTCTTATTTCTAATTATATGTGTATGTATCATTTTAACATGACTTGTATGTTTCCTTTCCAATTTGAGTGACATGTACCCATGTCCCTTGTTTGCTTGGTCCCTTGGCCACTATTGTATTATTTTTAATTCTTGGCTTGTGTGTTTGTTAGTTGATTGCTTCTCAAATATTTTCAATTCCATGATCCACATCATGAATTATCTTGATTTCTTGGATGCCATGATGGACATCATGCTCCATCCCTCATTAACAACTAACAACTAACATTTCCAATCTTAATTTAGTACATTGCACATGATATTGCATTGTTATATCTATCTCGGCATACCCCTATTGATCTAACAATCTTCAATACAAATTATATTATATCTTGAGACATATTTTTGATTATCATTACTATATCATATATTTCATAGCATAACACACTTTTAAGGCTCCTTCTTCTAAGGGTAGTCATTACAAGGTCTCCATTCCTACCCTCAAAAAAGGGGTCAATAAATAGGGGTATTGTCATAGAGATCAGAGATCCTACCAGTCAAAAAATCAATTTTTATAACACTCAAAATAACAATCAAAGGTCAAACTAGGCAGAATGGACCATAAAAATAGTGATGATTACAGAACAATTGTCAAATTTAGCAAAGGACAATAGCGCTAGACATGGACAATAGTGTTGAATAGTAAGGTGTCTTATTTTTGGTGCTCTTATCCAAATAGTAAAAAAAAACTAGATTTTCTATAAATATACAAAAAGGTAAGTTTAGTTACAATTTTGTAACCTATAGTTCAGATCAAATTCAATAGTTTTAATATAGTTTTTCTTAGATAATATAGATATAGGGGACATCATGTGTGGTATGATGGCTCTTGATTCCAATTTTAGATTGGGTGATTGGTATAACTTCCAAATTAGAATCCATGTTACAGACATCAATGATTAGGGGCAATGTACACAACACATATGACTTCTTTTCTTTTTGAGTTTAGTATATTACCCAAGCATTCCTAATAATTGCATGCCTTATTATATCTCAAGGTGGTTGGCATCATTTTGGAGTGGCTTTCATTAAATACTAACCTCCACATTCTTGAATGGCTTCCACATAAGGCTAGTTTCTAGTTTTAGAGTGGTTTTTATACAAGCTTAATCTCCTCCTTCTAGAGTGGCCAAGATTGGCCTAGTTTCCAGTACACATTCAACTATCCACACGATATTGTCATATTAAAAATAATTCATGGGCTTAAGAATCCATCTCATATGACACACTTCCATACCAATATTAGTTCATAGCTTCGCTTGGTGGGCAACAATGGAGCCAAAGGTCTAGTTAGCCTTTGTATTCTTGACCCACCTATTTAGAGGGATTAGACACATAATCCAAACATCAATTATCATATGCATGATCACATAGATTCACTTAGTGGGTGATGATGGAGCCAAATGGTTAACCTTTGCATTATTGAACCACTCTCAAGGAATTGAGCACTTATCTCTATTCATGATATTAATCTTGGTAGAACACATACCTAGCATCACTCAATAGCATAACAAGTTTTGTATTGGTTCATGTACCTAGTGAGGTGTATTCATTCCTTTTTATTCCTCTCTCTTTTACCCAATTTTTATACATTCTTATTTTATATATAGTGTATCTAGTAAGAACTGATCTACTCTTTGTTTTCTCTTGGATATTTATATTTCATAATGTGCTTTCTCTATGCACACTTAGCATCACATAGCTTCATGGGCTTCACCCTTGAAGGTAAGTTTAGGTACACTTTCTACTTTCTTTTATCCTATTATTTTTCTTTGATGCATCACTAGAATAAACGGTGGGGGGGGATGTATTCATATAAAATGTCCAAATTGGTAGCTTGAGTGTGGTTTGTGATACCTAATCCATAGGACCCTCTTGTATGCTCTCATAACCCTTCTATAATACACCATTTTGCTTATAATCAATCATTTGTAGACTTTTAAAACCTAATTCTAACTCAGCTAGGTTACATTTCCCATGATAATTCCATCCAACAAGGTCCCAAGCCTATAGGATAGGAGCATTGGGGTTGGACTATAGCATCAAAACCTAGGGTGTCCCATTTTTAGCACTCCTATCCAATCACATTTTGAGCCCAAGTGACCATTTCTTTTTTATTATTATTATTCATTATGTTGGCCTAGCATGATTACATTTAACCCATGACCAATAGATCTCTATAAAATCCCATTCAAAGTTCATTTAGAAGGGGAGGGAAAATATTATAAAAGTAAGCAAGAATACAAACAAAAACACTTAGGCAAATTTCCGTTTTCCCTCCATACAGCCATCCAATATAGGTAAAAGCATAATCAAACCCTCACACCAGTCTCTAACCACCTCAAGTAATCTCAATTTGACATTTTTATATCATCATAAAACTATTGCACAAATAATATCAAGTGAGAGAACTACATATGGATTTATCCCTCTTTGAAGTATTGGTATGTGGGTAGCATGCCTATACAAGGGGTGTGGATACATGTTTAGTGCATCTTACACACACTAACCCCGCTCTTTCTCAAGTTTTATTCAAACACAATGAAGGTATAGAGTTCAATATTAAATTAGATCTACAAGGAGATATTTTGACATTCAAGATTCAAAATTTTATAGGTAGGCTCACATAGGGATAGTGGACAAAACCCAAAAAACCTAGATCTATATGACTAGTTTGGATAATAGTTATAGGACTTGGACTATAACACTGGAACCTGAAGTGTCCTATTTTTTGTGCTCTTATCCTTTCACCAAATGAAATTCATATCTATGTTCATGACACTATCCCAGTCTTACACATCTAGTTTTAGCCTCTATTTTAGCCATTTTAGTTTAGTCTTAAGCTAAGTTTCATTTCTCCTCTTTCATTACTATTTTTAGAAGCTATAAAAGTCAAATAAATTATAAAAATTAGTAGTATAATTATTATAATATTATTTACTAATTTATTATTCTAGACCCTTAAATAAATTAGGAATAAAACTCTAATATTCCCAAAAAAATTAAATCAAACATCTATCCATTTTTTAAAAGAGATTTTTCCAAAATGGAAATATGCCATAAAAGTGGTATTAAAATGTCATTTCAAAAATAAAATGTTTTATCTAAGGAAAGGTATGAATTAAGATGTCTCCTAAATGAGAAGAGTAACATAATGTCACATTAATGATATGAAATACACAAACATGAGGGAAAACATCTTTGGAAAAGAGTAATGATGGGGATGTCATCTCAAGTCTTGTCAAAATTCATTAGAAGAAATGGTGATGTAGGATCACACAAGGAAAAGGATACAAAAGGAATTTATGTGCTTCCCAATCTCTCCAAGTGAAGTAATGATTTCCTTTTACTCTCTCAAATAGTCATGTCTAATGATTATTTCAAGCTTCAAGATATGCTTAAAACCAAAGGGAATTTAATGTATGGATACATTAAGCATCCCACATTACTTTTAAAACCACTGCTTAGATCAAGAAGACCTCCTCTTTTTTTTAGGAACTAATTTCACCTATACAAGGAGATCTTCATAGTCTTTTCCAAATGTCATAGACCTATGGAAACAATCAATCACCACACCTAGGTCAAAAGAAGAAATTTGAGCTAGAATATACACATTTGTTACTTGAAGATGAAGTAGTGGCTACCATATTCCAATAATCATACAAGCTATTAGTGAGCTTTTATGGATTCCAAGTGAAAGAATTAGAATTGTAGGAAGGTCAACATTTAATGACTCGATCCAAATATTTCATGAAGAAGGGAAACCTTCCCTTAAATTAATTATCATCCTTACATGAGTTGCTAAAGGAATCAAGATATAAAGTATACCATAGCCCTATAAAATAGATACATTTTAGTTGATAAAATAGTTTACTTGTGATGTGAAACATAGCTTTCTCAATTATGATGCAATGAAAATACTTACTCACCTCAGACAAGGACTTAATAATCCTTAAAGGAGGTTAAAGTTTCCTAAATTTCTAAATGCAGCTATTCAGGTCATGGAAGAAAAATATGTGTAGGGGATTGCTTCCATCCGACACCATGGGCTTATTTATTTCAGTTTCCACTATCATTTCATGCAGACATATGATGGATAAGCTACTTTGGAAGTATTCCTAAAAATAAACTAAAAAGGAAATATGGAACAAATATAAGACCTCTTTATTCCTCCCTTACACTGAGATATGGCCTCAAGGAAGGAACTTCTAGTGAAGATCCAACTCCCAAGGTTAGGAAAGAGAAAAAAATGAAAATAGGGGTACCTAAACCTAGATTTGAGTAAACCCTAGAACCAACCACTATAAAATATCCTATCTTAGAGATATATTATGAGGATAAAGTAACCCTATGAGTATCACAAACTAGGATCTTGAAGAGGAGTTCAATAAGAAAGACTCCACGGGAGGAGCCTAGGCTAGTGCGTCTACTAAAGCAAAGAAGAAGGCTTATATTGGAGGAGGAAGATGGTTAATAAATAGGTAATAATAAGATGATTAAAATTTAAAATTAGGAACACCTTATTGAGATTCCAAGTACTAAAGTAGTGCCAATAAATGAATCCAATGAAGAAGAATTTGTGCATGAAGAATTTAGAGAAGAGACATTAATTATAATTAAAGAGCTAGCCACTATGGCAGGGGTATTTGAAGAAGTTTTAGCAGGGTCTCCTCCACCATCTTCATCACATCCACCACTTGATAAAGGAAGGCCCCAATTAAATAATAAGATGTTCACTCTTCTAGTTATGATGAGTAAGTAGAATTACAACAAGCCCTCATCCTTCAAAGGCTAAAGCTACTATAAGACATTAACATGAAGATTTATTTCCTTAGAATAAATCTATAAGGTAAGGAAGACACTATCTCATATTTTAAAAAGTAATTATAAGAAACTATGTTTCAGTCTTTGCATAAAGATAGTGAGATTGTGTCCTTGAAAGAAAGAGTAGATATGCCAAAAACACAAGTAGACCAAGTGGTTCATACATGATTGTATTACCATGACATTATGACCATTTGGTATGAAACTTGTTAATAATTAAAAAGTCTAAAGATATAAAGTAGTAAATTAAGGATATATCTTGGGAAAAAAGAAGATAAAAAGAAAAAGTAGAATCAACTCTCCAATTATCTTGTGATATGGGAGAAAAAAATTAGCCTGTAGGAGACCTACCTTAGCTTATAGTTTTTTTCATGTTAATAATTCCTTAGATAAAAATTTCTAAGAATTTATCATGGAATACCTTTTGACTTGAACGATGAAAACCAATTTATGGAAGTTTATTGAACTAGTACTCAAGATTAGTAGAATTTTTTATGTGAATTTTATCTATGTGCCTTTATCTTGGGTCATATGTCTTCTTTCTTGATCAATTTATTTTTAGGAGAATCTTATCTTAGAGCCTACTCCTCCACTATACAAAACCAAATAGCATGGAACATAAGAATAGTTAAATATTTTGAGTAAGCAAAAAATGTGTGCCTTTATATGAGATCTCAATTTCTTAATGAAAAAGAACAAATTTTTCTTTTTAAAAACCTTATTTATCATCCAACAATTAGGGAACATTATCCCTAAGTTCTATAGTAAAGTATCACATATTTTTAAGAATTTGTGTAGTATCATTTTAATGAAGCATTGACTACCTATGATAAGAGATGGAACACATTGAATATCCCATTGAAACAAAGAGAGTTGATTTCACCTACTAATCTTAGATGGATTTTTATAAGAGATAGGATTTTTATTGAGATAATTAAAAAATTTAGTCAAGTGTATGGTCAGGAATATATAAGATTGAGATTAAGACCTCCACTCATCCTTAGCCCTATGTCTCTATGGAATAATATAACACATAAATCCATTGAATAATTTAAAAAATGGAGAATATTAGTGCAGTGTCATAAAGAGTTTGTTGATCCACTTGAGAATAATTGGGACACATACTATTATGTCTATGATCTCATCCTCAATTTGGAAAGAAAAGTGATTGAACATGAGAAGGGAAGACAATAGCTTTAAAGAGGACTTGAAAAAATTAAAGTGTGGGGGAATGATGAGTCCATGTAATAGATCATTATATCCAAGTAATGAATCTATATATCCCCATTAATCTCCCTCTTAATGGATTTAAATGTGTATTTTTAAACTTATTATAGTTTAAAGTAGAGAATGAATATGTTTACCTTGGTTAGTATGTGTGAGTCAATGTCATTTATTTTACCACTGTGTTCTAACCTTTTGTATGGAAAATCCATCAATTTTATATTTACAAGTTGCATAGGCATAATATGATTAAATGATATGATTGTGGTATACAATTATAAAATTTTAACACTATTAAATAATAATATGGAGTGGATTAGACCAGTTTTAGATTCTCTTAGTTTGGCTCTGGAGGACTCTACCAATTTTTTTGTAGAGTATGTTGGTCTAGCTCTAGAGTATGCCAATCTTTCTCTAGATTCCATTACTCTAGTGATCTAGGTGGATCCATGTACCGTTATATTTTTCAAAGTCTTAAAAAAAATTTCAAATCATTTGCACATCATAGCATTCGTCAAGAGTTTTCTAGTGCTTTTCATGGTTCTAAAAACGGAGTCCCGATGCTCAAGATATGGCTAGTTGAAGAAATCTTGCGATAGGGGGTGTCGAAAGTGATGTGGCACTGTTGAAAACATGCCAAGTGGACCAATATCCACTTGACATGTGGAAAAATAATTTGGTGAAAAAAAAATTTTGGTTTGTTGTTTTTATTCACATGTTATTTGAAATTTTCAAACTTTGAAACAAGGTGCCAAAGAAACTGCCACATCACCCATCCCACCAACCATGCATGGACCAAGTCAAATTAGAGGCCTAATTTGGTGTCTAAGTCTTAGTAATTTGAAAAGGGAACAAACATATCTATTTAAGGCATTGAAAATTGAATTCCCAACAAATGTGGGACAAAACCAAGTCAAAGGCACCAAAAAAGGAGGGAAAACATTTAAAATTTCATGCTAAGCGCCTAAGGCCGACATTTTCACTCTTCCCAAGCACCTAGAAAGGTGAGAGTTGGTTTTGAACTCTTGACCTATCACCTAAAATGTTAATGCCTTGACCACTTAAGCCACAGAGGTCGAAGTGTTATAAAAGGGACTAATTTTTACTTGAACAGACATAGAAATCAGATTGTGTAAAGAGATTTAAGAAGGTTAGAGCCTTGTTTTTGCTTTATATAGCCTTGGGCCATTATTTTCAGGTCTGAGAGATATTTGTATAGGAAAATAGAGATCATAGAAGGTGAATTTAAGACTTGTATTTATTTTGGAAGCCATTTGTTGCACAAAATTAATGAGAATGGTCCTCACTTTGAACGGACTCGGAGATGTAGGCTATTGAAGCCAAACTCCGTTATCAATTTGCTAGTGAATTCTTTGAATTTTCTCTGATTATTATTTAGTTATGATCTTCATTTTATATCTGGATTTAATTTATTTATACAAAATTAAGCAAAAAAAGTGAGAAATTGAAGGATCTCTTAAATGTGAACAAGTGATTTTTGAATATACTACACTTGTATTTTCAGTTTACAGATTAGATTTTTGGTATCAGAGTAGTTGTTGTTTAAAAGTGATTGCTAGTGTATGTTGACAAGGTCTAAGTCCCAAAATGGTGAAGGAAAACTCATTGAGTATAATCCAAATATTGGTTCAAGGCATGCTTCAAGGATGGCTGAAGAAGAGATGGAATCCGAACAAGCTTTTCGCCAAGCTTTCATGGACATGAGAAGCATGGTTGAGGAACTATACCGTGACAAACAAAGGAAATCCAAGAATGAAAAATAAGGTGATTCATGAGAATCAAAAGGTAAAGAAACTAAAAAACCTTCTCCATCGGATGATGGTAAAAAAACTATGGAATCTCTCCCTTCACTAAAATTGGATATTAAGTTTGAATTACCAATGTTTAATGGCAAAGTTAATGCCAAAAGGTTGGATAATTGGGTCAAGCAAATTGAAGTTTATTATAGGGTCTAAAATATTACAGAGGATGAGTCAAAAATTCATTTGGCTACTCTTCATATGGAAGGCACAACTCTCATCTAGTGGGAGAGTAAGTTAAAGGAAGTTGAGCTTCAAAAAGGTAACTTGATTTCTACTTGGAATGAATTTATTGAAGAACTCAGAAAGCAATTCTATCCTTTAGGCTATATATAATAAGCCATGATGAATTGGCAAATTTTCAGACAAGGAAAAGGCCAAAGTGTTCAAGATTAAACACAAGATTTTAGGAAAAAAGCTTTACTTTTGAATGTTCCTCTATACACACAAGAAACACTGCTAAAATATATAGGTGGGTTGCATAGTTACTTAAGACATATGATTCTTATGTTCAATCCCACTAATTTAGATGCAGTATGTGTTCAAGCCACTCATTTAGAGGCTAGAGGAAAATAATCAAAAGAATCTTTTCCTAAAGTAAAAAGTAAGCAATCTAATGTTAAGAAATCCAAAGGGGAAAGTTCATCAGGAAAGGGTAAACAAAAATCCACTTATACTATTAAAAAAGAAGGAAAACCATTTTGTAATCATTGTAAGAAAAATTATGATGATTCTAAGTGTTGGAAACTACATCTTGAGTTGAGGCCTAAGAGGTTTCAAAAGAAAGAAAAGAAGGCTAATGCTATGGTTCAGGATTTAGGATCAGATTCAGGTGATGAAACTAAGATTACAGCTATGGGATTACATAATTATTTTTCTCTTTCAATTTCTAGCACTAAGTCTTCAAATGATGCATCTTCTTATAAACATAATTCTATGCATGTTGATAATAAAATAAATGAATTGTTCCACATTAAATTTGTTTCAAAGCATACTAAGATTGACACTCTATTTGATAGTGGTTCATAAGCAAATTTAATTTTTGAAGAGGTTGTTAAGAACCTAGGCTTACAAACCAATCCCCATCTGAAGCCTTATCCACTAGGTTGGGTGTGTGACAATGTGAAGCTATAAGTCTCACAAACTTGTATACTAAGGTTTGCCATCATATCCAAGTTTGTAGATGAGGTTGAGTTGGATGTTGTTCCATTGGACATATGTGGGATTGTTTTGGGAAGCCCATATCTTTATGATAGAAAATCAATTTTCTATAGAGAGGAGAATAAGTACTTGTTTGTTAAGGATGGCATTGAATATATAGTTAGAGCACATCACATTAGAACAAGTCTTTCCTTGGTTACAACAGGGCAAATGAAAAGAATAGTTAATTCAAGCAAGACTTTTTATCTCATGTTGATTAAGTCTAAGGAAAAAGAATATTCTCAAGCTTTGGAAAAGTGTGATCCTAGACACAAGAATTAATTGGTTGAAATCATTTCTACTTATGATGATGTATTTCAAGATCCTAAGGGCTTACCCCCTAAAAGGGGAGTTCAACATGAAATTCAGCTATTGCAAGATTCTATTCTCCCTAATATTGGCATGTACAGGTTATCAGTGGTGGAAAATGAGGAAATCAAAAAATAGGTAATGGATCTATTGGATAGAGGTGTTATTCGTCCAAGTTCATCTCTTGTTGGTTTGCCAATTATTTTGGTGCCAAAGAAAGATGGCACTTGGTGAATGTGTGTTGGATTTTGTGCTTTAAACAAAATTACTATTGAGAATCATTACCCTCTTCCTTGTATTGATTATTTGTTGGATCAATTAAAACATGTTATTTATTTCACTAAGCTGTATTTGAGAAGTGGATATCATCAAGTAAGAATTAATGAAGGTGATGTGTGGAAAACTACCTTTAAGACAAAACAAGGATTGTTTGAATGGCTTGTTATGCCTTTCGGGTTGTATATGAGATTGATGAATGATGTTTTTAGACAGTTCCTTGATGATTTTGTTATAGTTTACTTAGATGATATATTGATTTTTAGCAAGTCATGGGAAGAGCATGTGATCCACATTAAGAAAGTCATGGATGCATTACAAAGGGAAAAACTTTATCTAAAAATGCCAAAATGTGAATTTGGCAAGACCTCTTTGATATACTTGGGTTACATTGTATGACATGGTAAATTGAAAATTGATCCTACAAAAGTGGTAGTCATTGTTAATTGGCCTACACCCACTAACACAACTGAGGTTAGAAGTTTTCTTGGTGTAGTACAATTTTGGAGGAAGTTTATTGCTCAATTTTCATAAATTGCATCACCTTTGCATTCTTTGACAAGTGTGAAATAGTCTTTCAGTGGGGAGGCAAACATCAAAAAGCCTTCAACACTTTGAAAGAAAAGATAAGTACTGCTCCAGTCTTGGCACTTCTTGATATACAAAAACCATTTGAGATCAAGACAAATGCAAGTGAGTATGTTATGGGAGCTATTTTAATGCAAGGTAAGAAACTAGTTTGTTATCATTCTGAAACCTTTACAAGTGCAGTAAGAAAATATCTAGCTTATGATAAGTAATTGTATGCATTAGTTCAAAGTGTTAAAAAATGGAAACATTACTTAATGGGCAAAGAAACAATAATACATACAGATCATCAGCCCTTACAGTATCTCCAATCACAAACTAAGCTACAATAGTCTAGACATTTTCCTTGGATGGGTTTCTTACAACAATTTCATCTTGTGATCAAGTATAAAAAAGGAATTCAGAATAAGGTTGCAGATATGCTATATAGGCCTCTAATGGTTGTTGCATCTATTCTTTTACAACATGGTTCTTTGTCTCATGAAAGTTATAAAGAACAATATGTGAATGATCTTGATTTTTAGGATGTTTATAATGACTTGATGAGTAGTAGACAAGTAGAAGAATTGGACTATCATGTACACAATGATCTTTTGTATCATTTGGGTAAACTATGTATTCCTTAAAATGAGAGGGTGCACATGATTAGAGAAGCACATACTTCTCTTATTTTTGGTCATTTTGGTGTTGTTAAAATAGTTGCACATTTGAAAATGTATTGTTGTTGGCCTTGTATGCAAGAAAATGTTGCCAAATATATTAAAGGATGTACTATTTATGCCACAAGAAAACCTAGTAACAAGAAACTAGGACTTTACACTCCTCTGCCTGTTCCTACTTGCCCATGGGAAAGTATCTCTATGGATTTTGTGGGGGGTTTGCCTATGACACAAAGAAAACATGACTATTTATATGTGGTTGTGGATAGATTTAGCAAGATGTGTGTTTTGATTCCTTGCACTAAGAAAATTACTAGGGAAGGTACTACACACTTGTTCTTTAAACATGTATGGGTTCATTTTGGTTTGCCTACTTCAATTATTTTTGATCAGGATTCCTGATTTATTGGGGAGTTTTGGTCAACTTTGTGGGGACTAATGGACACTAAATTAAAAAAGAGCACTGCATTTCATCCACAAAATGATGGACAAACAGAGTTCGTGAACCGCATTGTGGTACATTTGCTTAGGGGTTATAGCAATAAACATCCAAAGTTATGGGATGAACAATTGTGTTACATACAACATGATTATAATTGGGCACTTCATTCTTCTAATATGAAATCTACATTTGAAGTTTGTTATGGATACTTGCCTAAATCTCCTCTAGATGTTTGTTATGGATAGGATACAGCTATTGGTGAACCAAAAGAAGCCATTTGAGCTAAGAATTTCATTGAAAAAATATAGCTCATACATCAAATTGTTCGTACTCAATTAGAGAAAATTCAAGCCAAGTACAAAGCTAGGCATGACAAACATTGTATTGATCACCAATTTGTTGTAGGTGATATGGTATGGCTTCACATTAGTAAGGAAAGACTGATAAGTGAAGGTAAAAAGTTGAAACCAATTCGGTATGGTCCTTTTTGAATAACGTAAAAAATTGGCACAAATGCTTTTCAATTAGATTTACCATCTTATATATAGATTTATTTAGTTGTAAATGTGGAAAATCTGAAATTTTATGAGCCTACAATGATAATTGATCATGATGAAAGTGTATCCATTCCTTTCGTTGATGATTTTTCCCTTGTATATATAACAAAATTGCAGGAAGATACTATACTTGACAGGAATATGCAGACTTCACGAAGAGGTAATGTTGAATATCTTCATGTTGGTCTCAAAGGGATGCACCCAAGCAAGGCTAGATGGATGGAAGTTAGAAAGGTGAGGGAAAAATACCCTCACTTCATTACCAATTAATTTCAACTTTTAGAAGTCCAAAAGTTTCCAGTGGGGAGGAATGATCCAGGTGGATCCACATACCATTCCATTTTTTAAAGTCTTCAAATTCTGTTCAAATCATTTACACATCATATAATTCATCAAGAACTTTCTATCACTTTTCATGGTTCAAAAAATGGCAAATCGAAGAATTCATCAAGAGCTTTCTAGCACTTTTCATGGTTCAAAAAATGGAGTCCTGATGCTCAAGATATGGCTAGTTGAAGAAATCTTGCGATAGGGGGTGTCAAAAGTGATGTGGCACTGTTGAAAACATGCCAAGTGGACCAATAGCCACTTAACACATGGAAAAATAATTTAGTGCAAAAAAAAAATTTGGTTTGTTATTTTTATTCACATGTTATTTGAAATTTTCAAACTTTGAAACAAGGTGCCAAAAAAACTACCACATCACCCATCCCACCAACCATGCATGGACCAAGTCAAATCAGTGGCCTAAGTTGGTGCCTAAGTCTTAGGCATTTGAAAAGGGAACAAACATATCTATTTAAGGCATTGAAAACTGAATTCCCAGTAAATGTGGGACAAAACCAAGTCAAAGGTGCAAAAAAAGGAGGGAAAACATTTAAAATTTCATGCTAAGCACCTAAGGCCGATATTTTCACTCTTTCCAAGCACCTAGAAAGGTGGGAGGTGGTTTTGAACTCCTAACCTATCACCTAAAATTTTAATGCCTTGACCACTTCAGCCACGGAGGTCAAAGTGTTATAAAAGGGACTAATTTCTACTTGAACAGACACAGAAAGCAGATTGTGTAAAGAGATTTAAGAAGGTTAGAGCCTTGTTTTTTCTTTGTATGGCCTTGGGCCATTATTTTTAGGTCTGAGAGATATTTTTACAAGAAAATAGAGATTATATAAGGTGAATTGAAGACTTTTATTGATTTTGGAATCCATTTGTTGCACAAAATTAATGAGAACGATCTTCACTTCGAACGGACCCGGAGACATAGGCTATTGAAGCCAAACTCTGTTATCAATTTTCTGGTGAATTTTTTGAATTTTATCTGATTATTATTTAGTTTTGATCTTCATTTTATATCTATTTTTAATTTATTTATACAAAATTAAGCAAAAAAAGCGAGAAATTGAAGGATCTCTTAAACATGAACAAGTGATTTTCGAATATACTACACTTGTATTTTTAGTTTACAGATCATCTAGCTTTAGAGTGTGATAGTTTAGCTTCAAATTCACTTAGGCTATAAAAAAATATCATGGAATGAAATTTTAATGTTGGTATATTAATGGATATATCATGCATGCTTAATTAAGAACATTCTAAGACATTTTGAGGACACTTACCAAATAAAGTAGTCTTGTTATAGATATTATATTTATAGTTATGCTTTGTAAAGGCATCAATATGAATATTATGGAAAGTGGTTAATATCTCTACATTAAAACCTATGCACCTCTTCCACCGTTTCATCTTAGAATGTGGAAGGAGGTTGTAACCTCTTTTCTATTTTGTAAATAACTTAGATGTAGCTAGTAATCTTGTTAGAATATATCTATTATGGTCAGCCATTATAACCATGTTAAGAAATATATCCAATGTCTCTTAGTTAATTAAAAATATAATAATTTAATAAGATAGAGAGAAACATTGAGATTAAGCAGATCTATTGAAGTATTTTCTATGTTGTAATCATTTTCTTCAATTGATGAAGATTTGATGTTCCTAAAAGATTAAGTGTGATCTACATTATGTTCCAAGGAAGATCAAAGGCCCACTCAACCAAGGAAATAGAATTATTTTATGATATTTTATATTTTATTACTACTAATTAATATTTTATATCTTTATGATTAAAAGTGTGATTAGATATAACATATAGGTCTTTATCTCTCTTTGTGTGTTTCTGTTTTAAGATATGTTTAGTATTTTTAATTCCAAAATTTGTTTCTAAGTATTTACTTCCAAAATATTCTATTAATTTATAAAATATATTAATTTTTTTAATCTCCCCTTACCAATAAGTGTGTTCATTTATAAATAGTTTCCTTCATATACAATTCTATTTATTTTTGAATCAAGTGGGTTTGCTTCTTTAGTCAGCATTTCAATTTTATATTAGAGTGTTTTCATTCCAAGTAATTAGATATATTTAAATTAAATAAATTAGATTAGATCCTTAAGATAAATGATCCATAAATCCCCCTAAAAATACAATTCTTATTTATTATATTTGACACCTTACTGTATACTACCATTGGACATTGACCCTAGTTTGACATGACATCAACCAAGCTAAGTTGATCTAAATGAAGAGATTGGTGACACTCGTCACTATAAAGGTTAGTTTAAATATTTTTAATGACTATAATAAACCATATATTTATGTGTATTTACTTTCAAGGTGACTAACATTAATTCAAAACATTTTTCCATTACAATTTTATTTGATTTCAATATTCCTAGATTTATGGGATTTCTTTAGCAATCCACATGCCCCTTTTCACTCACTATGTAGGTTATGTTTATGTTTAGTCATAATTTGAGAATTAATGTAAATGTGTTATGTGATTTCACTTGGCTTGTTTATATAGATCAACATCCTCATTCTTATTGTAGTATGGGACAACTACAAGGTGCAAAGGTATGAAAACATTTCACATGATGTGTGGTAATTGGTTTATAGGCTCACAATTATTTGGGCTTAGGGTCTAATTTCAAATATGTTATGAGGTGTGAAGGTGTGAATATGTTATACATGGTAAAATATAATCAAATCATAATATCTCAATTATTATGACATAGTGTAGGTTCTTGGGTGAAATGTGAGGTGTGAAGGTGAGAAGATGTTTTGCATGGCACAATTTAATGATCTCACAATCTCATAATGTCTAGGACATAGTTCAAGTTCTTAGGTGAATTGTGAGGTGTGAAGTCACTAAAACATTCCATGTGTATTCATCTAATTGGATCATAATATCACATTGATTTGGGTCTAAGTGTGAACATCATAATAGACTATAAGGTGTAAAGATATAATAAGGGGCCACGAAGTATGATCTGAATAGCTCATAGACTCATGGTTAGGAAGAGTTGTGTGGAGGTTGAATAGGTGAATTCATGAGAAAGTGACACATAGCTTGCACATCAAAGGAAAAATAATCATCATCCAAATACATATTTGAATAAACCAAACAAAATAAACCTCAAAAGTGCTTAAAATACTAAGTAAAAATAAGGCTAAAGTGTTGTGATAAGTGTGAAAAGTTAAGGATGAATCCATTTTGTAAAATTTACACCAAACTTATTCAAATGATCTCATGTCCCAAAACACAGTGAGTTATATCCAAGATAGGAATGACTTTGTTGTTAACAATGTTTGTAAACTTTAGCAAAGTTTGTCTTTTCTAACACTCTTAACTCAAAATTCAATTGTTAATAATTATAACTAGCCCCACATTTAAATGTTTTATAAGATAAAAAAATAAGAACCATATGTGATAATCAATAAATTAACAAGTTTCCTAGGTCATAAAATGGTCCAAATTCTAAAAAGGAATGGGGCCATAACAAATGGATAATTCTATGAGGAAAATGTTGTTAAGTGTTTATAACCTAGAATTTATAGTTTTGTTTTAGACGTACCAAATAGATCATGGAAAATAATTTCATATTTTCAAAGAAAAATGGGACATTTGGGTGAGTTTTAGCCACATACTTAGTTGAAATACACCCAATAAGTCAACGTGTGTGAAAAATTGGTTCATATACCTTTTCCCTTTAAATTTTTTATACAACATAGGAATCATTCTCATGATTCAAAATTATGAAAGGTTTCTCATTTGATTAATTTGTTGGATAAGAAAGGGAAGGCTTGAGAATTTCTCTAATTTTAGCTAGGCATTTATATCCCTAATAGAGATACCTTTGGATTCATTCTAAGCTATAATCCATTTCTATCCATGTAGGAAAACCTATGATATAAGTTATCTGAATCATCCTTTATTAGGAAAAAACTTTAGATATTCTTGAGATACCTAGGTTCTCCTTTTGTCCTTTAATTTTTTTATTTACTTACTCTGAAATGGTTAGGAATCAAAATTATTAGTTTAGAAGGTTTATTATCATAAAATATTTCTTTGTTGTCTCATAGACCTCAAGGTAAAGTTTCAATGCATTAAAGTGTGGTGTTGACATACTTTTAGTAAGGTAATGTTCTTGATTTATCTGCTGATTAGTTAAAACAATTATTCCATTTTGATTTAAAAACATGGAATCTTCAACCATGGTATCTAGATATCTAAAATGAAATAAGTCACTCTAAATGTTTAACTCTTTTAGAATGTATTAATTATTTTTTCAAACAAAATTAATGTATTAAATGGTTGGGTTTCATCATGCTAAGGGAGGCAAGGGTTCAACCAATCAAACATTGTAAAAGGAGACAAGATGGATTTCTATTTTTATCAGGTGTCTCACATGTCATTTATTTGAAAACTTAGAGAATGGTCAAATTTAATAAAAAAAGGTAATAATTATAAATAAAGGAAGAATAATAAAATAATGAAATAACAAACAAAATAGGAAAATAAATAAACTAAAAGGAAATAATTTAACTCTAATATACACCTACACTACTCCTAAAATAAAAAGTCACAGTTACTCTAAGATGGATGTTGATGGCATAGCTTAGAAGCAATGCTTTAATAATTTTCCATTCACAAATAGAGAGATATCATTTCCTTGAAATTAATTTAGCCTGAAGGCATTGTGTCCCAATATTTTAGAGATTTGATAAGGACCAATCCATAGAGGATCCAACTTGGAATGTTAGCCTCTATTATCATGTGTTTTATCCCATAATAGGACCAAGTATGGATTACAAATACTTCTATTTTATATCTCTTATATAACCATATATTGGTACCTACTAAAGTTCTAACAAGCTTCATCTCAATCATCCTCCATATTTAAGATGTTTAGCAATCTAAAAGGTGTGTGGTCATCTTTCCCCATATACTCTTTCATAAATTGGTAAGTAGTAAGTTCCAAGGTAATTGGAAACACTAGATATTATTCATATATAAGAAGATTTTAAGTATTTCTTATGTCTAGTTTGATTAGCCCATAAATCATACTTTAAAAATGAATGCCAACTCCTTGGATTATCTACAAAAAATTTATTTAGGACATCAATAAAAAATTTATTCATTGACTCTGCCATTCCATTGCCTTGAGAGTGATAATTGGATGAAAACTTTAAAGTAATATTTTTTTTCATATCTCATTCAATGAATTTATTCAAATAGAGTGTAGGCCCATTATCATAGACAAGGGATAAATGGGTTTTGAATCTTGTGATGATGTTCTCCTCAAGGAACTTGATCACTTCCTTAGCTGATATTCCTCTGGTTGTCACTGCCTCAATCTATCTAGTGAAATAATTTGTGGATGTGAGAATGAACTTTTGTCCTTTAAAAGATTTTATTTTGATGACATTAATAAAAAGTATCCTCTATTGGGTTGTGGGCCTACCTTCTATGATTGGTTGTAAATGCATAGTTGCATATGTTTCTTTATTCATAAATACTTGACACTCATAGAATATTTAAACATGCCGGTGAGTTTTTTTAATATTATAGCTAATAATAGCCAAATATCAATATATTATGTGTTGTTTTATTCCCTAAAGGGTGACCACTCCAAATTTTATCATGAAAACTATGCATGATCTCATTATCTTCAGTCCTAGTTATGCATCTTAGGTAGATCCCTTCATATTTTTTATAGTACAAGAGCATTATTTTCAACATGTACTATGATGATCTCAAATTAAAATATATTATTTATTCTTGTTTGATCTTAGGATGGCATGCTCCATGTAAAAAATTATGGATGATGTGATCATACCACTGATCATATATTATTTGAGCTTGATTTACCTTCATCATAGTGATTATGGGATCAACTTTGGTGATAAATTGGGTGAGTCCTTGGCATCTAACCATATTATCCAACTTAATCTAGAGTTTTTACTATTAAATATTGATCATCCATTTACCTTTATGTTCCCTACTTTCATTTTCTCCCATCATGAGCTTTATGGTTGGATTAGGCACATAGCATGAACCTTGTTCGTAGGATATAGCATTAAAACTTCTTTTATTCCTTTAATAAAGTGTAAGAATATTTATACATATTTAGGTAATTAAATTATAAATCCTTAAATTTTGTGCTCATGAAGTATATTTAATGTTCTTATTCATCAACTCTCTGCTCAATTGTGATAGAAATGGTGTGTTTGGAAGTAAAGGGGTAGAGATAAAAGTCTTTCATGAAGTCTAGACTAATTAGGACTAGTGATTTCATGATGTAATTATTGATATCCTAGAATGTCATTTTTGCCTAATGAGTCCATTCAATTTTTTTTTTAATTTTAACATAGTGCTAAGAGGTTTAATAATCTCAACAAATATATAAATAAATTTGTGTACAAAGCTAATTTTGTCTAAGAAGGATTTTAGTTATTACTATTAGGAAGAGGTATTTTTAAAATTACATTAGATCTTCAAGTGTTAATATAAATAACTTTATTTTTTATAAAATAACCCATAATATTAACCTTTAGTGACCCAAAGATACTTTTTTTAGGGTTTAAAAATATGTGATGCTTCCTACATCTTTCAAATATTTTCTATAAGGGAAGAATGTGATCACACATGTGCTTTGAGAAAATGGTTAGGTTGTTTTTATGAATAAGGAATCCAAGAGGGGAGATTAGTATTGTGTTAGTCCAAGAAATAAAACTCAAATAAACACACTAAAATCCTAACACCTCTAGACTAGACACTAAAGAGAGCATAGGTAATAATCATGCATATTAAACACAACTAAAACATAAAATAAAACCTTCTTTTACCTTCCTTGGAGATCCAAATGGATTGTAGAAATGGCTTGTTTAGCTTGTGCATCAAGAAATATTTATCAATAGAGCTTTGTTGGCTTTACTTTTCCTTAACACCTTGGTTTGGTTTCTTGTCTCATGAATTTGGCATGGTAACATTACATGCAAGCCTTCTTTGTATATATTTGTCTATTATAACATTACACCAAGATCCCTTAAACATCAATGGGTATGGCCTTGTATTTATAGCCTCAATAACTAACTCTCACCCAAGGTGAATTAAGATTGAGTTGAGACTAAATCTAGTAGAGTTAAAAGTTATCATGCAATTATGACTTTCAGTTATTGGTCATAGTTCTAAAAGTAGATATTTTTGGATATTTTGACAAATCATAAAGGTAATAATGAAAGGTTTGATATTTTGTTTTTTTTAGAATTTCCATTTTTAGATATTCTTTAATTGAAAATGGATAATTCAACTAAGAATTTAATATTGTTTAATTAATTAATTGATTTTTATTATTCTTTTTTCTCTTTTAATATTTGATTAAGTGCCCCATTTAATATGTTTATAGGCCAAAGTGATAGTTTTTATGTCATAAGGTGATTAGGGATGAATTTGTCAGGTTATTATTACGTATGGGATAGTGTCCCAAATAGGGATGCCTCAACATGATTATGAGTATTGATGAATGATGCACAATGAAAATTGAGATGTTCAATGATTCCTAGACTTAATTTACAATGGTTGGTAAGAATCAATCTGAAGATTGGTTGGAAGCCAGTTGTGGCCACAATTGGGTGTCTACATTTTCCCCCTATTTGGGAAGGCATTGCAAGCTATAGGCATAGTAATGTCTTCTCAAAGAATGAAAATTATATTAAGAAGGACATAAGATAATGATTGAATAAGAAGCTCTAAATAGCATTTTTGAAGCCTATAATGATTCCCCCTCAAGGGAGTGGCTGACATATATGATGGATAGATGGTCCCTAAAAAATAATCAAGAATAATAATGAAATTAACCCATGGGTGAGATTAATCCAATCAAGATAATGTTTACATGCATTGATTTGTAAAGTACTAATTTTCCTAAAGATAGTTATAATTAGTAACAAAGATTGAGACTCTAATTTTTCCAAAGGTGGTTATAATTAATGGCACAAGCCAATGCCCCAATAAGGTGGATGAGTCAAAATAATGATTTGCCCATATATAGTTATAATCATTAATATGACCTAGAGTGAATAATGATTATTTGGTTATGCTCCAATAGGGTAGATTGGCAAGTATAAATCAAGGATGTAACCTATCATATATATTAACTAATTAATAGGCATGCACACATAGATATGATGGTCTAATAACTAAAGATGCCATAATCAACCAGGTACATGAGGATGTGTAAAGTGATGAAAGAGATTATTGGAAGAATAAAAGTGGCCAAGCTAACTCAGGATACATCGTGTATCTAAGCACTATTTACATAGTATAAATAGACCTCAAGCTAATGTAATTCACCCAAATGTGGGAAAAAAGAGAATGAGGAATAGAATAGAAGAATAAGAATTAATCAATGTGAATGATTTGGTTATACCTACCAATGTAGAGATGCTCATCCTTATTAGCATTGATATAACTAGAATAGTCAATGGGTTGATTTGATCAAGGAGGGTGGGAGGATTTACCAAGGTTACCAAAGAGATGTTTCTATGACACCATTGCTTGTAAGATTTCTTGATTTGAGTTTTATTGGAGCACGTAATGGTATGCATAATGATATAAAACACCATGATAACGTAGCTAAAATATACATAAAAACTGACTCTAAATCTAATAAATAAATAAAAATAATAAACCATGATGATAATTTTAACATATGAATATGGATAGACTCAATAATAAGGTGAAAGGAATCACTCAATGAATGCATATAGACTAAGTCAAGGCACAACAATAAAAGAAAAAAATTAAATAAGTAAAAAAAACACATAGGAAGCTTGAAAGTAAAATCAATAGAAAGCATCATGTTGTCAACTAAGTCAATATCTATGTGTGAAGGCTCAATGGAAAGATAAATAGGGGGTGGCCCCAAATAAGGACACATGTAAAGGGGAGTTCACACCGCCAATAGTAGTGAAATGTATTAGAATTAACAATGGATTTACCCCAATAGGGTAGATCGAGGATGACTAACAAGGTTTAGATAGGACAAATGTTTTAGGATTGTTGAGGCTATATATCTCTTTGGGAGATGGTAAGCCAATTTTTAATTTTTAGGATTTTGAAATGTTTCTAAATATTTTTGGAATTTTTGGGGTATCTTAACTCATTAGAGATTGAAAAGATACCACTCAAAAAATGATAAGATCATTAGATTAGGTTGCTCACAAAATGGCAAGAATGTATAGAAAATGGGGATGGAACTACCCTCAACTAGAATCAAGCATTGCCTACATAATCCCATGAGGAACTCAAGTCACGGTAGGGTTACCTACACAAAAGTTGGTTAGATCTGAATAAGTAGAAACAATTTCATGAATTTAGGCAAATTATAATAGTAAGGGTGAGGTGATGCAATAATGCATGGTAAAGGTATCATTCCTAATTCACCCATAGGTGGTTATAATTAGTAACACAACATGAAATATTGATTTTCCCAAAGGTGATTATAATCAGTAACACCATTCAAGTGTAAATGAAATATGTAATTGATAGATTTACTATCATACTACTTTCATATATACTATCATTTGAACACAAAATTCTTAAACTCCTAAAACTATATCAGAATCCCTTCACAGAAGGTGTTGAAAAAACCAATGGAACCAAGGTCAAAAGGGTTAGGGAATTTAAAAACAATTTTGGTCAATATTGATGATATGGGAGGATGGTATAGGGTATGACATAAAGAAGATGATAGGAGGGTAATTGGATATAATGGTAATAGGGTTACCCCTAAGTGATAAGGTAAATGGTAGGATATGAAACAATGGCAAGGGCAAGGCAAGGTGAATGGAAATTTAAAATAATAAGGTAAATGTCAAGGCAAAGGTATGGTTATATTAAGGTAAATGTCTTTATTATCGCTATTGATGTGGAGATACATGTCTTGATCAAGATAGGATACAACTAGAATAGTCAATCATGTTTAAATTTCTAGCCCACACCTCTTCTAAATAGATGCTCTATCAAGAATCTATTACATATTTGGACTCCAAGAATGTTTTTATGATCTTCTTTGGTCATTGATTATGTTTCCCTCAAACATCAAGATAATGTGTCTTTGTAGCTTATGTAAAGGAAAGTATGGCCAAGGATGGTAAATAGGGATAAATAGTGGATAAAAGGTCTAATTTGGTAATGTAAAGGTAGATAATAATGGAATTTATAATGTTTAGACAACAAATGAATATTGGCATTTTCAAGCATGCACAATATTCTTGATTTTAGATTCAACATAATTTTTCTTGTGATAGGGCTGAATACTTTTGAATATCCTCTTGATAGGACCATCAAATTTTTTTGGTGTTTGTGTCTGAGATTAGTTACCATCTGATTATGATGTTGATTATAATTTGTATTGATGTCATATTTGATAATGTCTTCATTAAGTAATTAATAACTATTATGCTCAGTTATTGGTACCTCAAAGATGTTTTCACCAATGAAGTTATCTTACTTGTCCCATAGTGCCTCTAAAAAGGTTTCACTAAAGAACATTGACTTTTGACTTTGATTGTCTTATAGTGACTTAAATAAGGTTTCACTAGAATATGTTGAGTTTGGACTTTGATTTCACCCCTAGTAGCTCCAAAAAATTTTGACTAGGATATTACTATTCATTTGCATGAATGTGGTCTTAGTCCCCTTGATATTATTCAACTGATATGTGACCATATATGCATTTCAACAAGGTATGATTATGTCGGTCCCAATCAATATTTGTGAGAGGGAAAATGTTAATATAATTGCTATGTTTGATGGTGATAATGGCATGTGGAATGGTAATGGAATGGAAAGAGGTAGCATAATACTTGTATAAGATACTAGGAGAACTTGTATCGATGTTGAAGTAATCATCCTCAAAAATAGTGGAAGGATCACAAATATATTCAAATTGATTTGTAAAACATACGTAACCAATATTTTAACATCCACAAATGTATTTTGATTTTGAAGTTGAGTTTGACTGAAGGGACTATGAATCTAATGTTGAGACTAACATTGAGTCTACTTTTGATGTTGAATATGATGTTGGTTCAAGAATAAAACCTAACTTTAATTCTGATTCTTCTTCAATCATGGAAACTGCTACAATGATTTTTTGTTAAATGTTTGATATTGGATAAGTAATGGCCTATGATGGCATAATGGGACCTTTAAAAATAGGCTTAGTTAATAAGGATTTCATAGAGACTAGCTTGTCAAAATGAGACTCCTCAATGATGGGAAAAAGGTCAAAAGACAACTCCATAGAGACTATCTTGTTAAAGGGAGGATCTTTAAAAATAAGATAATGGTTGAGATAATGATTTTCCCAAAGGTGTTTATAATCATTAAGAAGTGACTCAGCAAAGACTAGCTTATCATAGTGAGACTCCTTGATAATGGGTAAAGGATCAAAAGGTGATTTATCACAAGTTGACTTTTCACAAATTGGTGTTTCAATAAAAACATTGAGGATTGGTTAGTTCTCTTGGCCTTGGTTTACAAGTATTTATAAAATACCATTTTTGAACATATCTTGGTCTTGAAATGATACCTCTTAGAGAGGTACTGATTGGCTCTATTGCGGCTCAAAGACTGGCATGGGTTTTCTAAAGTGAAGGATGGTCAGCAATGGATGAAGGATCGTTGGTCATTGGATAATGATATCTTTGTAAATATGATTATCTAAGATAGGATTAACAAAGACAAGTTATCAGTCTAGGATGGTAACTATGACCCATCTAGTCATAATTATACAACCTTGTTGGGATAATAAGCTACCATACTTGGAAGGACTTGGGATGGTAATGATAGGGCATTATGAAGCTTGGTTTTTGTTATGATCCAAAGTACAAGGGCATGGAATGGTAATGGTATGTAATCATGGATCTTGGTTGCTTACACAAGCCAAAGGATGATGTCCTAAAATGGTAATGGTAAGGCATTTTGGAGCTTGGTTGTTCTCACATGCCAACGGATGAGGGTTTGGAATAGTAGTGATAGGTCACTTTGAATCTTAGTTATTGTCATGAGCCAAAGGATGAGGTCTTGGAATACTAGTGGTAGGGAATTGTGGAGCTTGGTTGCTTGCACAATCCAAAGTATGATGTCTTAGAATGGTAATGATAGGGCATTGTGAAGCTTGGTTGCTATTATGAGCCAAATGACAAGGTCCTAAAATGGTAATGGTAGGGCATTGTGAAGTTTGGTTACTATCTCAAGCTAAATGATGAAGTCTTGGTATAGTAATTGTAGGGCATTATGGATCTTGGTCACTCACACAAACCAAATGATGAGGGCCTAGAATGGTGATCCTTTTATATTGTGAAGCTTGGTTGTTCACACAATCTAAAGGAGGGTTAATGGTATAGGTATGGGATCATGTACCATTGGCATTGAAAGGGTGAACTTGGTATGTTAGTCAACCCAAAAAATGTATCACTAAATATTGTGTTTAAGGATATTGGCTTTATTCTCCAAATTAAGTATTGTAAGGAGGATAAAGATATGTCTCACAAACAACATCATCATTGTAGGGGTCTTGAATAAATTCATCTTATGTGACCACATTATTATAACATGTATTGTACATGGCTCCACTATGAGTTTAATGAGACATATCCAAATCAATGATGAACATTTTGCAAAATGGCCTAGAGATCTACAAACTCTGAAAAACAATGTCCAAAGGACAAATGGTCCAAACTTGGTCTAACATGGTCGAAGGAATGGAGTTATATCTCCAATAAGGTCAATATTAAAACTTGGTATAAAATAATCTAACTTCAAATGTCTAAAATAAATGGTCAAGTGGATGAAATAAAACTAAAATGCCAAACTTAGGTATAAAGTGTTTCAAATAAGTCTAAACTAGGTCTAAAGAAACAAGTTGGTAGGTCTTTTAGAAAACAAGGCATAAAATATAGGCTCAAAATAGGTATTTCTAGGTATTTTTGAAGAGGCACAAAATTTATACTTTAAACAAAACAAGGTCTATAAGGTAAGAGATTTAATCTAACAAATTTGAAACACTTTGACACAAACTAGGCATTCAGATTTTTATGTTTGTTGTTGCAAAGTGAGAGTTCATTTTTAACAAATATGACTCAACTAAAGTGAGAGTTAATTTTTATAGCATCAAATGAAATATTTCATGAATTTTAGCCCCTTGTCATTGTGTAAAAACCTTGAAAGATGACAATTACTTAATCAAATTATTTTTAAAACACCTAATTCAAATGTGACTTTTTCAACTTTAGATTGTTTAAAATCATCTTCTCTTGATCTTTGGGTCCTACAAAAAGTGTTATGGGGTTATATATATATTTGGGTAATATTGGAAAATCTAAACCTACAAAATCAAAATATTAAAAATCTTCCAAATACCAAATACTTGCAAGTTAGAATATATACAAAAATAATAATTTTCAAACTTAAAACACAATTAGAAAATAACTAAAATAAAAATTAACAAATAAAATGGATATTTAGTAAAATATTGATATCTAAAAAAATATGTGTCATATTTTGATGAAATTTATACAAAAATTTAGATAACATAAATGTGCACCACCTATAAAAAATTTAGCAATAAACAGTTTTCAGATTAAAAAATATGATTTTTTAAACAGTCATTTATTCAAAAAAATAGATAATTAATAAAATAGTAAACTTCTAAATTATAAATCAGATTTTAATGAAATTTTGAGATAATTAGGCTAAAACTAATAAGAACAACCTATCAAAAAATTAGAAAAAAATAGTAAACAGATTAAAAATAACAACTATTTTAACAACCATTGTTGTTTTTCTAATGAAAGAAAAGGGAAGAGAAGAATTGAGGGAACAAGATGAAGATGTGAGGTGAGGTGAAAAATCAAGTCCCATTGGGCATACCATTATGTGAACAAGGAATCCAAGAGAGAAGATTAATATTGTGTTAGTCCAAGAAATAAAACTCAAATAAACACACTAAAATCTTAGCACCTCTAATCTAGACACTAAAGAGAGCATAATAACAAGAATTCATATGAAACACAACTAAAACATTTTTTTTTTAAAAAAAAAAAACCTTCTTTTACCTTCCTTGGAGCTCTAAATAGTTTGTAAAAATATCTTGTTTGGCTTGTGCATCAAGAAATCTTTATCAATAGAGTTTGGCTGCTTGGCTCATGAATTTGGCATGGTAACATTACATGAAAGGATTATTTTCATCTATTTGTGTATTATAACATTATACCAAGATCACTTGAACATCAATGGGTATGGCCTTGTTTTTATAGCCTCAAGAATTAACTCTCACCTAAGGTGAGTTAAGGTTGAGTTGAGACTAACTCTAGTTGAGTTAAAAGTTGTCATGCAATTATGACTTTTAGTTACTAGTAATAGTTATCAAATTCAATATTTTGAGATATTTTGACAACTTATAAAGGTAATAATGAAAGGCTTGATATTTTGTTTTTTTTGGAATTTTCATTTTTAGATATTCATTAATTATAAATGGATAATTTAACTAAGTATTTAATCTTGTATAATTTTTTTATTTATTTTGATTAGTATTTTTGCTCTTTTAAGATTTGATTAAGTGCCCCATTTAATTGGTTTTATGTCAAATTGATATTTGTTATGCTAAAAGGTGATTAGGGATGAATCTGTGAGAGGTTATTGTTATGTATGGGCTAGTATCCTAAATAGGGATGCCTCAACATGATTCTAAGAATTGATGAAGGATACACAACCAAAATTGGTATGTTTAGTGATTCATAGAGTTAATTTTAAATTTTTGGTAAGAATCAGTCTAAATTCTAATCAAAATCTAGTTATGGCTAGTGTTGAGTGTCTAAATTGGGCACTAGCACCATAATTTGGACAATTTTGCCAAAGGTGCTAGTGTTCCAATTCAGGAATTTATTATCTTTTTCCCACCTTTTATCACCAATAGATACCTTTTCAAATTAAAAACCACCTAGGGTCAGTCTAAACATATTTTAAGACTCACATAAGCACTAAAATAGTATATATACATGAATTTAGTCCATTATTCACTAGATAGAAATGAGATGCAAAATAACACAAATCAACTCATAACAAGTTATGCATAATCAATGTTATTAGTCCTTATTCTATCTTAGTTCTACATATATCATACTACAGCCTTTCTAAACTCAGACTACTTAGATTTACAGTCTTAAACACACTCAAATTAGCATTCATACTAGCTTCATTTACACTTGCACTATCACTTAGGTGGGGAGAACTACATCAAGCTTAATGCCTCCTCACAGTATTGATATGTAGGAAACTCTCCTCACAATGAGGTATTGAGGATGTCCACCCTAGCCCACTAACATCATAGTTTACTACTTGTACCAATAGGATTCCCTAAAAATATGGAGGTCTAGGGTTTTCATGTAAAATTAGTTAAAATAGGTTACTAATAGGGAATCAAAACTCATGTGCATAAGAACATGCTTAGAAGACTCAAACACAAGTGCACCCAGAAGCTTAGAATATTTTTACACAAAATAAATTAATGTTATTAGTACTACTATCCATTTAGGTAACTACTATCTAAGAAGGGTTTTGACACTTGGATCATGTCTATGACACTCAGATCAGTTCATGTCCTAGTTTACAACCTCCAAATCTTTTATCTCAATCTATTTCTAAATAAGTACTTATTTGCATCATTTATTACTATTTTTAAAAAGGTCAACCTAGATAAATTCTATTAGAAATTAATGGCTATATTTATTTCATATTTCTACCTTGATTTATTGTACTCAACCCCTTCAACAACCTCGGTCTTAAATTCCATAACCCTAAAAATTTAAACCTTTAAGCTTAATTAATCTTATTTTACATATCATTTTATTTAGATTTATTTGTGTGTTTTTTAGACCTAAGGTCACATATACCTACCCCTCATGCCATAAGGTGAATTTGGAAATCATAAATGACCTAGGTCTTTTGTGTCTACCTAGGTTGTAGTTGTGTATGCTCTTCCCTCATGTTGTAAGGTAAACTTGAGAGTCAAAAACAACTCACATCCTCTTTAATTTATATTTTTAGGGTCTTGTCACTAGGATTACATCACCCAATGTAAAGACAAAGCTCATGTTCCTAATGATCTATATAAATTCCTTAGGTTAGACATTATCATTGACTAAGTGGTCACATGTTTTAATGGTACTTTAAAGTGAGGTGATTTCATCCATCAATACCCAGGCCTTCAAAGACTCCCTTGATTCACATATTTGGGCCTCAACTTATAGAAAAGTATATAGAGGATACCCCTGTCTAGCCTTGTTTATCCTATTTACCACAAACAGATAGTGGTTCCAAAAACATAACATTTCCAAAGATCACCCAACACATACCTTTCAAGGTACTATTAGTGGGCCACTAGTCATCTATAATCCTACTTAACTATCATAGATTATTTTTACATGTGTCTTGTTTACATCCTTTATGCACAAGCTATCTTGTATTAAATCAAACCTAATCTAACGGCATCTTTAATGAATAAAAACTGCCCTTTTAGTCTAAATCCATTCCCTTTCCATGATGTTGATAGCCTAACATCCACTAGTTATAATCCCCATCATGACATCCCCCATGTCCACCACAAATGGAAACCCATTTTAACATCTAACACATCTCAATCAAACCATCCAACATCCCATACCAAGCTACACTTTCCCAAACTTTTGGATAAACTTGAAATTTTACACAACACCATCAACCATCTCATAATAATCTTGAACTTGAGCCACATAAGCTATTCCTTTCTAAATTTCAAAATAAATTTGATGAGAAAAAAATCCTAAATCAATAATCCCATAAACTATAATCCCATAATCAATTATCATCTAATTGAAAAATGCGCAATTGACCATTATCAAATTAGTACCCCACAAATTAGGCCCCCCCTAGGCCACCATTATCCAACTATATCATATCATTACCAATCCAAGGAACATTATTTATGCAATAATCTGATAATGAAATTGGTTTAGATATACATAAAATAAACATAAAATAATGAATAAACTAAACACAAATATCACAATAATAACAATTATTCATTAATCATTCCATAGACAAACATACATATATATAGGATATGGTGGTCCTATATTCTAGGAGGTTACTAAAACTACTCCTCCCATAAATATCTCACCATCTCCTAAGAATATTCAAACCTATATATGAAATTATTTTTATTATTCACAACAATAATATGTTAACCAACTAACCAATAATCTAATAGTATTTACCAAATGGTAAATAACTAACAACCAATTTACCCAATGTAAATACTAATCCCCAGTATTTCTCACCTTAGTTTTTACATGGGGAAAACATTATCTTGTAATACAATTGTTGCCTCTACTTACTCATGATCTGGATGGTTTTATTTTTTAGGAAAACTAACAACCTCTAGAATGGTTTTACAAGTGGTTTACTAATAACTAGAACATGATGGTTTTACAAGTGGTTAACCAATAACCACAATAGGATGGTTTTCTAAATGGTTAACCAAAAACCATAAATATCAAGATGTTGCTTTTGACCTCCTTCTAGAATCTATTTACTTAGTAGGTTTGACCATGAAGATCATGTGTATGAATTTTTGAGGATAAATCCCCCTTACCAGATGGACATCACATACAAGTCATAGTGCATCTAGTTACAAGTAAGGGAATTTTATTTTTATTTTTTCAATTTTTTTACACATTTGATGAAATAAATGACTCTTTTGACATAAAAACTAACACATAATTTAATTTGAACCAAACTAATGACTTTTTAAATAATACTAATCATTATACTAAAATATTAAACATCCTAAAACTAATTATGGGCCCTAATTTAAAACATATGACAATAAAAAACATTGACACTTAAGCTATATGCTAATTTGACAATTATCAAATTTATGAAAGACCTATCCAACGTAACTAAATTATAAATATTATTGACTTATAGACTTTAATAATTTACTAGCTCATAGATAATTAAGCTCCACTATTTAGTCTAAGTGAATGGATTTTATGATTGAAAACTTGACAACATCTATGCATGAAATAATGGTTGTAGATGTAGTTGTCCAGTTCTCAAGATGGATCTCCATGTTTTCAATACATGTGGGATGCATGAATATTAACACTTCTTCTAATGAACATCAAAACTATAAATCATGTGTAGCATAAGGTAGCAAGCTCATGCATTGAGGGAGTGATGGAAACAAAGAGAATGGAATCAACAAGATGACATACAAAATGGTTCTTCAATGAATTCAAAAAATATATATAGATAATATTACTTCTTTTTATTTTAATGCATGTACGCTACCATATGGTTAAGATTAGGATGTCAGACACATTTTCATACATCACTATAAAGAGACATGAAATGTAGAGCAAACACATCAGATTTTAGATGCTATATATATAGAGAGAAATTTATAGAAGATCTCTACAAAGATGACTTAGAGGATAGCTTAATGGCAAGTGTGTTCAAGATAATATCAATACAGATCCATATAATGCAATATTCTATCAAAGTCATTATTCGCAGTTATAGATTAAATGTCAAGTAAAAATATAGAGAAGAGATATGATGCCATTCAAAGTGGATTAGATATGGTGTTAGATTTAGAAGACATATACTTATCACAAATCCATTAGAATCCATCCACTAGCTACTTACTCCTTTTCTCTATCAAATTGTAATTTGTATGAAAAACTTTGTGCTTAGAACCAAACCCTTAATGCCATACTTAAAAGAATATTTCTAAAAATGTGAATGCCCACATGACTTAGTAGACTCTCATTTTGAATACAATTTATTTGATACCAGATAATGAAATTGGTTTAGATCTGCACAAACTAAACAAAAAATAATGGAGAAGCTAAACACAAAGATCACAATAATAATAATTCTTTATTAATCATTCCATAAACAAACATACATATATATAGGATATGGTGGTCATATGTTTTAGGAGGATGATACAACTAATCCTCCCATAAATATCTCATAATATCCTAAGAATACTCAAACCTTATATGAAATTATTATTGTTATTGACAATAATAATATGCTAACCAACTAACCAATAATCTAATAGTATTTACCACATGGTAAATAATTAACAACTAATTTATCTAATGTAAATACTAAAGCCCCAATAGAATCAAGTACATTCATGTCTAAAAATCATAAAAAATGGATATTCTAAGATCCCTTCCTAAAACATAATCAGTCTCTACCATGATATTATCAAGGTCAAACCAGTCCCATCAATTATCCAAAAAAATCCCAATTCCACAACATTTTTGGTCCACCCATATTTGATGAGCTACTCTTTGATGAACACACCTTTCATGAACCCATATTTAGTCAAACCATATTTGACAAACCCATCCTAGACTACCCCCTCCTTGATCCACATGACCTAATCCAAATATTCAACCAACATAACCTACTTCAAATCTTTGACCCACCTCCTTCTGACCAAGATGGCATGACATATATTGAATCATCACCTAATCTTCCATTGCATATCAAAGAATCCATCACCAAAACTCAAGTGTAAAATGTACTTATAGACATTTAAATCCAATCATGTGGCTTCTCCTAAAATCTATGGCAAACTTCATGTGAAGTGGAAAGTAGAATCAACATCCTATCAGTTTGGTTCAACATCATTTATCAAATTTGGTCTTATTATAGCTAAAATTTTTGAAGAACTTAGTGATTCATTGTTATATAATGATGGCCATACCTCATGTTTATAAATAAATAAATAAGTACCCTATCACCAACCAAATTTTTGAAATCATTAGTTATAAAGGAAAATGGATTGGTTTTCATGAACAAGGAATCCTAGAGTTGATCCATGTGCATACAAATCAAGAATCTCATGACATTGGTTACAAACCTCATACCATTAAAAATAAGAGCATCAATGAGAATTTTATAATTCTTAAGGAAGCTTTATCCATCATCAAAATAGGTTTTGCTCATAGCCTCTAGAAGGATCTTTCCACCATCAACATTTTTAACAACATAATTATTCCCACCATCCATCTTGATAACCAAAATCCTACACCCATTAATTGGGACCAACATAATCATGCATCATTAAACATATTAAGTAATGACAAAGTAATCATACCATTCATGAGACTTAAAGATGGTACTCAGCTAAGAAATAAATACAAGGATTCAAAATAAATATTAATACATTAGCATCTCCCAAAGAGTATGTAGTGTTCTTTAATCAAAGTAAATCTAGTAATCAAAACAATCAAATAAATCAAAAATCAACATACTTTAGTAAAAACCTCTTTGAGGCACTATCAGACAATCATAATAAAAATCAAAATCATAGCAATGTTAGAGTATTTAATGTCTAAGTGGGATTAATTGACCCTTAACTTACATTGGTAATTAATTAAATAATAATATATTATTTATTAATACTAGGTGAAAACCTCATGAAAATAAATAATAAAGTTATATTTACTTAATACTTAATGGTGATTTGAATGTCTTTCAAGATGGTTGGACCCTTTGGTTAAAACGATCACCTCCTTTCACATTTCACTATAAATAGGGTTTTACACCTATTGTGAATTATCATCATGAATTATAAATTCATATTTGCATGAGACAAATATTTGGGCTTTGTGAAGATTCTCTAGGAAGAGGATTTGTATTGGGGTATTATGGTTTCTCAATATTAAATATCAACTATGGGATTTTTACCTCCATTAGAGGTTTTCACACCTACATGTTATGTCATTGTTATCTATGTTATTTGTTGATTAATTTCATATCTAAATCATCCATGTACATTGTGTATATATATTATATTGCATACTATTTCTTCATGGAATCAGAGCTTGGGGATGTGTAGTTGATTAGCAAGGCCATGGTGAATTTTTGATCTGTGGAGTATTCATACTTATCATATATTAAAATTCAAAACAATGTTTTTTTCAAGCCTAGTATGGTCCTGATATAGCCATAGGAGGAGAATTTTTTTTCCAATGATATTTGAGGGTTGCTTCAAACTTCTATGATATTAATCTTCTTTCAATCATCTTAGATCCATATCAAGCAACCAAATCATAACTCAAGCATTCAAAATAACTCCAATATTCTTGGGATGCAATTAATACATTTATACTACCTATGCAAGGAAGAATATCAAAAATAAATTGTTTCAATCATTCTTCAGGAGATCTAGTGCTCTTAAGCATATTTAAATAGTCTTAAATCATTTTCAAAGCCTAAGAAGCTTCCATTCAACCTCCAATTTTTTTCCTGAGCCTCTTCAATACACTTATACACCTTGGAGGAGTGAAATTGCAAATTATTCACCAAATATTTCATTTTGAAGCTTGTTTTGGCACTAACAGACTATTTAAGGGAGATTTCCAAAGTTTCAATTGATTTGGTGGCCTATACATGCACCAGTAAATTATCAAAATTTACCTGGGTGTCATACCAATGCCATGACAAGATATAGGTATTTTTTATTTCATATATTTTCATGAAATATTTAAAAAATAAATATTTTTTAATTTCCAAAATTTCATGCAAAATTCTATGACCCCCACCCTTCTTTAAAGTCTTTTACCAAAAGTTAAAATCTATAAATGTTTGTTAACAGATTAAATTTTACATGCACGGTATTTATCTATATATAAATATATTTTTTATTTTATTTAAATATTGAAAAATAAGGTTTAAGTATTATTTGGTGCATGTAAATTCTTAAATAATCTCTTAAAAGGGTTAGTGGTTATTATTTTACTAAAATCTTGGAAGTGGTAGTCTAGTATTCAAAACCCCCTTAATCAACTTTTCCTTTAACCTTTTTTGGTCAAGTTAATTTTTTGAATATCTATTTTTGGTTTGCATGTCAATCTTCTCATGTGTAAAACCCTAGACTTGTCAATCTTGTTGCAGCATCTAACCTAGTGAATTTTTTATCAAGCATAGTCATGTGACCAATCATTTATTAGGTTTTGGCATGTTATAGAGACATTTATGGGGTCCATTTTTTTATTTTTAATCTTCCTATTATAATTTTTACATCTTTTTAATCGTAGTGTTTAAACAATTATTTTGTGTGCAACAGTTGTGATACATAAATTAGTATATTTTGCTTCAATTTATTCACATTATTTAGCATATATTTGAAAAACTTTTATTTTTTTATGATTTTAATTGATTTAATATCAAATAAAGTTAAAATTCACATTAGACAAGGTTCTTTTTAATAATTGTTCTTACATTAGTAATTTTTAAGACACATACGACACCTTATTGTGTTGCAATATTTCATAATTTTCTTGTTTTGTCTAGCATTAATTTGGATAAATATTATTTGTTTACACTTTAAATTTACTTTATTTTCAAAGAGAGTATAAATTCACATTTAAAAAAGGTTCAATTTTAAGCATTATCTTGTGTTATACTATCATTATTAAAGGCAATTTATGGCTTTACCTAACTTTGTATTTGATAAATCTCAAATGCTTAATGGATCAAATTATAATATATGGAAAATATACATTAAAAATAATGTATGGATTAAAATTTTTAGAACAATATTTTTGAGACTAAAAAATCCCAATCAAAATGACATTTGACACTTGACCTTTCAAATGCATTTCAACAAAAATTATAAGAAGCCATGTCAATTATCTTGCGAAGTGTTAAGTATGAATTCCTACTCCATATCATCAATTAGGAGTCTCTTAGAAATGCTTGGAAACTTTTTGAGTCTATGCATGAGAGCACACATCTCTCAAAAATTATTAAGTTGATCCTTGAATTGCTCACAACTATGAAAAGTGATGAGAAGGTTGTTAATTTTTTTCTTAAATTTAAGAATATTAAAGCTTAGTTAGATGATTGTAACTATAATTTGATTAAAGATAAATTAATTTATTTTATTATTTAACTTAACATTAATGAAAAAAATTATAATTTTATTTCAATTATGAATTCAAAGTACTATACAGAGCAAGATATCCTAGGCCTACTACCTTGTCATCTCTTTTGTTTCAAGAAGAATAAGTGGTGTCTAATTTTGATTCTAAAGAGAATTCCACTTAGACACTTATCACTCTCAACCCTATTTTTGATAATAATAGAAACATAAACCTAACCTTAATTCTACTAAAAACAAAAAATGGAAATAAAAGATCTAGTAATAAGAATCATAAACCTAAGTTTAATGTAAATTGTAATCTATATAATAAATTTGGTCATAGAAGGGAAATGTGGTATAAAAACAAAGATAGAGTTGATAATAAATATTCTAAAAATAACAAAGGTAATAAATCTAATCAAAAAAAATAGAAGAATCAAAAATCTAATCAGAATAACATGGGATTATAATTCTAATGTTATTTTTTTATATGATGTTTTATTTACTTCAACTTGTTGGGTGAATATTTGGTCTTCAACTAACTGAAGGCAAAATGGTTATATCAACCATAGTGTAATGAAATAAATCTCTCCTCTCAGCAAGGGGAGGTTCCCTATAAACTACCACAAACTAATTTAAACTAAATACTAATTTAGGGGTGAGACCATATCATCTATTTCTCTTTTTTCATAAATGATGTTTACAAAATAAAAGAACACTTTCTTGATACTAACTAAAAAACCAAGAAACCCACGAGAGCACAAAGTCTATCATTGTTGCTTTTGCTGATTTATAACTTAGAACACAATAGAATGAGGTGCAGCCCAAAGTATTCACCAAAAACTATGAAAAAATATATGATCACAAAAGATAATAGTAGTTCAAATCCTTTCCAATATCCTTTAATTTAAAACACTAAATCACAAACTAAAGATAATTGTTGTAGCACAAATTCTCCACAATCAACTTTAGAACATCTCCCAAATTATTCTCACTCACCCTACTATTTAATCAAATAGATAAGATCGTATTAGGAAAAGTACATAGGAACAATTTCCAATACAACACAAGTTATTTCAACACAATATTTGAATGATCACTTGCTTTCTTATTCACTTGATAAAATTTGATTTACAATTTGAACTCAAAGTCTCAAAATGCTCTTCAATTTGGTAGAGTTTTGCTTCAATAACTAAAAGATCCATAATTACAATAGAGGCCCTCTTTATTTATAGGCAGAGGCCTTGAGAAAATTTAAGAAAAACCTAACTACTTTGACTTATTCAAAAATAGGAGTCCTTATTGACTTGGGACTTCTTATGTTTTTACATGTAATTACATATGAAAAAAATACATGTAAATATGTCCAAAGTTGTTTCAAAAGTACATCTAAAAAATGGAAAATAAACTAAGGGAAAAAAACTACTTCAATTTGTATCGCCATCTTTCTTCATGTGACCATCATACATAGTGAAAGCTTCTTGCATCCTGATACTGTTCGGACTAACAGTGTTCTTGAAAATCATCTTGGCTCTAACTATGGAATCTCTTACTATGGTGATTGATTTTTCATGACTAGTTAACTTGGTTTTTAGATTATCCAAAGTTAACTGATTGTCCAGAATATTGTCCACAGAGCTAAAAAATATCTTCAAATTCTTGAACCATTTCTTCTATAGAGAGAAATTGGTTATATTGTGATACGAGCTTGCAAGGTAGCTCCTCCAATTTATGAAAAATATTGACATCACTTTGTTCACTAATTTTCCTTATAGTTTCAAGGTCATTGATCAAATATTTAAGCACACATCTCCTATATGTCAATGCCTCTTTAGTCTTTGTATAAGAATCCCTATTAGGAATGGTGCTTATTTTTAGTTTTCTCATCACCACTCATCTATCATGATTATTTTCTATTCTCTCAATATCTTGAGAAATAACATCAATGAGATCATCAAGTTATACTCTTATTTTCCTCATTTTATCTATCTTCTCATATAGCTCTATAAGTAGGGAAATTCCTTGTGCACGCATCCTGTCTAAGTACTCTTCAAGTACTTTTCCTTTGAGATGAGTCTTTTCTAATTTCTGAATGATGGGGTCTTCTATAGAAATAGCCTTAGGAGTTACTACTAAACTCAAAGTGATTTTCCTTACCACTGCATTCAACTATTCCACCATTGTTTTGTAGTGATCTTTCATTTCTTTCTCCCTGTCAAATTTTTGAATCAGGATGTCCATGGCTGACCACATATCATTCTGGGCACTTTCATGAGTTATCTTGCCTAATTAAACTCTAGAGATAGATTAATCATTCATATCAAAATTTTCCATGGTTGCATCCTATGGAGGTCTTGCAATCTCCAAAAATTTGTGTCCCTTATCCCCAAGCATTTTTGAAAGAATCTTTGGCTTCTTTGGGGTCTTGGATTTTATAGGCACCATCTTATTAAAATCAAAATCATCTAAAGAGATGGCTTGTTTCTTCCTTTTTGGTGTATAAGCTGACAACCATGGTGGAATTACAGAAGTACTCACATTAGGGTCTGTCCCCATTGTTGGCATCACTAGAACTGCACTTTCACTGGTAGTAGAAACAATAAGTGGAGTGTTAGTAAAAACTATACCTCTTACAAAGTGATCAAAAATAGAAGCATCTCCAATATCAAAAGATGAGGAGGACAAATTAGGAATAGACCCTAAGGAATGGAGAACATATTCAAAAAAATTTTGAGGGTTATCAAAAATTATTTTGGAAGGAGAGGGAGATTTAGAAGAAGGAATATCAATAGTAAAAATAGACAAAGGAGCTGCAATAGGTGTGTCAGGAAAAGGAGAAGAGACTCCCATTTCTTATTGTACATTCTCTTGTGGGGACAAAGCTTCCTCCTCTTGTTGATCTATAGGCCTATCTTCAATCTCCATCTCTTCTATGGTTGGTTCTTTAGTGCTTTATTTTTCAACTTTCATATCTTCTATTTTAGACTCTTTCTCCATAGCTTTTGACTTCTTCGTCACAAATCTGATCTTAAGCTTATGTGGCTTGGAAGAAGAGGGAACATCACTTTTGTTCTTCATCCTGTTCTCCACCTTTTTTTCTATTTACTCTTAAATCTCAATCTCTGACCCTGTGAGGAATTCTTTCAAATCAATTCCCTTGTTTTCTAGCCAATTATTACCGTTTGCCAATATAGGCTCAAATCTTTTCCTCAAAGAGGTCAGATCTTTTTTAGACCATTAGATTAGAAGGAGAGGGGTATTAGCAACCTATTTAGTATTATATCTATCATCAACCAACTCTCTATCATCCACTAGATCCTCAAGAATATCATCAAGTCCCAGATATTCAATCTACTCAAGAGATAACTGGTTGTAGTCCAATTTCTTGACATTTTCTTCTATTCTCAAATCTACCCAAACATCTTCAACCATAGGTTCATGGAATTGGGTTTTCCTCTTGATTTTTTCTTTCACACCCCTATAGTCAAACTTTGGTCTTCTCTTGAATTGCTTCATAGTTACAAGCTGCATCTCAATTTCCATGGCCCTAGCCTTCACAGCATTTAATATTGAATATCTACCAATTTCAATTGGGAACCTAAAATTGGGCTTCTTGAGCTCCATTTGTTTATTATTCACAATGATCATTTGTATACATAACTCCATTAAGACCAGTTTGTCTGAGGGGAATCTTGGAAGCATATAAGGATGACCTTGGAAAAAGCCAACCCTTAGGTATGAGAAAGAAAGAAACTATAAGAACATGCATCCAAAATCATTTACCACTGTCTAAGCCTCATCTGACACTCTTCTTTGTTCTAGTTGAGGATCAAAAAGACATAAAAATACTATAAAGAAAGCATCATTTACTCTCTTAAACTAATGAATATAACCCTTCAATGTTAATTGAGAATAGTATTGATACACATAGATTACCCTCCTATCTCCTTCTGATGTTAGACCTAGAAATATTCTCATAGAAGCTGCAATATACACCAGATAAGAAGTCATGTAGAACTTGAAGGTAGTGGATACCTTCATCAATTGTTCATGCAAAGCATTAATGATTTGTTCTCCCTAAAAGATGGTTTGATTGCCTTGGAGTATTACCTTGATGAAAGGATACATCCATTCATGAAACAATGAGGAAGAGGACAAACCTCTTATCCTACTGAGAAGAGTTATCAGATCACCAACTTCTTCTATAAAGTCACTTCCAGGAAAACTTTGTGGCCACCTTAACAAATTTGACCTTGACGTCTTGAGCCATTTATTATTGATTACCTTCTTTTCCTTTTCAATATTTTTATCATACTCTTTTTATGCTTCAACAAAATCAAGCTTTAACACTTCTATAGTAGGAGGGCACATAAACACCTTATTAATGAATTTAGGATCTAGTTTGATTATCACATTACCACTAGTGTCTATCACAGCCCTAGTATCTTTATTATAAAATTGAGCACACTAAAGGACAAATTTTGTGTTTTGGGCTACCATTGGGAAAGAAGATACCAAATGAATGTTATTATTAATTATCTTCTTCATTTTAGAGCTAGGATTGCTTGACTTGGTTCTCTCCACAAACTTAGCCATGTCCACATGGCCAATCTCTGTATCTCTAATGTCATCGACATTAGAAGTAATTGAGGTGATTGGAAAAACACCTTGATATTTATACTTCATCACTTTCAACTTATTTAGAAACAACTCAGTCATGTGAATGACCTATCACCAAAAGGATGTTGATGAAAAAAGAAGATCCATAAAATAAACTGTAAAAAAAAAAAAAAATCATGATCATGCAATTAGGGGAAATACTGGTAATCTGGTAAAATTACATGTCGATGATCATGACTATGGAGATGTGCTTGAAAGGACTAGAGTATGAGCAGGCTAAAAAATTAAAGGAAAATGGGCTTGGAAAAACAAAATTGAAAATATCCCAGAGTTAAGAAAATTTGAGAGAATGTTTGCATGGGTAGAAAAAAATTCTGCCCTTACATGTGAGGGATATTGTGCACTTGTATCAGTGGAAAAATTCACCACTATTGCATATTATAGGACAAATGGTTATATTTTGGAGTGGAAAAAAATGTGGACACTACAGGTAATGAGGAAATTCCAAGTTTGATGTTTGAGTGGCAAATTTTGTTGACAATGTATATGGTATAAATGGCATTTGATGTTTAATTTGAAATTTTTGCCAATACCACATGTCATAGGAGTCGCAAGGTTTTTATGTAAGGGTGGCAAATTTTTCCATCCATGTACTTCCACTTGAAATTATATTTAAATACATAAGTGATGAAAAATGCTAACTTTGCTTTTGACTTATTCACAATAGGAAGATGTGAGAGCGGCTAACATAGCCATAATTACAATATTTTTTTAAGAATTAGTTTTCAACTAATATATTTTTAAGGGTAAATCCTTTTTGGGTCAAACCATTGATGACACACATCAACTTAAAACCTATGGCACAAATAATGGTTGGCAATTTTTGCTAGTTTGACTCACTAGAAATAATCTATGACACAAATGTATGGAACAACAAGGGTTAAACACAAAATACCATGAAAAATGATAATATTAATCTTAAACTTAACATATTACAAATGGATTTTTCAAAAACAAATGATGAATTCAATATAATATAGATACTAATCAATAAATGAAACCCTAGAAATTGAAAATAGTTAAAATGACTTACTTATTGAGTTCAAAACCCTAAGCTTGATGGTGGCAAATTTTATAATATATTTGAATCCTCCATCACCACATTCGAGATATTTTGAGAAGGGTCGATGAATCAACTAAGAAACTTTGACAAAAGAAATGACAAGAAAAAAAACAATGAAACAACACATTTAAAATATTGAAAACAAGCCTTTAATGCATGGCACGAGTGGCCATTAAAGCCACTTGAAGTTCAATATATTAGAGATCTTGCTTAGGTGGTAATTTCAGTTGACTTGACACATGCCTTTTGATCAAGAACATGTAATGGTGGCAAAAAGTGCCACTCAAGCATGTGAAAAATAAAAAACCATGTAACAGCAGCAAAAAGTGCTAACTTTACACAAGCAAATACTCAAAATATGTAACAGCAACAAATTTTACCACTCTGACACATTTAGATTCAAAATTTCACTAACACCCCTAAAATTATCAAAATTGACATTTTGATCAGTTTATGACTACAACAAGCTTCACAATTTTTGAGAAATCATGGCAGTGGAATGTCGCAAACTCTCCTAGGATGTCAGATGACTTCACTTGATATCAATATAATCTTGTCTTGATCAATGAACTTAGAGTGTAGATTATGAAACGGACAAGTTTCGTAGGGGTTGTCTACAAAATGAGCGTAGCTAATTTTGGGAACAACACAACTGATAATAAAAAAAATTAGATATTGTTGCATTACACTATATGACTTATTTATCAAATATTTTTTATGATTTTATAGATATTTTTGAAAATATTTATTTAAGAGATAATTCATTTTTAAAAGCAATTAAATAAGGAAAGGTAAAATTTGTAAATGTTGTTATTAATGATGGTTTCTATGTACCTAAGCTTAATAAAATTTTGTTGTCTTATTCTCAACTTACAAATGATAATTTAATTGTAACATTTCTTAAATATATTTTATCTATTAGAAATAAATTTTATTCTCTCATTGTTGAATGTGTTTAAAAGAATGACTTATACATTTTTACTACTTCTACATGTTTACTTTCATCGCATAGTAAGAATGAATCTCAATTATAGCATGAAAGATTAAGACATGCTAATTTTATAAGTTTACATGATATTTCTTCTCATAATCTTATTTTTGGTTTACCTTCTACCTCTTCCCATAATGAAACTTGTGAAGGTTGCTTACGTGGTAAGTAACATACTAATCTTTCCATAAGAATCATGATGTGAATTCATCTCATCCTTTCAAATTAATTCATAGTGATGTCATAGGACCTCTTGAAGTTGTATCTCTTAATATTTTTTTGTATGTTATTATTTTTATAGATGATTATACTATAATAATCTTGTCATATTTTATTAAAAAATAATCTAAAATGTTGTCTAAATTCAAAGAATTTAAAGCTATTATTGAAAATGCTTCTAGTTTTTCTATTAAGAGATTAAGATATGATAATGGTGGTGTATAAATTAGTAAAGTTTTTTATTATTTTTTCATTAGTTTTGGTATTCAAAGGGAATTAACAACTCCATATTCTCCTTAGTAAGATGTTATTGCTAAAAGAAAAAATTGCATGATTATAGAAATAACTAGAACAATGTCATATTTTGAAAATGTTCCTAATTTATTATGGGTTGAAACCATGATTATTTTTTTGCATATTTTGAATAGAGTCCCTACCAAATCCTTAAATCTCTCTACTCTTTTAGCAATGTGGTATAAAAATAAACCCAATGTGATTCATCTTAGGATCTTTGGTAGCCCTACTTCCATCTTTGCTCTTAAGGTTAAAAGAAATAAGTTTGATCGTACCTCATACTATTATACTTTTTTAGGTTATGAAGGTAATACTAAATGTCTAAGAGTATATGATCCATATAAAATACATATCATTAAGAATAGGAATTCCTTTATTCTTGAAAAATATTTTTGTGAGCCCTCTAGGGAACCTCCTCAATGTTTTTTTTTTTTATTAACCGAGCTCTCTTGTTTCTCCTTATGAATATATACATGACCTATAGTAAGTTGATCCATATTTGGATAACTTAGATTTTAAGAAACCTCTTGGATTTCATGTTCATTGTAAAAGACTTAAATAGGTAGAATCATTAATCCAATCTTCTAATATTGATAATCTTAATAAATTGACTAGGAGTCAACATTATTATCATGCTTTAGTGACTATGTATGAATTTGAATCTCAATATTTTAAGGAACCCATTCAGGATGATAGATATAAATTTTCTATGCAAGCTGATTACAATGTCGTAATTAAAAATCAGACTTGAGATCTTGTCCCACCTCAGCCTAAAAGATATATTTTTATTTATAAGTGGATTTATAAAATTAAATATAATTCAATTGGTAAAATTGACAAGTTTAAAACAAGATTAGTCACTTGTGATTTTAATCAAAAACTCAAAATTGACTATGTTGAAACCTTTGCACCTTTAGTGAAAATGATTATTGTTAGATTACTTATTTCTCTTACAACCCTAAATGGTTGGGTTATCACAAAATGGATGTTAAGAATGTTTTTCTAAATAGTGATTCAGAAGAGAAAATATACAACTCAACCTAAGGTTTCATTGATTCTAACAAATAAAATTATGTATATAAGTTAAATAAATCTTTGTATGGTTTAAAATAAGCTCCTTGACCTTGGTACTCTAAAATTACTTATTTTTTCAAAGAACTAGGTTCCCTAACTTTTATTCTAATTATGGTCTTTTGTTAAAGTTGAAAATGGTCATGTTATCTTCATTGTTTTATATTTTGATGATCTTTTAATTAAAGGCAATCTAAGTAGTTTAATTCATAAATATAAGAATAAACTAAGTCCAATATTTGAAATGACTGATTTGGGTATTCTGCATTTTTTTTAGGAATGGCTATATTTTAAGATAAACATTTTATTATTATGTCACAATATCAATATGTACTTAATCTTATTATTAAGTTTAATATGTTTGATTTTAAATCTACATATATTCTTATTGAATTTGGTGTTAAACTTGATCCAAAACCTAAATGTGAAAAAGCTAACCCTACTCTATATAGATAACTTGTTGGTAGTTTAATTTGTTTAACCATTACTAGTCCAGATATTTCATATGTTGTTGGTGTTATTTTAATATTTATGTAGGATATATATTTGGATCATTGGAAATTATCTAAACGTAATTTTCTTTAAATCAAAGGACCAATCAATTTTGGTTTATTTTATTCTTCTATTGATAATGCTAATTTTTATGGTTATTATGATGTTGACCATGTTGGTGATACTATAAATCATAAATATACTTTTAGATATATGTTTAAGTTTGGTGCAGGTGTTATCATTTGGAGTAGTAAAAATCAACCTATTATCTCTATCTATTCTATTGAATTAGAGTACAGAAATGTTATGGAAGCTACCAAAGAAACCATGTGGATGTGAAGGTTGTCAGGATAACTTCATTTAAATATTTCTCATAGTACCATCCTTCATTGTGAGAATCAAAGTTGTATAGCTCTGATAAAAAATCTAGTGTAGCACCAACAAACTAAACATATTGTAGTTTATGTGTATTTTATCTAAGATAAAGTCTTCAATGGTGATATTGATCTACAATTCTATTCTATGGATGAACAAGTGGTAGATATCTTTACAAAACCACTTGGTGTTTCCAAGTTCTGTCAGTTTCATGTAATGTTGAGCCTCTCAGAGTTTCCATTGAGGAGGAGTGTGTATGAAAATGCCACTTTTTAATGACCATTTGTTCTTCTTATTCTCTATACTTATTCTCATTGTAAACTTCATGTGTAATTTATGTGATTAAGCAAAATTTATGTGGAAGTTTTAATTTTGTACCCCAATATTTAAAAGCATACTTTTTAATGGAGATCCTTATGTTATAAAAGGCTTCAGATATGCTTAGTTGATTATTTATGAGAAACTATGAGATGTGGTCTCATGATCATACTAGCCTAAACTTACTTTCAAGTAGTTTAAGGATTATAATTCATTTTGTTTCAAAAGGTGATGTTTTACATGATGAAATTTTTTAAATCCTTTATATTATGTACATATTATAATTCCTTTTTAAGGTGACTATGAATTTTAATCCTCACTTAGCATCAAGGGGGAGTGTTAGAGCATTTAATGTCTAAGTAGGTTTAATTGACCCTTAGCTTGCCTTGGTATTTAATTAAATAATAATATTATTATTATTATTAACATGAGGTGAAAACCTCATGAAAATAAATAATAAAGTTATATTTGTTTAATACTTACTAATGATTTAAATGTCTTTTGGGATGGTTGTATCCATTGGTTACAATATTCACGTCCCTTCACATTTCATTATAAATAGGGTTTTACCCCTATTATGAAATATCATCATGAATTAAAAAATCATATTTTCTTGAGATAAATATATGGGCTTTGTGAATATTTTTTTGAGAAATGAGAAGAGGAAGAGGATTTGTATTGGGGTATTATGGTTTCTCAATATTGAATATCAACTATAGTTTTTTTTACCTCCATTATAAGTTTTCCCACCCACATGTTGTGTCATTATTCTCTATATTCTTTGTTGATTAATTGCATATATAGATCATTTTTTTTTTTTTTTTTTTTTTGTGTGTGTGTGTGTGTGTGTGTGTGTGTGTGTGTGTGTGTGTGTGTGTGTGTGTGTGTGTGTGTGTGTGTGTGTGTGTGTGTGTGTGTGTATTGCATACTAATTTGGCAAGTAAAAATAAGGAACTCAGCCCTCTCCTTATATCATCATAGTTTCAAGATGAAGCCATCATTAAAATTCACATCTAAATAGAGGAGACTCCTACAATTATCTAGCTTACAAAAACTCTCAGGCCTAAAGAGAAAAAATCTCTTATGGTTCTCCTAAAATAATTTTCACATGTATTTGATCCCATCCTCACAATATCCATAACTATTTCATATGAATCACATGTGAAGTAATCAGAATCTTAAAATGTGTGTTAAAATATTGATCATAATCCCCCTTGGTCTCATCAAATTTCTATTTACATCCATGATAACACAATCTATCTAAATATTTCACACAATCTAATAATATCCCTCATCCAATGTACATACCACATCACCCTATTTAGTGGTACCCTCTCTCATAGGGGGCATGATAGAACTTGGTTAAGGTTTTTAGAGGAAGTTGAATTAATAATTAACAAATTCAATGATATAATTTGTAAAACACACATCAATGACATGGTCTTGGCAAAACCATAGTTTAGAGTAAGGTATTGGTTGACTGAATTCCACCTAAAACACCTCTCAACTTGAAGGATCATTGACATAAAAATCAAAAAATAAAAATTTAAAACCCAACAAAAGATAAATATAAATAATTATCCATAGGTGAAAATCATTTCTATGGCACCTTGGGTAAGTATTATGATGAAAAATAGTTTTTGGAATCATGCATAAATAAGTTATCTATAATTACATTAAACTTGGGGGTAAATTGTATCAGAACATCCACTCCATCCATCCTAACATTATTCACCATCCCTATATCTATCTAGTTGCGCCCATCATTCTTTCCATTTTGACTTTGATGATTAAGTGGAAGAAGACTTGAGACTTATTTAGGAAATATATTGGCATATCCATAGAATGGTGGTTTAATGATTAGACACATTTTTATTACCTAACATGATCCTTGGAGGCCTATAATCATCCATAATCTTTAGATTCACCATCACTCCCTCATGGTCCCTCATCATCCTTATTCATCCTTGATCCACATGTATTCATCCCTAATCCATTTGTATATGTCCTTAAGCATTATCATGATTCCATTCCATCCACTACCATCCCTATTATTAGATCAGGTGTTCCTTGTACTAGTGCCCTTTGTAATAAACCCCCAAATCCCATAAAATCTAAAAATCTAAAAAATAATGTAAAATCTAAAAAATCCAAAAATCCAAAAAAATAAAAAATCAATAAAAAAATCAAAATCAAGATAAAGCATTTTAATATTGTGTGTGTGTGTGTGTGTGTGTGTTTTGTTTGTATGTTTGTGTGTTTATGTCTTTTCTTGTTTTTTGCATTAGTTTTAGTCCATTGGCATATGGTAACAATGATAACATGGTTTTTCATATCATGGTGCATCTTGTCATATGTTATATCAAAAATAAGGTTTCTCAAACAAGTAGAATTCACACAAGCTTAGCAATAGGCTCCTATCACTACATCAACACTCTTTTATAAATACACATTTATTATAACTAACAATCCATATCTAACCACCCATTAGCATTGCCTACATATGCAAACCTCATATGATCCATGACTCCCACTCATTTAATCCATTCTCAGTCAATTTGATCCAATCTCAACGGATCCATATCCAATCTCATTCAATCCAATCTCATATAATCCATATCTAATCAATCTAAACCAATTTAATTTGGTTATAGTAAAATTATAAATCCATTATTGTTAGGGGCATCCTTGTGCCATTTTTTTGGCTTCTTTATTCTTTAAGAAGTTGTTACTCAATCATACAATTAGTCATCAACATGATCATGACATCATCAATCCATGTAATTGGTTAAATCCATGAGTTATGCTTGCATATCTTGAATAATAAACCAAAAATATGTCAATCAAATCAAAGCATGTAGTTTCATTAGGATATATCATTCCTAAATTTATTCCTTGCATATATTATTTCTTTGAGAAAATAAAAACCATATCTTTATCATCAAGATATATCATTACCAATCCACTCCCTTGTATATATCATTATTTAGGGTAAATAACATTAAAAAACATAATAAAATACATGTAATCCTTAACTCAATTTATTTAATATATCCATCCATATTATCCTATATATATTAATATCCATTATCATATTACATGTTCATCATCTCCTACTATAACCCGACCCCTCTTTCTTCATCTCTTACCCCTTCATCTTAACCTTCATTATTCCATGCTAATATTCCTATTCTAATTTCAAGAGACCATATGTGTATTTCATCCTTCCATTCCCTTTAAATTGGGTATCACACCTAATCACATGACACTATGGGCATCTTCTTATGCCCTTTTATTATTTCTTTTTTCTTTAAGAAGTCATTACTCCAATATCTTAGTATGCCCTTTATTTTTCCTTTTCATTATTTGAAAATATATTACTCCTTCCTCCACCCATCTAATCCCATTTCAAAGAGGAGTAAAATGTAGACATTCAAATCTAGACACTCTACTTGTGACACCCCCACTTTTGATAATTTTGACACCTTGATGTCGGCATCCCTAGTTTATCATTATTCATCCCTAATCCACTCTAATATAATTGTAACTCAATTATTTCAGTTTTAACATAACATGTCATCCCTAATCCCATCATAATATCATTGTTACATCCCTAATAAACTTTTCACTATTCATTAATGTCCACCAATTTATTAATCATGATATTACTAACATATCAAATTCCCATCTCATTAGCCTATGGGTTAATCGGATAATTGATCCTTATTAATTATTTGGTTAAAAATAATAATAAAATTCATGCACCAAATATCCAAATAAATAAATAAAATTATATAGCATCACATCACCCCAATTCCCCAAGTCAATCCCTAATTCCAAGGCAAGGGGATAAATAATTAAAAATAATAATCAATTTCATTCCCTTTTTAAATAAATTCTTACATATCCAACCCCCAAAATTTTATCTTTTAACACCTCTCATTAAATGAGAAACTTGACTCATTCTTAGTGATTGATCTTGGAACAAGATCAATAGGACATATTCATCCATAAATCCTATAAATTCAACCATCCTCTCTCACTTTTAACAAGGTCCCATAACCTGAAGAAAATCCACCATTTGAGAGAGAAATAAATCCATTCATTCATTAATATAATCATCTAATCTACAAGGGAACATGATGTCAAAGTTCTTGCACGAGGTTCATTGAGTACCCACAATCGATAAATTTGAGTAAAATTGATAAATCAACCTTCATCTTTGGTAAGTGAAGGTATCTCTTTTTCTCATCTGAGTTGCTTTGCATTTTTTAGATTATATATTTTACTTGATGTTTTATTTTTTATTTTATTTGATGGGTTTTTTTTTAACATTTGTGTATTCATACAATGACTATAATGCTAATAATGAAAATCAAAAGGTTTGGTATGATAATGAAGACCTAAATGAAGAATAAAATGAATCCACTAATGAAGAAATAAAATAATCTTTTTCTCCTACTCCCTTTTTGTCTTCTTTAAACTATAAAATAAAACAAGACAAGAAAGATAATAATGAACATATGCATATTTCTATCATACCTCATGAATTAAAAACCAAAGACTCTTTATCTAATTGACCTTATTTATCTCTAAAATTTACCACATGATTTCATCTCATTAACCATTATAAAATGCAAAAACACAAGCCTTGTGTATAAATGATTAAAAAAGGTGAAACTTCTTCTCTCTACATATGGAAAATAAATGTGTAGAATATAGAAATCTTCTTTCTCTAGAAATGGAAAAAGCACATAAACAATGTGATATTAATTCTCTCTTTAGATATGGGAAAAATGTGTTGAAAGTTACATTCCTTATCTCTCTTTAGAAATGAAAACAAATAGTGAAATCCATTATATCTTTCTAGAAATACTAAATGGTACAAACACATGTGATGATGTTTTTTGTCTTCTTGAAAAATAATGTTAAAATATCTTTCTAAATGAGACATTTATTGAAACAAAATGTGATTATAATTTAATAATATGCAATGAAACATATTCAAAATTTGAATCTATGGAAGATAATGCTACACATGATTGTGAGGACTTTTATCAACCTAGGCCTAGTATAGTAAATTTCTTGCCTAAACCTCCACCAATCTGTAATAGTGTACATATGGAAAATAATAATAATAATAATAATAATAATAATAATAATAATAATAATAATATCTTACCATTGAATGAACCTCTTAAATAGATTATAATTCCTTCATAATAAGTCATTTCCTTAATGCATGTTATGGGTGCCTTGTAACACAAAATACATCACCTAACCCTATAAATCAAATCATGCCATGCTTGAGTTAATTTTAATGCCATATATGGAAACCCAATTGTATGTAATATTATAAATGCCCCATTACCTCACGTCTTCCTCATGCCTACATTTCATATGTTTGATGGAAGTAGTGATCCTTATCTACATCTTAGAGATTTTAGGTATTTTATGGATAGATATGATTTAACTCTTTTCAAGTGGGCCTTTACATTCCTATCTTGAGTTAAAAGGTACATTTTTAATGTGATACATTTATAATAAGGGACCAAGAGACACATATGAATATTTCCCTTATCTTAATCAAGGAAAATTAGATCTAGTATGTTATTACATTTTATGATTCAAGATTTGTATGTGCCAAACAATTTTTCAACCAATATATTTGGAAATAAAATACAAATTTTGTAGAGGCCTTATGTATCCTCTCAAAGTGGAGTTGTTTCATGACATTTTTGATACAGTTCAAGATCTTTGTTATAAAAATTTTACATTAGAAGATAAGTTTACATCTAATCCTAATCCAATAAAGGTACATAAATACATTAATCTACAACAAGAATTTATACAAAAGGATGTCAAGTTAATTATTATTATAGTTAAATAAAGTTGAGTTAAGGTTCTCAATAAAGGGAAAATACAAACTAGTACACAAAGTGAATGAACCCCCCTTCAACCACTCAAATTTGACAATTTTAGAACTTGACCAAATGACATTTTATAAACTTTATTAGATAAGAAGATAATCACTTTGCTTCCTAATTATTATCATCCTCATCATTATCTTGATAAAATAAAGGGAAAACCATTTTGTATTTATCACGGTATTAATGGACATCAAGATAATGATTGTTATGTATTACGATAAAATATTACACATCTTGTGGATAGAGGGATTATTAGATTTGTAAAATTTGACACTTGGTCAGCAATATCCCCTTCTCTATTTGCTTCTAATACTCATTCAACAAAGATCAAGATTTCCCAAGGCATTCCTATAAAGGATCCAATAGTTCATCAAACTTATGAGGATGATGTTTCTAGGAGAAGAAATTCTTCTTATGCACATTCTACTGTGACCAATCTATCCCATGATATTCCCATCATGTAACCAATGGTCATTTGAGATATACCTAGAAAATAACCTAGATAAGGAAAAGTTATAAATGATGAAATAAAAAATAATGAAGGTAAATTTAAATATCCTTCCAAACAAGTATAGATCCCAATGGTACATAGAGAGACTACAAATCAAAGGAAAGTGAAAGTCAATAATATTTCACAACAATAATAAAAATAAATTTATTTAATTTGTTCCAAAAAAAGATCATAAATAATTTTTTTTAAGACTATAGTGTATTTTTATTACCTAGTGGAGGGGGTAATCAATGTTGAGTATCAAGAAAACATACAATGCTATCAAATAATCTCATCAAATACATTTAGTCCAAGATAATATAAATTCAAATAATGCAATACAAAAAACTAAAAACATGTGATATCAAATAAAGCAAAAATTAAAAACATATGTGATAATAAAAATTAAAACCCATGAGATACAACTAAATAAATATCATAATATATAATGAATCATACTTTATAAGAAATTCAACTAATAATCAAGGCAACATCCCCTGATGCATATGAATCATCATTATCACTACGATTACTTGCCTATAAGTAGATGTTTCATTATCTTCTCTAGGCCTACATGATTGAGAACTATAAAATCTCACACAATCTTGAAAAAAAACCCAAATTGACCATCATGTGTGCATGTTATGACTATAAAGCACTATAATGATCCAATAGATCTCTTGATAGATCACTCTCAAGAATGGATACTAGTGTTTATCCAACTCAAACTATATATCATATCACTCACCATAAACTATAATGTAGGGAATGATAATAATGAAAATAGGATCAAAAAGAGTCACATGAATACCCATTGTATGTTCAACCATCCCAAGCAACCAGTTGTCAATTATATCAAAGGGCATATCCTATTTCAAGGTCTTAACATATGTATATACCATCGTATCCCAATACTTATCACTTGTATGATAAATATATAAGATATTAGCAATTAATTTATAATAAGTATAAACTCAAATAATTTCAAATATAAATATATACTCATAAGTGGATACAATAACAACTATAGCATTAGCAAGAGCTAGCTCAAGGGTAGCTAGACATGCTCTTACATCTCTCCTACTCCATCTCCTCCTCAAAATAGAGGCATGTCAACTAGATCCATGACAATAGGAAAGAGAAAGGCCATATAACACCTATACATATTAGGTATACCCTATGGTATACCCCACATCATCCATATCTATGGCTACAAGTGGAATTAGGTGATAAGCAATTTAAAACTCCTAAAATATTATGAAATTGAGAACTAATGTTAATTAGGGTGTTAATATGAATATTAATTGATGTAAAAGATGTTATAAGGTTAGTGTGATGAAGAAACTATGGAGGAAATGTTAGGATGGTGTAGATAATTTAGTAATATGATGTAAATTAATGATAAATAGTGTAAATTAGTATAATATAATGGAAATAATAATAAAGACAAAGGAATGGATTAATTTTGGATGTATAAATTTTGCCCCTCTTTAAAAGGACATTATGACTAGAAGAAGTAAAGGTGTTTCAAAGAAATGAAAAGTCATGTGAGTTTTTAAATAATGATAATTAGGATGGGTGATTCCCCTTTAAGGGGTCATGTGGGGAGGAACAAGATGGATAGCCATTAAAAATAAAATGAGGGGTGGGATACATGGATAAATGAAAGAGGGGTTGGGTTGGATGAAATAGATAATATAGATATGATGGATATGATAAAATGTTATCAATCGATGAGATACAACTTGATTAGGATTTTGATTGATGATGCCCCTAAAAAATACATGTGATGGAGAAAAATGTGATAAAGTTATGACCCTGAATGTGCCCTAATCAATGACATATGAAATGGGTAAGCCATAAACTTTAGATAGATTGGAAAAGTAAATCCATGAGATTTTGATGTATCCCAAGTAAAGATGCATGTTTAGGAGAGCTAAGGACTTAGATTTATTGATTGATTGAGTGATGTCACAAGATTTGGATGTATCATAGGAAAGGATGCATGTCAAGGAGAGTTATGAGCTTTGATTGGATTGATTGATTAACTATTTTGATGGGGACTGACATGTCCCTAGATGATTAGTTATATGCTATAATTATTATAGGATTATATGTGTTTTTTGGTTGTAGCTCGAGGATTTTATTGATTTAAAAATGATTGGGGATGATTATGTGATTGCAAGGATAAATGTTGATGATGGATGATCATAGAAAGTGATCTGATTGTGATCGAGTTAACTTAAAACACCCCATGTGATTGAGTGTTTCTTGTATACACACAATATTTTTAAAACTTATAACTTAATAACATGCTCTCTCTTGAAAGAACCTATCAAGTTTTAATCTCTCTAAGTGCATGCCTTAAAGTGTGTACTAAGAAAGTGGTGAGAATACCATTGGTACTTCGTAAGATTGTTGATCCCTATATCATTATCTAAAACCATTATAAGTCACTTTTATCCAAATCCATAAGTAATTCACCTTCCAAAATAGCCTCTAACTAAACATACACCCCTTTTATTCATTTTCCAACTATGTCATCCTAATTGATCTTGTTGGGAATTTATTGCATGTTACAGAACTCTATCAGCCCAGCCAACCTAGTTTAAGGCCTAACAAATATATTTCCCACCAAACAAGATCGACTTGGATGACCTTGTCAACTAAATTCTCAAGAGGGTTTAAGGTCACTTAGCTATAAATACCTACTTTAGTTCATTTCTAAAGAGAGGATCATTCAGTTGTGCATCATTATAGCTCATAAAAAAATTTATATTATCATTTAAAGATTTCATTACTTTGGGTTTTACCTTGGATTAGTAGCATTCATCTTGTGGAGGTCTTGGATGCATAGGATAAGTCTTGTAGCCTATAGCTGATTTGTCCTTGTAATCCTTACAAACCACAACCTCTTGCAAATCACCATTGGCCAAGGGAGAGATTGAGGCATGACAACTTCACTCTAATAAGGTAAGTATTCTTAGTTCTTCATTTTGATAGGTAGACATTACAAAACTAGTGGATTGAAGTGTATCTCTCTTTGCTTAGATTAATTTTATATTATCTTTAATATAATTATCTTTTCTTGTTATGTGTTTATTATATTCCCCATTTTGTGCCACAAGATTTAGTGAGCACTAGATTAGCTTATATGTTCATTTATTAGATTAGCTTATGTGTTATTTTAGTAGATTAGCTAATTTCCTTTCATTACATGATAAGTTCTAGGTAGGGTTATTGCATAATGTCATTTGACTAAAGGCCTTGTAAACCTCTCCTTTAGTATTATATAGTAAGAAATCCCTTAGTTAGGTTTAGCAGATCCATAATTGGTCATGACCCAATATAAAAAAGTATTGCTAATGGATTGTTAGTTGATTACCTTCTCTGAGATTGGATATTATTGATTAGGATAAGTATTATATCTATCTTATTTCACTTATATATATTTTGGTGAACCTGACATAAATATAACCCTTGAAATTTTTAATTTTTTAATTACAGTCAACTAGATCAAGCTTGTTGATCTAGTTTTATCTTTTGTGTACTAGTTTTCAACCAAATTGAGCTTGTCGATCATGTTTTATCTTTGATGAATAGGTTTTCAACTAGATCAATTATATTGATCATGTTTTATCTTTTGTGCACAACTTTCTAACTAGATCGAGCCTATCAATCCCATTTTGTCCTCTATTTGTAGGTTTTTCATTTCAAAAAACTAGATTAAGTTGGTCGATATTGTCTTATTTTTTTATTTTCTAAATTTTCACTTATGGTCTACTAGATCAAACTAGTTGGTCTAGTTTAATTTAGCAATTTTTAAATTTTTAGTTTTTAGCAAATAAGATCGAGTTGGTTGATCTTATCTTATTTTACCATTTTATAGTTTTAGCTTTTTACATATTAAATCAACCTAGTTAATTCTATTTAACCGCTATGTTTTATATATTGTTGCCTTTGCAGGACCAAATCTTGCTTGGGTGATCCAGTCAACAAAATTTTAGCACTCTTAGCAATACAACCAAATCGACCTGGTTGATCTTGTTCAATTTTATAAGTTCACTCTTACCAATTTAGTAATTTTATTTTGTTAATTTTCTCAATTTTTCATTTATGTTTCTCAATAATATTAATCAATACTTCAATTTTTATTTCTAGTTTTCCAATTCTATTAAAATTGTATCACACAATCAATTAGATCAAGTTGGTCAATCTAGTTTATTTTGGTTTTCCTTGAATTCAATTAGATCGAGTTGGTCAATCTAGTTTATTCTAGGCCATTTTCAGACTAGTAATTCTCTTTCCATAAATCAACTAGATCAACCTGGTCAACTTTGTAGGTCCTGATCGACTTAGTTTAGTAGTTGGATGACCTAGTTTATTTTACTTATGTTTTTAGACATAGTTCGGTAGGTGCCCAACCTAGTTTGTTTTTTATTTATTATCTAACACAATAAAATAGGCATCCAACCTAGTTTAGTAGGTGGCTAACCTAGTTTAGTAGGTGACCAACCTATTTTAGTAACCTAATAAATTCATAATTATGTCTTCTTTTCAACTTCCAATTAGTTAAGAACACTACATAATCAAGGATTTAGATTAGAACCTCACTTATATTATCACTTCATATGAAACTATTTAATTTATTCCTTCATGTCTCCATCATCCCAAATTAATTACTATATCATGCAACCTAAATATTACATCCTCAAGGAAAACACATTATAATAAAGTTAAGGTTACTCACCCTAGTCCTCATCTTAGTATCAATGTTGGGAATCCTCCACCCAACAATCTCTCCCCTACTACCAATATATGGAATACTACCATTCCATCTCCTACCCCCAAAAATCCTACTCCTCCCATTGATACAACTCAAATTATTACTCAAATGATTCAACAAATGAATGTTATGCAAACAATTAAAAATTCCCAAATGATGTAAATGCAATCACATATATTACAAATGATTAGTCAGCCACCTTAAGTCATCACGACTCAACCAAATTAGAATTTTTCCCCTCCTCCTCTTAGATATGCCAATGGGAATATCATCCCTCAACCTCCTTTGCTTAACAAAATTATTCAACATATTCAAAATGAACCTTTATCTCTATTCATTATATCCATAGACATTGGAAACATTTCCCCCACTATCACATATGATGGGACAAAATACCCTGCTATCTTTCTCAAAAGATTTGTAAATCTCTATAAATAATGGGTCAAAAATAACACATTTACTACCACCAAGCTCCTACCTAAAACCTTTGTTGGTGATGCACTTTAATGGTATAATCAACTTCATATTATTCCATTACACAACTAGAGGATTTAATCAATATTCTAGTGGAGAAATTCTAACATAATGACCTTCCTAAAAATTATTGTTGATGCTTAAAATTGTGCTATTTCCAACACCAACATGGGAAGTTTCAAGAATGTGGGACTTGTGACCTAAAATGACCTCCAAATTTTAAAGAAGCTAGCTCTTATTTATCTCAAATGTATTGTGGGAAAAAGGGATAAAAATTAAATGGAATCACCAATGCAATGAAAAGAAAATTTAACTATGGTGATACACCTGAGTATGGTTCATTCCTTAATACTAAGCACAGTGAAGCTATCTTTAGGATTCAATTACATTAAAGATTAAATAATGCATGATCAATGTAAAAGATGAAAATAAATAGAATCAAAGGCTCACAACTTAGATGATTTTTTAGTAACACAGAAAATATCATCAAAGGCACAGAACTCAGTCTTCTTATTAATTTTCTAGTCACAAAAAAGGCACTGATACATGCACAATTATACAAACTTTCTGAATTAAGAAAATAGAACAAAGGCAAATGATATTACTAGCCACAGCAAGAAAGTCTCAAAAACTTCTTGTAAATCTCTAATAACAAACTATATGAAAAAAATTCTCTCCCTTTCCTTCATTTTCTCCTTTTCAAAACTATGATTTGAACTCATATTTATAGCATAGGACTGGCTCAAGATTTCCCACACAATCAAATCCCAATAGTCTAACCAAACTAGAACTTAACTGGAAGCATCTAACAGAAGATATATTTCAGATCTGAAATGGTTAGCCTCTCTACAAGTTCATTGGCTGAAATAGATACACATGGCATTTCCCACTGTGAAATGGGTGAGGACACTTGGCAACATCCGCTAGTCTTAACAAGTGACATGTGGCAGATTTTGCTTGTCTATAGAAGCTTTAGATACCTTTTGAGAGTCTTACAGAAGATGACACATGGTGGCTTCTGTTGAGCTTTAGAAACACTATAAAAACATTTGGGACTCATTTAGATTCATAAAGATGATGACACTTGACATGATCCACTTACTTTAGCAACTCACTTGGGGCCCACCATAGTCCTTTCTCAACAATGAAACAAAAGGAAGAAACTGTAGGTGTCGACACTTGGCAGTCTTTGCAGATATTACAAGGGACACACGGTGCTTTCCATGTAACTTAGAGAAACATATTAAAAACCTCCATAGTTTCCACTTGGCACCTTTCATGTGAACTGAGAGAAGCTTATTAAAATAAGCTTTTGAAACTTATAAGAAACTGAAATGTGGATTCCAACACTTGTCGGGCTCCGCAGGTATATAACAGGACATGTGGCTCCATCCACATTACTCAGATAAATTATAATGTGTCTCAACTGATGACACTTGGCATGTTCTACATGACTCTGAGACTTAGACAAAACTTAGGAAAAATGAAAACCCATGCCCACGCTCTATGGCAAAACATTCACTGCCAAAATTGAAACACATAGGGACAAAACTGGACTGCACAATTGAAACTCAAAACAAAATGTAGAGTATTTTACTCTACAGTTATTGGCAACCCTGAGGACTTTTAAGCCTGATCAAAAAAGAATCCAAAGAATATATAAAAAAATGTGGCAAAAATTACAAATTTTGTAAGGTTGTTTGATAAATAGACCATTCAGCATCGGATAGTCCTTATTTATTTTGCAAATACTAGAAGGTTAAATCAAGGTTGATGATGTCCTTGTGCAAAGAACTCTACAAAACATGAACAGCAGTCTTCAATTGGAAATCAAGCTAGGCCATGGGGATCAAGACAACTTCCACTTCTGGCACTAATGAAGCATATGTTAAACCCTAGAAAACTGATTGATCATTTTGTCTGGCTAATAGTAAAAGCTTAATCTCATCAATCATTAACACAGTGTTACTATCAAGAAAAGGGGAAGGGAGACCCAATTGCACCAGATCTTCAATATGCTTCTTCATGTCTTTTACTCCCTCTTTTACCACATCTAGAAGCTCTTTGTAATTAATTGCTACAGATTTGAAACTGAGAACTTCATTCACCCTTTTTGTAGCAATCATTCTATCACTAATCCCTACTGTTGATAACATTTCATTAGTTGTGTCATATAGATTTTTCAGTAAAATTTGAGAATAAAACACTCTCAAAGAGACAGTGGATAGAGTGGCCTAGACTAAAGTCTCCACCTTTTCACACAATTTCTATGCATTTAGCAGGAAAGTTAGAGAGGGTCTGAGCTAAGTAATCTCCTCAGATATTCTTTTCCATACTGATACATATAGCTCCTTGACCAAGTTTAGAACTCCTACATTTTTTGGCTTATTAGCCAACTAAAGTGTTAATTGTTTTATTATTTGTTGTTCAGCTTGAAGTTGGGCCTATATGTCAGCGGTATTGTTTTGCTCATTCAATAGCTTCTGCTAGAACTGAGTGACCTGTTGCAGGTTTTCCTGACATTTTTTTTGTAGTGTTGTCTTTTCTTGCCTTAGGGTTGTCACTACAACTTTCTCTTGTGTTAGCTCTTCTTTCAAAGAAGAATTTAGTGTTGAATAGCCTAGTGAATCTGACAAGAAATAGTATCTTGCAACTATTTTTTGAGACTCTCTATTTCATCATTCTTTATTTTAATTTCTGTAGCTAGATTGCTACCATTTGCTTTTTCTTGAGCAAAATCAGCCTCCATCTTCTGTAGCTTCTTTGATACTTTAAAATAATTAGTAGCTACCATATAAGTAGTTTCATTCAATATCTCAACCCTATCTTGTGGTCTAAAAAGTGACATATCCATATCCACTACACTCATTGTATAATCTTGAGGTTGCATCTACTTGTTTGGCCTGACTACATTAGGTGACAAATGAGTCACAGTTAGTTGCTGCTATATTAGGTCAAATAATGACCTCATGTGTGGTGAAGCTAGAGATTTATTATCTTTCTTCCTTTTTTTATCCATCTGGGCTTCCCTAGCCTTCTTAGCAGTGTTTGCTTGAGCTTGGAAGGTAGAGGGAGAGGTAATATACCCACCCACAAAAGGATAATCCTATGGTAATCCATAGGGAATAGCCAAATGTTAGATAGGGGGAATCTAGGAAGGTATTCTCTTTGGGATAGAGGGGGAAAAGGGAGGCAATGATGTGGCCTGTGATGACATGGCCTGAGTAGTAATAGGTGGGGCAAATTGGGAAATTGGCACAGCAGAGGTGGCAGGGGATAATATGAAATAACATGTACCTAAGGATCAATAGATGTACTCATTTGTTGATGTTTTGAGGGCTCTACTTCCTCATCTGAATCAGGCTAAAGTTTTAGCTTCTTATGTTTCTTTGGCCTTTTTTCTTCTTGTTGTGCTTCCTTCTCTTCAACATTTACCACTGCTACTAGTGGTGATTGCACAAAATTGGGAACCCCAAAGGTTGACACTGATGAAGAACCTTTGGGTGGTGAGGATACCACATTCTTTTGTTTTTCTATACTGACTGTAGATGAAGTTTGTCTTGGTGCCTACACTGTATGAGTGGATTATGCTTCCCCCTCTAACTCTCCACCCTGTGTCTGCAGTTTTCTTGTATCAAGGCTAGAGATAAGAGATGGATGCCATTCATCCCATATTGCCTCCCATTTCTCATCTGAGTTTACATTACCAAAAGAGTGAGTTATCTCAAAAATCTCTTGCCTATATTTCCAATAGGCTTCTATTTTCTCGAGTTTCCATTCTTTGTTCTTTAGTGCCCTTTTTAAACCAAAAGTCATTCTGATTTTAGGGTCAAAAACATTTTCCTTAACATAAAAGGTCTCCCATAGATTGGCCCCCTGAAAGGGAAAATCTATCAATTCTACATACAAATCAAGAATATCTTCCTTAGGGTTTCTTCTATCTTCCCAAAAGGGACGGCCCTCATGCACAATTTTAGCACCGACCTTATTATTCTTGACCCATAAGGTTATGAAACTTCTTGGGTCATATCTCCATTTATCTTCAATTAAAAAGAAACCCAAGATAACTAGCTTCTTCAGCAACAAGTGCTCAACATCTCTGACCTCTAGGGCCATGTTTTTCTTTACCCATGGAATATCATACATTTTCTTTTTCTTCTTCCTAGTGCCATAGTCATTATCAACCACAAACACTTATCGGGTGACCTCTAAGAATGCTAACCTAGGATTTAAAATCTTGGGTAGCAACACTGGTTCTCCATTAAAACCATGGACCCTAATGATGGTATGATGAGATCCAAAAAAGTAGTCATAGGGAATAGTGTAATTTGTCATGAGGTCTCTGACACTTGGAGTTAATCTATTTTCAATAGGCTCTAGGCTTAGGTGAAAAAAGGTAGGGGTAAAAAAAAGTTCCCAAAATTCATATGGGTCAGACATTTTGGATAAGATATGTGTCCATGTGAACACAGGAATGGTCTTATTATGACTAAAACTTGGGTCATACATATTCAGATGCATATATTATGAAAAGATGCCAGAGTTTTGATATAATATGAGGTGAAATAGATAAGAAGAATACTTGAAAACCCTTTTATATTTGAAGTGAGTGAGTTGGTCAACCATTGAATAGGCAATCTACTCTGAGAATTCTAGCTGATACTCTTGAGACTTGTCTATAGTTTTTAATCTGAAGAGAATGGCCATTTGCTAATCATAGATAGTTATGTCCTCCTTCATTCAAAAAATAAATGCCATCATGAATAGTGCCTCTTGACTGGACTGTGCAAATTGTGCCCTTCCTGTTGGCAGCATTGGCATAATGGTATCATTGTCCCCTAATTACAATTTTGATCTGAGAAACTTTAGTTGATTATTAATGTTTGCCTGCATTTTCTGCATTTTGGCAATGGTGGGAAATGTGGTTGTTTTGTCATGATATATGGCCAACATGTCCCTAATGGCCTTTGGTGTAATTTTTGCCATGAATTGACCCTATTATATGGTGTTTTAGGGTGCATGAAACAATTCTATGCACATTTCAACCAAGTTAGGGCACAGATGTACACTTGGGACAATGAATTGTGCCAATTGAGAAGTCCATATCCTCATCCCAAATGTTTTGGATTATCTAGCCTTGGCCTTTTGGATACATCCTTGGTGTGACCCTTCTCTCAGAGCTTTGCCATAATTTTGAAGGGTTGGGTCTATGATTCTATCTACAAAATCCTTCACCTTTTTTGGGTCGATCGCATAACCAACTTCGGGGACTCTAGTCCTTGGATAGGTCCTTAAGGGTTGTGCAGGAGTCGAAGCATATGATTTGTTAGTGAGAAGCTTATCAATGGATTCATAAATCCCAAACTCCTATTATGAAGACTATGCCTCCTCCATATCTATGTCTATACTGGGAATTAGTGAACTTATGTAACAAGTATGGAAGCTTTGCAATAGGGAAGGCACTTTTACTAAGCAGGTTTTGCTATGAATTGAAATGTAGGTAACAGTGATTTTCTTAGCAGACGTAGGAATGGATGAGACATAGTTAAGCCTTAAATCTTATTATTATGGTATTTAATGACACATCAAGTCTCATAAATGGCATTACAATCGAAAAACCATCAGTAAATCTTATTAAATCTATGTGGGACAGCGTGTTAGACATGTCATAAAAGTGGTTGCATAAAGGTACCTTAGGGAATTTTGGGGATTTGAGAGAGATTTAGTGAATGCGAGAGTTTCAAAATTTTTGAAAAGACTTTGATCCATGGCCACGTGTTCATAAAACACTTATTGAAAGAAAGAGTAGGCAAAAAATGGGAAAATAGAGCAACAAAGAAAGGGAAACTATCTAACTATAATACATGGGAGATACTGCTTAAATGAAACATTTTAGGTAGATCCCATTCACAAGAATCTCATCAGGTTCTCCCTCCATAATTTCAAGCTCAAATTAATTTTTTTGTTTACATGTACAAATCTTATAGGGACTAGTCCACAATGACTCAAATTTATTGTGTCGACCTAGCTTGGCAACTCTCGCATCCCATTTCAAAACAACTAAGCCTACTTCAAAATGGGGGTTTAAAGTATTCTTATTGAAAAAGTATTTGATTATTTTCTAATGTTTCATTAATGATTCATGTGTTGTATCCCTCTTTTCTTGAACTTCCAAGAGCTCAGTAAGTCTGACCTGCATGGGGCCATTCTCCTCAATTTCAATCTATTTTAATAACTAGAGAGCAGGAATCTCTAAGCTCAGGGGTATTATAGTAGGCTTACCATAGACCAATTCATATGGGGACATATTTTTCACTTGTGTAGGCATAATTCTATCAGCCCATAGTGCTATATTAAGCACTTTATGCCACTCTTTGTGATGATCAGCCCCTATTCTCTTAATAAGTCTAATCAGGTTCTTGTTAGTTGATTCTGCCAAACCATTACCTTGAGGGTAATAATTTGAGGAAGTTTTCAAATAGATTCCATAATTTAGTGAAAATTTAGATATTTTTTCCCCTAAAAATGCCTTAACATTATCTTAAATTAAGGTACGAGGAGGCCCAAAGCGAGTAGTGATATCCCCTAGAAAGTCTAGGATCACCTTTTTTGTTGCTTCTTTGAGTGGCACTACCTCACTCCATCTGGTAAAATAATATGTAGTAGTTTGAATCCATTTGTATCCCATACTTGACACTAGATTGATCATTATAATGAAGTCAAGACCCCATTGATTAAAGGGTTCATCAAAAATTATAGGACTAAGGGGCATTATTGCATTCCTTCTCTTCCCCATATAATATTGACAAGATTGGCACTCTTTGACCAGTTGATAATAGTCTATAAATAAAGTGGGCTAGAAATAACCTACTTAACTTATCTTTATAGTTATGGTTCTTGTGAAAAAATGTCCACCTGAGACTCCATGATTCATTTCATGTAGTATTTTTTGAGCCTCATCTTTCTCTATGCATCTTAAAAGTATGCCATCAATATATCTTTTGAAAAGAACTTTGTCAATTAAAATAAAATGGACCCCTTACTACCTATAGTATCTCCTCTTGTCCTAAGAGAGATCTTTTGGTAAAATCCCATGTTTCATAAAATTGATTCTATTTGTGACCCAAAAATTTTGATCAATTTCTTGTATCATAAATACATTTTCCTTTTTTGTTTCTTCAGTTATCATCTTTTTCCATATCTTGAGCCATGTATTGGCACAACCCCCTACCTCTGACTAGCTTAGTGGGTCTAACCTCTACATCATACTCAAGGATCTTTGTTATCTATTTTTCTCTTCTTTTAGTAATTTCACCTTCCATAATGTATTCTTTGACACTAGGATGAGCCACAAGTATCAAAATCTTATTTTCTAATACCATATGCCTAAATTTCTTAAGGGATTTTACCATAGAATATGCTTGTTTCTCCAAAAAGTTGTATCTAACTTCATACTCCCTAAGAGTCCTTGAGAAAAATGCTATTGGGTGTTCTCCCTCTTGTTGATCATCTTTCTATGTTAGGACAACAGCAACACTGAACTCTCCTCCATAAACATACATTATAATAGACTTAGAGAAGTCTGGGTTACTAAGTACTAGGGCTATTGAAATTATTTTCTTGACCTCCTTAAAAGCTTGTCTTCCTTCTGTAGTCCACTTGAACACCAGGGATTTCTTCAACAAGAGTGTCACTGGTCTCATTAGGCCTGCAAAGTTTGATATGAACCAACTGACAAAATTAAACTTTCCCAAAAAGGACTAAACTGCCTTCTTATTTACTAGTAGGGATAATTTCATTATGCTTGTGACTCTCTCTAGATCTATAGAGACTCCTTCTTTGGATACTATATGTCCCTGTAGTTTTCCTTGAAGTCTTCAAAGATACACTTCTTGGGATTCAGGGATATTGCAAATTCTTGACATTTCTTAAAAATAGATTCTAGATGATCAAAATGATCAACAACATTCTTGGAAAAAATAGTGAGATCATCAAGATAAATCAGAATGATTTTATTTATGAGTTCTCCAAATGCTACATCCATTGCTCTTTGAAAATTGGCTCCAGCATTTGACAAGCCAAATGGCATCTTGGCATATGCAAATGTTCCCCATTTGGTAGTAAATGCAATCTTGTGTTGGTCTTCATCAGCCATCCAAATTTGATTGTATCCAGAGAAACCATCTAGCAAGGAAAATCTATCTGATGCAACCACAGTCTATAAAATTTGTTCCATAGAGGGTAGGGGATAGTGATCTTTTAGAGATGCTCTATTTAGGTCTCTAAAATCCACAAAGAGCCTTATGTCACCATTCTTTTTTTTATTGGTACTAGATTAGATACCCAGGTTGAGTGTTTGATTGGAAAAAATATTTTAGATTCTAAGACTTTCTGCAACTCATCCACCATTAGAGGTTTAATCTTTGGATTCACTTTCCTCTACTTCTATCTGGCTGGCTTAGATCCTTCAGTTAGTTCTATGGTGTGTTGAATGATGTCTACGTTATAGCCATGAAGGTCTTCATAGGTCCAGGCTATTACTCTGTCATATCTTTCACACAATTCAATTAGTCTTTCCCTTTCCTCTTGGGTTGTGGAATTTTCAATCTTTAGTTTTCTCCCTTCACTCACTTGTATCTCATAATAATCTACTTTATTTGCTTGAAACCTTTTCTTCTATAGGCTTACATCTTCTGGATTAAATAGGTTTTCTAAAGTAATCAAGCCTTTGGGAAGCTTATTGGTCTTTAATTGAATAATTTGGTCTCCATATGCTTCTTCAATTTTGGGTTGTAATTGATCAGCAAATTCCCCTGAGTGCCAATTTTCATCATTGTCTAGGATAGTTGGCCTTACTATAACTTTGACTGACTCATTGTTGACTAATAGATCAGTTGTTGGGTCAACTGTGAGCCAATCTGTGCCATCCTATCTACTTCAAAATTTTGGGTTCTAAGAACTACTTCAATATTGAAAGCTTAAAAATCATCTATTAAGTCCCAAATTCTATGTCTATAGTATCTCATCCTTACATTTTTGGTTATTGCCTTTTCTCTGATTTGTTTCACCACTAGTTCTGAATCTCCTTTTACTATCAGATTCTTTACTCCCTTTTTCTTGGCTAACATGAGCCCATGTACTAAGGATTCATATTCAACATCATTATTAGTATAGGCAAATTGGAAATAGATAGCTCTTAAAATTTTCTCACCATTTAGAGCAACAAGACAAATTCCTGCTCTATCACCATTTTTACTTCTAGCCCCATCAAAATTTAAGGTCCAAATTTCTGATTCCTTTTCAGATTCTTGATTATTTGGCATTTCTTCCCTTAAAACATTTGGGATTTTATGGTCTTCATCAAATATGACATAAGTGCCTAGACCAGTAGAGTCATAATTTCCATATGGGTCACTTTGCATCATAGTTAACAACTAGTTATTTTCCTCCTCTTGGTCATGTTTAGTCCAATCACCTAACTCTTCAAAAAGACCTTTTCTTCCTTATTCAGTATATCATGAGCTACCTCTAATTTTGGGGTTGGTTCATTAGTGATGTGATCCTTAGATAGTGACTCAGATAGTATTTTCATTTTTGTACCATATTTGGTTCTTAGGATGAGGTGAGACCAATCAAGTGACATATAACCTCCTATCTTGGCTGTGAAATCTTTGGATAAACATAGGCCAAATACAGGGGGTATATCTATGAATAACACATCCTAATTGAAAATTATATTAGGGCAAGTATACAATTGTAATGGGAGTTGTTTAATTTTCCCTATTGTTTGCATCGATTTCCCATTCAGCTGCATAACTCCTCTAGTAAGTGGCTCATACTTTATTTTTAAAGCATCTGCTATTTGTTTAGGCATTACTGTAGTACTAGCCCCTGAGTCTATCATTTCATTATGTAACTATTTCTTTCCAACTATCAAAGTCAAATAGAAGGGCTCTAGTTTGGATTCTCTTACCTCTATTGCATTGTTCAAAAGGGTTGTTGTCTATAGAGGAACCGTGTCTTTGAGCTTTTCCTTATCAGCAGGTCTTCCTTTGGTACTAGTATATTTAGGCACTACTTGGCCCTATAGAGCTTCTTGCAATAGTGTCTTTTTCTTAGGAATATCTAACATGTCCCATATTGACACATGTGATGGGGTCCTCTTTAGCTGATCCACCACATTCATTGGTCCTAGTGTTTGGGTTCTTGGATAATAAGGGTACCTTGATTTTTCTTGAACTTGTCCAAAAAATACTTGGTTCTACACTAGCTAAGGTATTTCTTGTATAGTATCTATGTTTTGACGACCTTGAAATGGAAGAATCCCCATAATTCCATTATTTGTGACTTCAGGCCGTTCCATCATCCTTCTCTTGGCTTTGGTGTAGTAATCTGATTTTACCAATGGCTTCTTAGAAGTAGAAGCTTCATTTAATAATACTAACTCTTCATATTCAACCCATGAAAACAAAGCATGCTCAAGGGCTATTTCTTCTTCTTGATGTAAGGACATCCCTTGCATCTAAGCCACCAGGACTGAATTTTGCATACCAGGGGATTGGTAGGGTTGAGTGTCAGAAGTATTTGCAAATTGTCCATCCATTCTTCTTTGTTTTGTTATCTTTTGTTATAGATTACCCCTGGGATAATCTCTATGAATATGAGCATTATTACAAGGTAAACACTAGGCATTGGTGCCATCTACATAATTATTCTACTCTAGAACAATCTCCCTATTTGGATTAGGTGGAACAGTCTGTGAGGGTGTAGGGACTATAACTAATTGGTTTGATGGCTGAGGTTTAGTTTGCCTTTGAGGACCCTGATATTCATTTGGCTATGGTGGAGGTCTATTTCCTTGGTAGCCTTGATATTGGGGTCTAAGATAAGGATTCTTCTATCTTTTTAGGTTAATTATCTCATTAAAAAATGTCCTTAAGATGTTCTTGACATCATCCATCTTAGATGACTGGATAGGGACAGCTACTTTAGTAGGTTATTGAGGAAATGTATACATAGACACAAGTGGGGCTATGGGATTAGGGGCTTCTTGAGGCAAAGGCAAGGTAATCTCTAGAAACATGGGCATGGGGGGCCTTAAGGATAACTTTCTAGCATTTATTAAGTTATTTTCAGCTCTGACTGCATAGTCATAGGCTTCTGGTAGAGTCTAACCTCCAAGTGACTGAATCATTACTGATATATCTAAATTTAAGGCTTTAAGATAAAATACTATAGCCATACCTGGTAATGGTCTTACTGTAGCAGGAATTCTTTCCCAAGTCTTTTGAAATCTTGAATTGAAATCAGTCATTGCTTCTTGTGGTGCCCTTTTGATAGTAATCAATTATTGAAACAAAGAAGATTTATCACCCTTTTCTTGAAATCTTGTAAAGAAAGCATCTCCAAGATGATCCCATGTAGATATTGTATTTGGGGTCAAAGATATATACCAATCTAGAGCCTTCCCCTTAAAAGAAGCTGCTAACAATCTTATAGCCACATTTTGCTGTGTGATCACATGTATTGCATAGACATCAGACACATCCTGTAGATGTTCTTCAGGTGTTTTGAAATCTTCCCCAATAAATTTGGGTAGAGATTTTAGGGCATTTACTGGAATAGGATCCCAAGTGGCTGGTGGTACTGGGAGAATCAGAGCACTGCCAGTGTTCCAAAAAGCATAATTCCTTGGGGCTATAGGTGCTCCCATGTTTTCTCTTGGTGTTGATGTAAATTGATTGAACCTTCTTCTTGAATTAGTTATCAATGGTGGTAAAATAATACCTAAGTTCACAACAGATTGAGCTCTTGTTACTGGTCCATAGCTCTGACTCCTTGTAGCTCTCTGGTTCATACAGTCTTGAAAGAAACTTCAAGAGATTGTCCAACCATGCATGCCAAAAAATATTGATGCTTAAAATTGTGTTGTTTCCAACACAAACATGGGAATTTTCAAGAATGTGGGACTTGTAACTTGAAATGACCTCCAGATTTTAAAGAAGATGGCTCTTCTTTATCTCAAATGTATTGTGAGAAAAAGGGATAAAAATTAAACGAAATCACCAATGTAATGAAAATAAAATTTAACTATGGTGATGCACCTGAGTATGACTCATTCCTTAATACTAAGCATAGTGAATCTATATTTAAGATTCAATTACATTAAAGAGAAAACAATGCATGATCAATCTAAAAGATGAAAACAAATAGAATCAAAGGCTCACAACTTAGATGATTTTGTAGTAACACAAAAAATATCAGTAAAGGCACAAAACTCATTCTTCTTATTAATTTTCTAGTCACATAAAAGGCACTGATACATGCATAGTTATACAAACTTTTTGAATTAAGAAAATAGAACAAAGGCAAATGATATTACTGGCCACAGCAAGAAAGTCTCAAAAACTTCTTGTAAATCTCTGATAACAAACTATATGCAAAAAATTCTCTCCCTTTCCTTCCTTTTCTCCTTTTCAAACCTGTGATTTGAACTCATATTTATAGCATAGGACTGGCTCAATATTGCCCACACAATCAAATCCCAATGGTCTAATTGAACTAGAACTTAACTAGAAGCGTATAACAGAAGATATCTTTCAGATTTGAAATGGTTAGCCTCTCTACAAGTTCATTGGCTGAAATAGATACACATGGAATTTCCCACTGTGAAATAGGTGAGGACACTTGGTAGCATCCGCTAGTCTTAACAAGTGACACGTGGTGGCTTTCTCTTGTCTATAGAAGCTTTAGATACCTTTTGAGAGTCCTGTGGAAGATGACACATGGTAGCTTCTGCTGAGCTTTAGAAACACTATAGAAACATTTGGGACTCATTTAGATTCATGCAGATGATGACACTTGGTGCACTCCACTTATTTTATCAACTCACCTGGGGCCCACCACAGTTCTTTCTCAACAATGAAACAAAAGGAAGAAACTACGGATGTCAACACTTGGTGGTCTCTACAGATATTACAAGGGACACGTGGCACTTTTTGTGTATCTTAGAGAAACATATTAAAAACCTTCCACATTTTCCACTTGGCACCTTCCACACACACTAAGAGAAGCTTATTGAAAGAAGCTTTTTAAACTTATAAGAAACTAAAATGTGGATGTCAACACTTGTCAGGCTCTATGGGTATATAATAGGACACGTGGCTCTATCCACATTACTTAGAGAAATTATAATGTGTCCCTGCTAATGACACTTGGCATGTTCCATGTGACTCTGAGACTTAGACAAAACTTAGGCAAAATAAAAACCCATGCCCACGTTCTGTGTCAAAACCTTCACTGCCAAAACTAAAATGTGTAAGGACAAAACTGGAGCACACAACTGAAACTCAAAACAAAATGTAGATTATTTTACTCTACAATTACCTTAGCCATTTCATCAATGCCAAGAAACTTCCTAATGAGTCTACTTACACTTTCATTAAATGATAGAAGTGTCTAGCTCAAAAATTGGACCATAAAATTAATGATGGTACTCTTTTAAAACTAGTTGTTGCTGCTCTTAAATCTCCTCTTCAATACAAAGTTTGGATGTTTTCCCTTAAAATTTTAGAAGAAACCTTAGACCAAGTAAAAAGGCAAGAATTTCTTATGAGTCAATTTTAATCTCCTCAAACAACTTCTAAGTAATCTTTCCAATCATTTTATTAGAAATTTGAATATTCAAGGAGATTCTAAGTTGGTCATAGATGCCATTAATAAAGCATCTAATGTTGGTATCCATCTAAAAGACATCATTACGGACATCTAGTTTCTTTTACAAAAGTTTTCTGAAGTTGAGATTACGCACACCTACAGAGAAGGTAACAGGGTCACTGATTCTTGTGCCGACCTTGGTCAGCAATTCTCCAAATGGAGGGTATGGTGACAAGGGGCTCATATACCCCCAAACATTAGAGAGATCATTCAGAAGGAGATGATGGAACATGAATGATGCACATTGATGATGAAGATAGCTTTTGAAGGCGGTTCATGTGGAGAAGGCCATTGTGGATCATGGAAAATGATAACCTTAGTACTTCCTTGATTGTCATGATTAATTCCTTGTATCATGAGGTGGAGGTGTGAGACTCGCATCATGAAAACCAAGGGGGAATTATTTTCAAGCATGAAAGTAGACGTCACCATGGCAGGCCATTTTGTAAAATGAGCCTTCACATCTTCATTCAGTGCAAATGGAACCGAGGGCTTGTTACTTGTTCAAATCTCAAGGTGGTAATTGGGGTATGAAGAGCTAGAAATTCAAGATATTTTAGAGGACACTGGTGGGAAATAGGCTTCTCGAGTTTTTGAGGTCACTAAAGAGTAGGGTGCTAATTCTAGGGGAACTACTGATAATAAAGAGAAGATGCATGTAGAAGAAGCTAGTGAGGGTTCAGAGAATGAGAATGATTGGAAAATAGATATTGGGGCCTTGAAGTCCCGCATTCAAAAGTTGGAAAAGGTCTTCGCCAAAGGCCTTTGAAATAAAATTTTGTTGAATATGACTATGTTGGAAGCGGTGGGTAATCCAGGGAATGCTAACAATGTGGACAATGAGAATCCTAAGGATCTTGTTAATTATATAGTTATGTAGTTTCATCCTTTCTGACTCTAGTCTTTCTAGTGTTTTGTTTTGCTTCTAACTTTGTTTCTCAGCTATGCCATTGGTTTGGTGTTGGCATCTTTTGTTTGCCAGCCTTCCTATCTTTTTTGACTGTATAGGGTTTGGCCCCTGGTTTTCCACCTTAATTAATCAAAAACATTGATTCATATAAGCCTCCCCAACCTCAAAAAAGAGCATCCAATTCAACCAACTTTAACCCAAGCCACCCTCCCTTGAGTCTAGAAGAAATTAAAAAGAAATTTCCACCCTTTAAACCTATGATATTTGATCCTTCTAAACCTCCTCCAAAATGGTACATTCCTGATAAGTTTTATTGGTGGCATGCTACAATAGGTCACTCTCATGATACTTGTCATGGTCTTCACCTACTTCTTATTGCTTCCTTGCTTAGTCCACATTTCAATGTTGATATTATTATCGAACAATGTCATCAAGACTACCTTCAAACCTCTTAAATCCATTTTAAAGAATCATAGTCACATCAATGTCACTTACCTAATGATCAAAACAATTACCCCATACCTCCAACCCATCCACTAATATTTTCCAAACCATAGTCAATCCTTCTTCCTACATTAATAAGGAAAGGATAGCTAACATTAATAACTTTAAATTGGCGGTTTCATTCATTAAACATTAACCTCTTAGGTCACACCAACCCAAGGAGCACCTAGTTCACATGCCTATGCCAAAGTGCATCACAAATGGTCCTCCTTTAAATTATAGACCTCTTAATAACTCTCCTACATGTCCTATGTCAATTTTAACATCCTCAAAATATGAGATATCAACACATTTACCTATCTCTAACTACATCATAATGCTAAATATGGTTAATTCTAATTATGTGAATTCATCTCACTCCATACCACATATTAGGGCATCTTGAAATGCCCATCCACATATCACTTCAGACTTTGGGGCATCTTAAGATGCCCATACCTACATAATATTACCCTTTGGGGCATCCTATAATTCCCACTCTTATTCTACATTGTATAATAACAAACAAATTCAACTTTAAGAAACCTTCAGAGACACATAGGATTGTATTTCATGTGTTCATCTTTGATATAAGCATTAGCATAGATATTACTAATTATTTATCTCATATTTATTTATTTTTATGTGTTTTATTTCATTTACTTTCATTTTATTACACCATTATTTCCTTTGAGTTATTTATTTTTAATTCACTTTACTTATACCATTGTTTCCTTTGAGTTATTTGGTTTTATTTCACTTTACTTACACCCGTGTTTCCTTTGGGATATTTGGTTTTATTTCATGTTACATTCAACCTTTATTTCCATTGTGGTTATTAGGTATCACTTTAATTATTTATTTTATTTTTTTCCTTGGTATCTTTATGATTTTTTGGCCCTTATTTACCTTCCCCTCTTTTGGGATGACTACTACTTTTCATTTGGTGCTTGTGCTAGATCCTAGTGACATGACTATCATAAGCATAGCCCCATACCTTTCATATTATAATTTTACCTCCTTATGATAAATAACAAGCATATTCATAATTGTATAACTTATTACATGGATGGATCTCTCATGATCCCCATATTTCCCTTATTTCTTTTCATTTGAGGCACACATAAGTCAGTTTTGAGATTCACACTTACTTGTGGGCAAGTCTAGGAGCCTTTAGAAACCATGGTCTTTAGGTCCTTTTCTCTAGTGACCAAGTGTAAGTTGGCTTTTTTTCATCACCTATTTTACTCATGATTGGTTCCCCAAATCTTTATGGGATAATAATAGAAAAAGCTGAAAAAATATAAGATAGACCATAAAAGAAACAAAAAGCAATGATCAAAATACAAAAACAATCTTAAAAGTTAGATCACACCAAAATGCGTGATATATATTTGGCACATATCCTATTATATTTGAATTTTAAATTCCACAATTATCCTAATAATAGGTCGAGGTATGGTAGACCAATATATTGGGTTAGGTGGTCTCATTATATCATATACTATCTAGTATCACCTACTTTATCACATAAGTACCCAGTTTTCATAGTAAATTGATATCTCTGTAAGGGGTCTTGAGAAATGGGCAACATGTGGTAAGGTAGGTCCATTTTACTTTTCATGCATATATCCTTCATGGGATGATCTATGTACTTCACTTGTTAACCTAAGCTTTATGTTAATTAGTCAGAGTGTTTAGTCCTTCATGTCAATAGTTCTTAGCCTTACACACTTGTCTAGTGTGTCTCATTCTTGATAAGGATGTTCACATTACCCATTTGATGCCTCACATCCCTTATTTGCATCATATTTTCTTGATATTCCCCTTGTTGGATACTAATTTTATTTGATCACATCATGATACCTTATTTCACCTTTTGGGTTCTAGTTTGTGAGTTACATTGTAATACCTCAAATAGGACCAAGTTTTCCTCACAAACATCCCTTACACCATTTACTTACCACACCATCGCATTATCATATTATTCATGTCATTAGGTGGTTATGTTTTTTTATATTGTATCTTAGAAAAAGCACTAAGTTTGAGTACTAATTCTTTTAGAGATGTTGCCTTCTCATTTATCCATCATGTTCTTGTTTGATTTTGGTGGACTTCACTTATCTTACATAGGACATTTTTCATGATTACATGTTTTTATTTATGTTTGACTTGACATGTTTGCCTTGCATCTTGACTTACATTTCATTTTTAATCATTTATGCTTTCTTCATGCTTCATTTGACATGATTATCTTACATTTTACTTGTTATCATTTAATTTTTACATGCTTCCCAATGTGATTTAGTATGTTTTACATTCATTTTTATCATAAATTTTTTACATTCTTCCCAACGTGATTTACTATGTTTTACATTCATTTTTGTCATTTATGTTTTACATGCTTCCAAAAGTGATTTAGTATGTTTTACATTCATTTTTTGCATCAATGTTTTACATGCTTCCCAATGTGATTTAGTATGTTTTACATGTTTCCAAACATGATTTAGTATGTTTACATTCCTTTTTGTCATCAATGTTTTACATGTTTCCCAATGTGATTTAGTATGTTTTAAATTTATTTTTGTTATTTATGTTTTACATGCTTCCCAACATGATTTAGTATGTTTTACATTCATTTTTATCATTTATGTTTGACATGCTTCCCAACGTGATTTAGTATGTTTTACACTCCTTTTTTCCATTCATGTTTTACTTGATTCCCAATGTGATTTAGTGTGTTCTACATTAATTTTTCATCATTTTGTCATTTACATGTTTGATATTTTGGTTCCAACCTAGCCTTAACAATCCTAGCTTGTTAATTTTATATAAATAATTTAATCAATTTTGAGAGTTATTTCATCCTATGTATCCATGCATTGTTTCCATTTTTATTCTTATATATTTAGGGTTTGTCTAATGTAAATATTTTTCCCTCCATGATAAATATTATTTAGCCTTGTATCCTTAGCATTTGTCCAATGCAAGTACTATTCCCTCTATGATTAAGACTATGATATTTACATGCAACCATTCAGTGAAAAGGTAATTAAAGTTATGTAAATGATGCTTTTAGTTATTTTTTATTTTATTTCACCATTTATTTCCTTCTTTTTACTATAATTTATTAGATCAACATTGTGTGTTATTGTGTTCTTTCTCGAAGCACCATCCCATATTACAACTGTGTGACACATGATGAGCTTCGATTGGGGCATATGTATACACATAATGTTTTTAAACTTTGTCACTTACTAACACTTTCTCTCTTATAGTAACCTATCAATTTTTTATCTCTCTAAGTACATGTCTTAAAGGGTGTACCAAGAAAGGGATGGGTAGACCATTGGTGCTTCACAAGATTGTTGGTCCTTATACCATTACCTAAAACCACTATAAGTTAATTTTATCTAACACCCTAAGTAATTTACCTTATAAAATATCCCTTAACTAAACATACACCCCTTTTATTCATTTTTAAACTATGTCATCCTGATTGATCTTGTTGGGAATTCAATGCATGTTATGAAACTTTATCGACCTAGCTAACCTAGTTCAAGGCCTAATGGCTATATTTATTTCCAAAAAAGATTGACCTAGATGACCTTGTTAGATAAATTCTCAAGAGGGTTTAGGTTCAATCCTTGGATATAAATACCCTCTTCACTTCATATCTAAAGAGAGGATCATTCACTTTCACATCATTACAGTTCACAAAGCTACTTCTATTATTATTTGAAGATTTCATTACTTAGGGTTTTGCCTTGGAGTAGTAGCATTCATCTTGTGAATGTCTTAGATTCATAGGATAAGTCTTTTATCTTAGAACTAATTTATCCTTATGATCATTAAAATCCACAACAACCTCTTGAAAAGCACCATTGGCCAAGGGAGATATTGAGGCATGATAGGTTCAATCTAATAAGGTAAGTATTCCTAGCTTTTCATTTTGATAGGTTGATACTACATAACTAATGGATTGAATTATATCTCTCCTTGCTTATATTACTTATATATTATCTTGAATAGAATTGTCTTTTCTTGTTATATGTTTATTATATTACCCCCTTTATGCCTCTAGCTTTGGTGAGCACTAAATTAGCTTGTATGTGCAATTCTAGATTATCTTGTATGTTTATTTAGTATATTAGTTAATTCAATTTCATTGCATTATAATACCTATCTAGGGTTATTACATAATTTTATTTGACTATAGACCTTGAAAACCTCTCCTTTGATATTGTGTATTAAGATATCCCTTAGTTAGGTTTAGCAGATCCATAATTGGTCATGACCTGATATAATAAACTATTGATAGCAGATTTTGAGTTGATCACCTTCTTTGATCTTGGATATTATTGAGTAGGATAATTTATAGATCAATCTTATTTCACTTGCATACACTGCTTACATAGCCTGTGTGGACCTTAGGCTAATATAATTCTCTTGAGGTGGGAGTTTGAGATGAATAAGGATGGTATGGTGATTATTCCCTAATGATTTCCCAAGGAGGTGGATCAAATTGATAAATATGATGTATGTTAGATGTGTCAGATATGTTAGATAGATTATGTGATATATGATTTATTTGAGATAGATGATATGATTTGTGATAGATTATGGGTTATGATAATGTAAGACTTGTATTGATTAGACTTAGTCCATGTGATTTTATCAATCACGCTTAATGTAGAAATAGGTAATATGCATCATGATATATGTAACCATGATGATGTCTTTCCATAATGCATATTGGACTAATTCAAAAGATACAAAGATTAAAAATAAAATGTAAAAGTAGCACGTATAAAAATTCACCATTGGTATAATAAACAAAGATGGCATATTTAATTTATGTTATTATATTAGCACAAGATAAGATAAAATATAAGATAAAAAAAAATACGAATGGTAATGATTTGATAATATATATAAAAAATGCTTAATGAAGGACACATATATGCATGATTATGAATTGATAAAAAGATGGATCAAAACATTTTATAAAAGATAGCTAATATGCTTAATAACCAAATAAAGATATGTGCATGATAATAATAGAGAAGATTACATAACCAACACACAAGTATTTACATGTTAATGATATGTGATATTTATGTACATGTTAATTGTCCATTTTCCTATTAAAAATCCTTAGTATGGGTGAAAAAATCATGAGTCAACTTGTCTTATTTTATTTTTCCCCTAGGAAACAATATATGCTATGAGATTGGATTTAAGATTATCAACTAAAGGGATAATCACAATGACTGATTAGATAAGGATATGGATTTTTCTTGGGACTTGGGATAAACTAATTGGGATATTTTTGGATTTTTTTTATTTTATGAATTTCTCTTGGATTTTTGTCTATTTTAATTTTTAGGTATTTTTGGATAGATATGTATAAAAAGTGGGTTACTAACAAAGGGAAAACTTAAGCCTAGCAACTAGGGTAGGGGAATGATGAAAGGCTTGTGGATGATGCTCAAATGGGATAAGGAATGAGTGAACCATGATTCATTTTAACCTTATTGGATTTTTGCCACTGGGCCATGATAAAAGCCGTAGGGTGAGATGTAAAGATAAACATGGTGACTTGATGAATATTTATATGGGATCAAAGATAGGATGCCATAATGGTATAAGAGGCCATGATCATGGGACATATACAAGTGTTGTTAGGGAAATATAGAAAAAAGTAGGAAACTTGGCAAAATGGAATCTAGTGTTAGTATCCAAGAGGATAGGACTGATAAGGGTTGTAGAGATATAGTGATGAAGGATGATGGATAAGGGAAGGATGAAAAGGAAGCTTGAGATAACTCTCTAAGTGTATTCTTTTTATATTTTGGTTTCTCATTGAATTCCTCAAGTTAAAGAATCATTATTATGTTAAATATTTTTCTAAAGCATTGTTTATGTACACAATCTGGACCAAGGTCAAATGAGATGAATGGGAAAATTGATATAATAGGATAGGAAGAAGAGAAGGGTGACGGGATGAATTTAATACCCCCAAGTATATGAGGTCTCTCCATGAGATGTTTGTAGACAAAGGCATATCACAAGTTATTTTAGATACCATTTTTCATCATTATGCTTATCCAAGGTGCTAGAGAACTCATTTTCACAATTGGATAGAAGTTTTTTTTAATAAAACTATGTATAGTGACATGAACTTGATGGCATATCATCATATTGTAGGTGTGTGAGATGTGTGGAACTAAAAAAATTGATATTCAACTAATATTGGTCTTAGATAACCTTCATGATCTTCCTTGATTCTCAATTTTAATCCCTCCAAACATCTCAACTGTCTTTGTAGCCCCTAAGAGAGACAATATTGCTTGGGAAAGTGTATTTTTGGATTAAGGCTGGGGTTTGGTGATGTGGATGGATGATAGGTGATTGTCAATTAGGATGAACATCTAATCACACCATTATAGATTCTAGATGTGTCATTTTTAATTTCTACTACATGATTAGGGGAGCTAAAGCCTTAAGACTCTTTATATTAGTTTTGATGTTGATTTGTCTAGCTATTGGAATCTAATGGTATTTTTGATTTTATGAATTTATCTCACTTTAATTTCCCCTAGTGCCTTAAAGGATGTTTCACCAAAGGAATTTGATCTTTGACTTTGTTGATTATTATTTTTACTTTGATGATCTTGTAGTGCCTCAAGGAGGTTTTAATTATGAGCAATGATTTTAAATTAGAATAATTATTGAACTTATTTTGATTTTGATTTTACATTAGATCAAATTTTATTGTATTATTATACTTGATGAATTTAATACCATATTGGATCCCTATAGATTTGTCACCTAATATGTCATTCTGTGAGAAGTTCCATGGTGTATGATTTTATCTATTCCCATTGAGGGTTGTGATAAATTGATCATCAAGGGGAGGAAAATGATCAACAATGTAATAGGGCTGAGGGGAAATATTGGCGACGTCAATGAGTGGATGATAGGTATCATGGCATTCATAGAGGTTACTAGGAGGACCTATTTTTATGTAGGATAAAACATTTTCAATAATCATAAAAGTATCACTAAGGTTACTTCATTGGTATATAGGACAAGTGTCTAAAGTGATGTCAAACCCATCCATATAATCATTAGTTGGTAATTAATCCATGAGTCCCATGATATATACTAACACTTTATCATTCTAAGATAGATAAAAATCTACCTCTTCTTACTATTAGACATCAAGGTTAATAGTACATACCACTATATTAGTGAAGAGTTTGGTGGTGGCAAGATCCTCATAGAAACTAAGAATGGACCCTATTTTAACATCTTCATTAGACAAGGATTCCTTAGAAATTGAGGATGACTCAAAGATGATATCATAGGGATCACCACCTAGTGGTTTTTATCCCAAACCATGATATAGTCGATGATATTTAATAGAGATGGTCTCTAGAATCCCTATTCATGGAGTCCAAGTCCCTTTCATTTATAGTTCACACTTTTGTACATTTAATTAGCCTTTAGATACTCTAGATGTTGGAAACTTGATTTCATCCCTCCCTCAGATAGCCAAGAGTCATATGATTGCTCAAGTTATTCTTATAAAATGAGACTAGATTTATCAAATGCCATCTTTTCAAACTAATGAAATGTCATTTTAACCTCTTTCATGGTGGGATGCCCATAACTTCATGGTGACACAGGGATTTTACCAACATTTAAGGTGTGGTATTCATATTCACCACATATTTTTAGGATGATTTTGATGTGGGAAGATGTAGGTAGATTAGAGGAAGTGGATGGTAAATCATTTAGATGGATATAAGATTTAGACTGATCACTGATAGAGGACCCCTCTCAATGTTAGGATAATAAATGGCATCCTAGTAGTATCCTTCCAATGATTTACAATATTGGAAGGTTGGGGATCACCAAGGATTGTAACTTCCATTCTAGACTGAGGGAATTTAAGATACTAATAAAGGGTTGATGACACAACCTACATTTCATGTGTCAAAGGATGGCCCAAAATAATGTTATAGGGTAATTCAAATTCTACCACATGGATAAAGGTTTGATACATAATAGGCCCTATCATGATAGGAAGGTAGATAATGTGAGTTGACTATCATTCATTGTCAACATAAGCTTTGATTGTGATGATCTAGGGCATGATCATGGATTTTGAATATCCCAAATTCTTAATCAAATTGATGTTACAAAGGTTGATTCCAAACCCACCATCTACAAGTACTTTCTTAATTTTATGATTGGAAATGAAGACCTCAATATACATTGGGTTATTATGATTGTGGATAATAAGAACATGTATTGTGGATCAAAGGTAAGTTGTTGGGGGAATGAGATATGATCCATGAGGGCTTAGAACTTATTGGGGTCAATATTTATCAAAACTCAGAACTCCTAAAGAGTTTTGTTAGGAATGTAAGGTAGACAGAGGATGATTTAATAAGATCTATAATATAAATATAGGTTAGGCTCTTCTCAAGCTATTAAATGATGTTTTAGTCACTTGTAAGAGTAGTTAGAGGAGGTCTTTAAACATTGACCGTAGGGGGTACCCTTTAAGGGTGAGATTTAATAGGTTCCCCTAGTAAAATGATTTTACCACAGTGTTTGGAAGTGGCACAATCAAATGATGGTCCTTTGATTTTAATATCAAGCTAGTTTTGGTCAAGAGGGTGTTTGAGAGACTTGGCCCTTATCTTTATGGTGGTGAATCTATGGTTATAGTGGTCAATATGGTTGATAAATAAGTCATAATGGTGAAGGTTATTCCTATAGTTTCATGATTAGAATGGGAGGTTTGACCTTGGTCCTAATGTATTTTCTCTATTTTTATCATTATTTTGAAAATTATCATGGTATATTCCAAGATCTTGATTCTTGGAAAAAGAATCATTTCCTTTAATGTCTATTTCTCCTTGGTTGATCAAGTCTTAGATATAATTCTAGAGTAGCATCCATCTTTGGGTACCATGAAATTTGAATTGGTGAAGCCATATTATTCATCTTCCTTATACCATATTGGTTTTGGTTAACTCTTATCAATGTGTCTTTTTTCAGGAAGAATAATCATGTTGGTGGCTATAAGATTTATCAAGACATTCTCCATAGGTTCATCGAGATTAGTGTATCTCACTTCTTGGCTTTTGTATTTAGCTTAACTCCAGGTAAAATGATGTTAAATTCACTTTCACATTTAAAAGGATTAGATCCTTGGATGGTTTGGACATGTTTATGATTTGAAACTCCATCACCAATCACATTTTTGTTCTTATTAAATAAATTTGGATTTTTTATCGAAGTATTAGTTTGATTTTCATCATTATTTGAAAATATTATGATTTCCCCCTTAGCAATGAGGTATTTCTCTATTTTAAAAACCCTTTTCAACAATCTCATCAAAGGTATTAACCTAATTTAGTTGTAATTCAAGATTCAATTATTGATTCAAGTTCACAATAAAAATAGTGGCTAGTTGTTTCTCAAGGATCAAACATGGGAATATGTTTTCTAGACTTTTCCATTTATTAAGAATGACAAGAAACTTTATCAATTTATTTTTTCGGAATTATGTAGATATATTATAGTAATTTCATGTTCCACATTGTAGGATAAATGTTTGAAAAAAATATCTTTGTGAATGATGTTATTGATCCCTTTGGTAAGTGTGTGAACCATTCCAAAGTTGGTCATCTAAGACTACAAGGGAATAATCTATAAATATAAGCATCATTATAGGTAACTTCTTGATAAGACATGAAAAAATCCTTGAAAAACTCCTTTAGATCCCCCTTCCCCTTGTATTTGTCAAATTTAGGTGGTTCAAAATGAGAAGGAAAGAGAGAAGGTAATATGTCCTTGTCAAGTGTATGTCAAGAGGGTGTTCAAGAGCTTGGCCTTTATCTTGATGGTGGTGAATCTATGTTTACAGTGGTCAATGTGGTTGACAAATGAGTTATAATGGTGAGGGTTCCTCCTATAGTTTCATGATTAGAATGAGAGGTTTGACCTTGGTCCTGATGTGTTTTCTCTATTTTTGATCATGCTTGGGAAAATGATCCTAGTATATTCCAAAATGTTGATTCTTGTAAAAAGACTCCTCTCCTTTAATGTTTATTTCTCCACAATCGATCAAGTCCTGGATATAATTTTAGAGTAGCATCCATCTTCAGGTATCATGAACTTTGACTTGGTGAAGCCATAGTATTAATATTCCTTATACCATATTGGTTTTGGTTGACTCTCATCAATGGCTTTTTTTTAAGAAGAATAACAATGTTAGTGGCTATATGCTTTATCAAGACATTATCCATAGGTTCACCGAGATTAGTGCATCATCACTTCTTGGATTTTGTATTCAACTTACCTCTAGTTACAATGATGTTAGATGTATTTTAAGATTTAAAATGATTAGAGCCTTGGATGGTTTAGACATGTTTATCATTTGAAACTCCATCACCAATCACATTTTTGTTCTTATTAAATTACCTTGGATTTTTTTTTAAGCATTAGTTTGACTTTCATCATTATTTAAAAAAATTTTGATTATGCCCTTGGCAATGAGGCATTTCTCAATTTTAATATCCTTTTCAACAATCTCATAAAAGGTATTAACTCTATGTAGTTGCAATTGAAGATTCAATTCTTTATTCAAGTTCATAATAAAAATAGTGGCCAGTTATTTCATAGGGATCAAACATGGGAATATGTTTTCTAGACTTTTCCATTTCATAAGAATGATAAGAAACTTTATCCATTTATTTGTTTGGAATTATGTAGATATATTATGTTAATTTCATGTTCCACATTACAAGATAAATGTTTGAAAAAAAATCTAATAAGTCTATGAATGATGTTATTGATCCCTTTGGTAAGTGTGTGAACCATTTCAAAATTGGTCATCTAAGACTAAAAGGGAATAATATAAGAATATAAGCATCATTATAGGAAACTTATTGATAGAACATGAAAAATTCTTTGAAAATCTCCCTTGGATCCCCCTTCCCCTTGTATTTGTCAAATTTAGGTGGTTCAAAACGAGAAGGAAAGGGAAATGGTAATATGTCCTTGTCAAGCATATAGGTGCATAGGTATTCAATATATATCTCTTGATACATAAACCCACTTTTATCCATTAGATATCATCCTTAATCACTTTCCATTCTTGGGAAAATATGGGGTCAAAAAAGGTAACTAATGATGATGGATGATGTTCAAGCATGGATTTATTTTGACTTGTGAGAGGCAGATTAGTTTTGGATGGCTTATTATGAGTTTGAGGTTTATTGGCATCTAAATATATTTGTGCAACTAAATATTCAACTTGTTATAAGTGGAACAATAAAATTATGGTCCTTTGATTTTAATATCAAGCCAGTTTTAGTTAAGAGGGTGTTCAAGAGACTTGGCCCTTATCCTGATGGTGGTGAATCTATGTTTATAGTGGTCAATGTGGTTGACAAATGAGTCATAATGGTGAGGGTTCCTCCTATAGTTTCATGATTAGAATGAAAGGTTTGACCTTGGTCTTGATGTATTTTCTCTATTTTCTATCATGCTTGGTAAAATGATCTCAGTATATTCCAAGATGTTGATTCTTGGAAAAAGACTCTTCTCCTTTAATGTTTATTTCTCCATGGTCAATCAAGTCTTAGATATAAATTTTGAGCAATGTCCATCTTTGGGTATCATGAAATTTGACTTGGTGAAGCCATAGTATTCATATTCCTTATACCATATTGGTTTTGGTTGACTCTCATCAATGATTTTTATTTTGGGAAGAACAATCATGTTAGAGGCTATAAGCTTTATCAAGACATTCTCCATAGGTTCACTAAGATTAGTGTATCGTCACTTCTTGGCTTTTGTACTTGACTTACCTCTAGGTACAATGATGTTAGATGCACTTTCAGAATTAAAAGGATTAGATCCTTGGATGGTTTGGACATGTTTATCATTTGAAACTCCATCGCCAATCACATTTTTGTTCTTATTAAATAACTTTGGATTTCTTGTCGAAGTATTAATTTGACTTTCATCATTATTTGAAAATATTGTGATTACCCCCTTGGAAATGAGGTATTTCTTATTTTTAATATCCTTTTCAACAATATCATCAAAGGCATTAACCTAATGTAGTTGCAATTGGAGAGTCAGTTCTTGATTCAAGTTCACAATAAAAATAGTGGCTAGTTGTTTCTCAAGGATCAAACATGGGAATATGTTTTCTAGAATTTTCCATTTATTTAGAAGGATGAGAAACTTTATCCATTTATTTGTTTGGAATTATGTAGATCTATTATGTTAATTTCATGATCCATATTGTAGGATAAATATTTGAAAAAAATATTGATTAAGTCTGTGAATAATATTATTAATCCCTTTAGTAAGAGTGTGAACCATTTCAAAGTTGGTCATCTAAGACTACAAGGGAATAATCTAAGAATATAAGCATCATTATAGGAAACTTATTGACAGGACATAAAAAATTATTTGAAAATCTCCCTTGGATCCCCCTTCCCCTTGTATTTGTCAAATTTAGTTGGTTCAAAATAAGATGGAAAGGGAGAATGTAATATGCCCTTATCAAGTGTATAGGTACATAGGTATTCAATATATCTTGATACATAAACCCACTTTTATCCATTTAATATCATCCTTAATCACTTACCATTCTTAGGCAAATATGGGGTCAAAAAAGGGGACTAATGATGATGGATGATGTTTAAGCATGGATTGATTTTGACTTATGAGAGACATATTAGTTTTAGATGGCTTCTTAGGATTTTGAGGTTTGTTGGCATCTAGATATATCTATTTTACTAAAGATTCAACTTATTAGAAGTGGCACAGTCAAATGATGGTTCTTTAATTTTAATATCAAGCTAGTTTTGGTCAAGAGGGTGTTCAAGATACTTGTCCCTTATCTTGATGGTGGTGAATCAATGTTTATAGTGGTCAATGTGGTTGACAAATGAGTCATAATGGTGAGGTATCCTCCTATAGTTTCATGATTAAAATGAGAGGTTTGACCTTGGTCCTGATGTGTTTTTTCTATTTTTTATCATTCTTGGGAAAATGATCTTGGTATATTCTAAGATGTTGATTTATGGAAAAAGACTCCTCTCCTTTAATGTCTATTTCTCCACAGTTGATCATGTCTTAGATATAATTTTATATTAGTGTCCATCTTTAGGTATCATGAACTTTGACTTGGTAAATCCATAGTATTCATCTTCCTTAAACCATATTGGTTTTGGTTGACTCTCATCAATGGGTTTTATTTCAAGAAGAAAAATCATGTTAGTGGCTATAAGATTTATCAAGACATTCTCCATAGGTTCACCAAGATTAGTGTATCATCACTTCTTAGATTTTGTATTTGACGTATCTCTAGGTACAATTATGTTATATGTACTTTTAGATGTAAAAGGATTAGAACCTTGGATGGTTTGGTGTAGTCATATAAAATGTCAAAATTGATAGCTTGAGTGTGGCTTGTGACACCCAACCCATAGGTCCCATTTTCATGCTCTCATGACCCTTCTAGACACCTTTTTGTTTATTCCAAATCATCCATATACTTTTGAAACCTAAATCTAGCTCATCCAGAATGTATTTTATATGTTAATTTCATCCCCCCAGAACTTTCACCTATAGGATAATAGTGCCCAATTTGGACTATAGTGTTAGACCCTAGGGTGTCCAATTTTAGCACTCTGATGCAATTACATTTTTATCTCTAATGGTCATTTCCTTCTGGTTCTTATCCTTCATCCTATTAGCTTAGCATGAATACATTTGACCCATGACCAATAGATATTTATAAAAGCCCCATTCAATATTCATTTAGAGGAGGTTAGAAAATATTACAAAAGTAAGAAAGAATATAAGCAATACCATTGAGGCAAATTTCCCTATTCTCTACATATATCCATCCATTACAGCTACAAGCATATCTAAATCCTCACACTATTCCCTAGCCACCTCAAGTACACCCAGTTTAGCATTTTTACATCCACATAAAACTATTGAACAAAACACATCAATTGGGAGAACTACATATAGATTTATCCCTCTTCATAGTATTGGTATGTAGTAGTGTGCCCACATAAGGGGTGTAGATACACATTTAGTTCATTTTAAACACACTAAACCCCCTTATTTCTCAAGATTGATAAAATCATAATGAAGTATAGGGTTTGAATACTAAATTAGCTCTATAAGGAGTTCTGTAGACTTTCAACAGTTGAGATTTCACAGACAAACTCACAAAGGGACAACAAACAAAAATTAAAAACCTTAGGTCTTTGTGAGTAGTTTGGATAAGAGCATTAGAAAAAGACTATAGCCCCAAACCCTAGTGTGTCCTATTTTAGTGCTCCTATCCTTTCATAAAACAAAATCTAGATCTTGATTTGCAACACTGTCTTAGCCCTGCATAGCAAATTCTAGACCCTGTCTCAACCATTTCATCCTATTTTCAGCTAAGTATTATTTTCTCCATATTTATAGCTATTTATAGAAAGGTTAAAAATAGAAATAAATTATACAAATTATTAGTCAAATTATTACAATATTATTTACTAATTTAGTCAACTTAGACTTTTAATTAAATTAGAAATAAAACTCCAATATTCCCAAAATTATTAAATCATTTGATGAACTCAACTTACTTCATTTATGCATAAAAACCCTAGAAACCCTAGGGAAAATTCCTTCCTAATTTTTCCAATATTTTTTTGATTTTTTTCCTACATATTTAAATCATAAATTCACTATAATTTTTAAAATTCAATAGTAAATTTTTTTTAAATCAATTTTTTTCCCAAACCCTAGTTGCATATACTAGGTCCCTTTAAATCATGAATTTTCCAATATTTTTTTATTTTTTACCTGCATATTTTAAATAAAAAATTCACATTAACTTTTAAAATTCTATAGTATTTTTTTTTTTAAATGATTTAACATTTTTGGTAATATTAGAGTTTTATTCCTAATTTAGTAAAAGGTCTGAGTTGACTAAATCAATAAATAATATTTCAATAGTTTAATTACTAATTTGTATAATTTATTTTTATTTTTAACCTTTTTTATAAATAGAAATAAATATGGAGAAAATAAGACTTAGCTAAAAATAGGATGAAATGGTTGAGATAGGGTCTAGAATTTATTGTGCAAGACTAGAACAGTGTCATAAATCAAGATCTGGCATTCATTTTATGAAAGGATAGGAGTACTAAAATAGGAAACCTTAGGTTTTGATGCCATAGTCCTTTTCTACCAATGTTGTCTAGACTACTCATAGAGACTTGAGTTTTTTAGGTTTTATGCATTGTCTTTGTGTGAGCCTACCTATGAAATATTTACTACTAAAAGTCTATGGAACTCCTTATAGCATTGATTTAGTATTCAAACCATAGACTTCATTGTACTTTGATAAATCTTGAGAAATGAAGGGGGGTTATCATGTGTAATATGTACTAAATGTGTATCCACACCCCTTATGTGGGTACACTACCTACATATCAATACTTTGAAGAGAGATCAAGCCATATGTAGTTATCCTATTTGATGTGCTTTGTGAAATAGTGTTATGTAGATAAAAAATTCTAAATTAGGTGTGCTTGAAGTAGCTAGGGACTAGTGTGTGGATTTAGATATGCTTATAGTTATATTGGATGGTTATATTCAGAGAATAGGGAAATTTGCCTCAACGGTATTACTTATATTCTTGATTGCTTTTGTAATATTTCCTAACCTCTTATAAATGAACTTTGAATGGGATTTTATAGAGATATATTGGTCATGGGTCTAATGTATTCATGTTAGGATGATAAGATGAAAGATACGAATAAAAAAGAAATGATCATTGGAGCTAAAAATGTAAATAGATAGGAGCATCAAAACTAGACACCTTAGGGTCTAATGCTATAGTACAAATTAGGTGCTATTGTCTTACAGGTGTAGGACCTAAGAGTATGGAATTAACATGGGAAATACAACCTGGTTGAGGTTAATCAAGTTTTAGAAGTCTACAAATGATTGGGAATAAGTGAAAAGGTATTTAGAAGGGTTATGAGAACATGTAAGAGGGACCTATAGGTTGGGTGACACAAACCACACTCAAGATACCAATTTTTACATTTTATATGACTACGTTTACCCCCTCTTTATTCTAGTGATACAGCAAAGTGAAATACTAGGATAAAGGAAAAATAGAAAGCATACCTAAACTTACCTATAAGGGTGAATCTCATGAAGTTGTGTGATGTTGGGTGTACATAGAGAGAGCACATTTTGAAGTGTAAATATGTAAAATAAAATAAAGATTATATCAATTATTACTAGATACTTTATATCTAAATAAGAACATATAAACCTGGGTAAGAGAGAGAGAAAGAGAAAAGAATGAATACACCTCATTGGGTATACAAACTAATATAAAACCTATTGTGATGTTGAGTGATGATAGATGATGTTGAGTGATGTTAGATATGTGTTATACCAAAATTAATATCACAAATGGAGCTGATTGCTTAATTCCCTAAGAGTGGCTCAAGAATGCAAAGGTTGGCCCTTTGGATCCATCATCACCCACTAAGTGAAGCTATGTGATCATGCATGTATTTATCAATGTTTGGACCATGTGTTCAATCCCTCTGAGTAGGTGGCTTAAGAATAAAAAGGATATCTAGTTATTTGGCTCCATTATTGCCCCATAAAGTGAATCTATGAACTAATACTAGTATGAATGTGTGTTGTATGAGATGACTCTTGAAGCTTGTGAATGTTCTATAATCTTAAAATGTAGCATGTATAACTTAATGTGTACTAGAAACTAGGCCACTCTTGGTCACTCAAAAAAGGTGGAGATTAGGCTTGTATAAAAGCCACTTTGAAATTGGGTAATATGCTTATGTGGAAGCCACTTGGGAATGATGCCCACCACCTACAAATGGAATAAGTAATGCAACTATTGATAATACATGGGTAATGACATAAACTATAAAGAAGAGAAAGCAAATGTGTCACACACTTTGCCTCCAATCACTAGTGTCTGTAACACAGATTTTGATCTAGAAGTTATATCAACTACTTATTCTAAAATTAGAAGTGAGAGACATCATGCCACGCATGATGTCCCCTATATATAGATATTTTGATAAAAAATTAACTAAAACTATTAATTTTGAATTGAACTATTTTTGATAAAATTTTAACTATACTTACCTTTCTATTTACTTTTAGAAAATATAGTTTTTTTATGTTTGGATAGGAGCACCAAAATAGGACACCTTATTTTTTGGCATTGTAATCCAATCTTGGTGCTCTTGTCCTATGTTGATTCTAAATAATGTTCTATAATTTTCACTATTTGTCTAGTCTATCCTACCTGGTTTAAAGTTTGAATATTATTCTAGGTGTTTTGAAAGCTAATTTTTTGACTGGTAGGAGTTTTGATCTCTATGACAAAACCCCTGTTTATTGCCCCCTCTTTTGAGGGTAGGAATGAAGACCTTGTAATGACTATCCTCAAAATAAAGAGCCCTACAAGTGTATTATGTTGTAAGAATACATGATAAAATAATGATAATCGATAATATATCTCAAGATATAACATGGTTTATATGAGAGATTATTAGATCAATAAGGGTATGCCTAGATAGATATAACAATGTAATAGCATGTGCAATATAATGAAATAGAATTGGAAGTTTGGTTAGTTGTTATTTTTTAATTGTTAGTTATCAAGGAGGGATAGAGCATGATGTCCATCATGTCATCCAAGAAAGAAAAACAATGTATTATGTGGATCATGGCATTGCAAACAATTAAAAATCAATTAAGCAACAAGCACACAAGGCAGGAATAAAGAATCATACAAGAGTGGCCAAGGGTCCAAACAAAAAAGGGACATGGACACATGTCACTCAAACTAGAAAGCAAGAATATAAGGCATGTTCAAATTCCATATACACATACAATTAAAAATGAGGAAGGTTGGCACGAGGACCATAGGCACATAAAAGAGTATAAGAAAAGGACATTGGCAAATGTCCTAAGGAACACACAAGAGTAGAAGTAAAGGACATTGGAAAATGTCCTAAGGCACACACACAAGAATAGAAGTAAAGGACATTGGAAAATGTCCTAAGGCACATACATGAGACAAAACAAGAATTGAGAAATGAAATCACATCTAGTTATGAAAAATAAGAAAGGAAAGCATGTAAATATTGTAAATACAATCACATATAACTAATCAAAACAAGAAGTGAAAGTATGCAAGACATGTAGCATAAGACTAGGTATATGCTAAGAAATACACAAGTGTTATATACTAGTGAGTGTCGATAGTGTAATCTATGTAAGCTAGTAAGTAATGTACATCAACATGATAACTAGAGTGTGTAGTGTAGGAATGACATAACCTATATGTTTTAGTCAAGTAAAATATGCCCTCATTGGGTAGATATATCAATGTATGTCTTGAATGTAGAAGTCAGATGCCCCCTCAATGGGTAGAGTGAAGCAATCATAGATCTAGATGTCACTTCACACACTCAAAGAAGATCAAGTGAAGCATGGTAATGTAGATAATCAACAAATAATAAGAATATAATAATAAAGGGTCTAGAGTAAAGGGGAAAAACATAATTAAATATAGTAAAATATAGATTTAGATTAATTTAATTAAATCAATTGCATAGGGAGAGAAGTAAACTTATCTATAAAAATAGGTTGAGATAAATGATTCAGGGGATGAAAATTATTGTATAGGACTAGGAAGGTGTCAATAACCTAGAGCTATCTTCATTAGATGGAAGGATATGAGCATGGAAATAGGACACTTAGGGGCCTGGTGTTGTTGTCCTTTTTTGCCATTGTCCAAACTGCTCACAGAGACTTTATTTTTTTGGGTTTTGTCTATTGTCCCTATGTGATCCTACCTATGAAATTTTATAGGTTTATTGTTTATAAATATCTTTATAAAGTTGTTTTAAACTTCAAAATATTAGGTCTATCTCCACACACAAAATAATAAATACATCAAAATCAAAAGGGGGAAATTGGGTTAGAGGAGGTATGATCACATGATCTAAAACCCCTACTGTCCTGATCACTACCTACATTAACCCTCAATCTAGGGTCTTAGATAAAATATAGTTCTTCCTTAGGGAACGTGTATAATCAACATGCATAGTAGATGTAAGAATAAAGTTTTATCTAGGCCCTTCCTTGATCAAGCACGTAAATCTATGTGTGATGTAGAATACTAAGCTATACTATTGACTAATTTTTAATTGTGTATTATGTCAAAGTAGTAAGTGTTAGATATAAAATTAATTATAAATTCCTTTATATAGGAGACTTTTTGTTTTGAATTTGGGAATTTTATTCACATTTGGATGACATTAGAAAGAAAAATAAAACTTAAGGATGAAGTTAATAAGGGCTTAGGAATCATTAAGCGAGGAAACCTGACCATTGGGACTCAAAATTTAATTAGACAAGAGCACTAAAAATGGGACACCCCTAGTGCTATAGTCCAATTTTGGCACTCCTGTTCTACAAGCTTAAGACTTGGGGGGATAGAATTGGCTTGGAAAATCTAACCTGGATGAGGTAGAATGACCATTTGAAAATCTTAAGATGATTGGGAATAAGAAAAAATGTGACTCAAACATGAAACAAGACCAAGATAAGTAAAACAAAAAGACATGGCTAATGTGAACAAGACTCATATTCTCCAGTTGGAGTCTCCTATGAAAATACATGATACGTGTGGTTGTTTGATCAATTTAGGGTGTATACATTTGCCTCACTTTTATTCTAGTGATGCAATGAAATGAAGCACTAGTGTAAAATAAATAAAAGAAAATTCATACCTCAACATACCTACATGGAGATGAATGTGCTACAAAAGGGTCTAACTCACTTCCTAACCAAGGAAGTGGATGGAGAGCCGAATAGTGCTTGGAGAAAGAAAGAATCTCTAAAATTGATACCCCCTATACTGAATCTAAAAGTGAAATCCATGTAACATGAAGAAAGAGGGAAATGGTTGTCCCCTATGTTTAATCTAATTGAAAATGAGGGTTACTCAGAGGCCCAAAATCAATGTTTTTCCTCTATCCCACATAAACTCATGTAATCTATAATATATGTATAGAATTTGTATGCTATAAAGAGTAAAATTTATCATGCCCCCACTCTGAATATCTAAACTAGAATTGAGAAATTATTGGAGGCCCAAAACTAATATCTATCCTCTATCCTATACAAACTCATGTAGTTTGGGTTTGGGTAATGTAATGGACCAATCGCTACAGATGGCCATACAATCCAACCTAGTGATAACCCAAGCACAGTTGGGTGTAATCTAAAACTTTGTTCAATGTGTAAGAAGAGAATGGCATGTCTTTCCATTCCATCTATATAATCCTAGATGATGAATAACATGAAAATATATACCATGCCCCCAAATCTAGTATGCATCTATATAATTTGGTAATTTATATAACTACATGTGAAATAACATATCCTACTATGTTTTACGTGCAAAACTAGAGACCAAAACACTATTCTCTACACTATGTATATAGTCTGCTATCTGATTTTGTAATTGTGTCATTTTGTACGAAGTTGTATGTGTGAGATGTGTAGTAATGTACATGCCCCCAAATCTAGTAGATGAGTCTAAATTTGTATCAAAGTCATTGTGAATCTATATAATCTAAACCATTTTATATGAGTAGCCTATGTACCTATAAACTAAAATCACTATCGATCCATATGATCTAAACCACTATATCTGAATAGTCTGTATATCTATAAACTGAAGGTATATCCCTCTAAATGTATTGAGTAATGTTGAGTGACCCATGTAATTTGAATCACTATATATTTTGATTGATCTAAGTTGATTCTATTAATCTAAATACTAGAGGTGTATTAACCATGGTGTATCTACTTATGAAAGTGGATGGGTATGTTGGGTAAGTGTAAGAATAGGAGTAGTAGGAATGATTCCCCCCTTTTATGGAGAGGCATGAAATTTGTGATAGAAGAGTTTAAGCAAAAAGTGATGACTAATGGTGTAAGTAGAAATAAGGTTGGATTATTTTGAATATCTTGAGAGGTTGTTTGATTGATTAGACTAAGTTTTTGAAGTAGAACAAGTTTTGATTAGTGATGATCAAGGTATATGTTTGAGTATAAAATAAATATAGAGATACTCATGCCATAATATGTAAATGAGGTAGTAAGAGATCAAAGTTTGAGTGATGTTGAAGGTATCTTGATGATGATTCTATGGAAAAAACAATTTGAAAAATAGTGTTATGGGGTTCAGGTTATGGGCAAAATGGTATTTTGCTTTGATTGAAAAAGCTGGGTAATATAGGAAATTTAATTGATTCTCGATTCATTTGTGTATTGACTAGGTTGAGATTCTAGATCTCTAGAGTCAGAGATATGCCAAGGAGATGAGCACCTATCATGACCCAATTTGAGTAGTTGGCAGCCCAAGTTGAGGCTAGTGGTAATGTTAAATGATTGGTGTGTACAATTCTAGAGTTTCAACTAGACCTTTGATTTCCTTTTTAGAGTAGGAGATAGTTGAGGATGAATCATATTATCATGCACTCTTTATCAGATCTTACATTCATAATCATCCTATTCATAGTGTTCTCATAGATAATGGATCTAGTGTGAACATGTGCACTATGACATTATTGTAGCATTTGGGATATTTAGAGTAGGATATTATCCCAATAGACACAGTTATTAGTAGATTCAATGGGCACATATAGAGTTCATTAGGTGATTTTTTACTTCCTCTATAGGTTGGTCAAACACATGTGACCACACCATTTACTATTGTTCCCAATGTAGGATTTTTTGATATGTTGTTTGGCTAACCATGGATTCAAAAACTTTGAGCAGTACCTTTTATAGTTCATAGATGCATGTAATTCATTTATGCTAATTAGGTTGTTATAGTTGGTAGAGTTTCATATGAGTTACCACTCCCCACTTCAAATCCATCTACTATTTTATAGTCACCAATTTTAGTTTCTCCACTAGTTTTAGTTTCCCCACCTGTTACAGTTCTTCCTTTAGGTTAGATTCAAAAACAATTGAGGCATCCATCACAAGCACAGAAATTTCATATACTTCCACAGAGGCCTCTTTTAGAGAAACCATAGTTCCAAAATTCTAGATAGTTTCCAACTATAGTATTCACACCCAAGGTAGTATCATTGAGATCTCATATATCTACATATAGAGCACATGTTCAGAGTGCTTTTCCTACTACCAGATGGGTCCCTAAGAGCCCTATAATTTCATCCACTTCTTAGAGTTATAGTGGGACCCCACAGTTAGTTTCCACTATAGAGATTTCAAAGAATTTACAACATACATAGCTTTCAGAGCTACAGTCTCAGCCCTTCTATCATGATTCATGATCATTCATGATCCCTCTCCTTGATATAGGATACCATGATAGGGAGTCCCTCATGAGACTCATCAGTTAATTTTATTTTTTCCCAATCTTTCATTTACATAATTTTATAAATTCTTGTACATAGTATCATAATGCTTGATTGTACATAGCTTATATCAAAAATCCAATAACATTAAAATATTCCAAAATACTAAAAACAATACAAAATTTTAAAATAAAAAAACATTCAAATATGTCAAAATCCTAAAACATTCAAATAATTCAAAAACACAAAAAAAATCAATTGTATGCATTATCCATGCTTTACATTTCTAATACCATGCAAAAACATTCAAATATGTCAAAATCCCAAAACATTCAAATAATTCAAAAACACAAAAAAAATTCAATTGTATGCATTATCCATCATTTACAATTCTACTACCATGCTAGACTTACATTTGATTCACTTGATCTTCTTTGAGTGTGTGTAGTGACATCTAGATCCATGATTGCTTCACTCTACCCATTGAGGAGCATCCTACTTCTACATTCAAGACATACATCGATATTCTACCCCATGGGGGCATATTCTACATGAATACACCATCCAAGTTATGTCATTATTACGTTACACACTCTATTTATCATGTTGATGTACATTGTAGACACCTAAATCTAGCCATCGATAACCTCTAATCAAGTTTTTGACCAATTTCCACCAAAATACACAATTTGGCCTAAAAACACTAAAATGAATTAAAAGCTTTGAATCTGACATATTTAATTGCCAATTTTGGCTAGGGTGTCACTAAATTGGGAAATACAATTTATGGGCTAGCTAACTTTGATTAGATCATTTTGAGTCAAATTGCCAATTTTTCATTTGGGTGCTCTGGATTGCTCTTTTCTATGAAATCTCTTACATGAGACATGTGCCTTTATTATTTGGTGTTGGTAACATCCTAAATTAGATAATAGATCCAATGCATTTTAAATTTACTTCCAATTCCAATCCATTCAAATTTTGGACCAATAACAAGACATTTTAACCAATTTGATTAATTTGTGTACCAAGAGCCAAATTTTGCACTAAAGTTGACTAATCACATTTTAGGCTAATTAAAACAAATTATGGCCTTAAGTTAATTTTTCATGGAACTTTTTGAATAAATATTTATTATAAATTAATTTATATTAATTTCATTATCAGGTGACATCATCATATGGGGTGGCATCTATAAGCCATAAATGCATAAAATATCAAGATTATGGGTCTCCCATGCCTCATCAAGACCCTCCATGCCTATTAAATACCCCTCTATCCCAAATATTAATGTGGATATTTTTATAATTAATTTCATATTTAGATTTATTCATGGCCACACATCTTCATCTTGAGATGGATGGTCATGGCTGATCTTCAAACCATTCTAAAAATCTACAAATTGGAGGCCTTGCCTATTGAATTTTAAACTCTTTTATGCCAAACTTATAATCCCCAAATTCATTAAAAAATCATTGCATCTTAGTTTTATAATTCCAAATTTTTGAGCCAAGCCAAAGCCAAAGGTGCCAAGAGGAGATGAAGGTAGCCACACTCTATTGAAGAAGATCTCTTGAAGCACAAGTCGAGCAAACCAAAGAATAAGCCTTTTGGAATAATCAAGGATTTAGTAATAAATTTGTGTTTTGTGTTCATATTTCTTATTTTTTTCCATTTTTAGTTGTGTTCTCAAATGGCTTTCCCTCACTAAGCTCTCCCTAGTAACTAGGCCTAGAGATGTATGTTAGTTAGTGTGTTGGTTTTTCAATTATTTTATTTTGTCACTAATAAGATACTAACACCTATCTTGAGTCAAATTCCTAGTTCACATACATTACTTACTAGCTTACATAGATTACATTATCGACACTCACTTGTATTTAGCACTTGTGTATTTCTTAGTATATACCTAGTCTTGTACAACATGTCTTGCATACTTTCATTTCTTGATTTGATCAGTTATATGCAATTTTATTTCTAGTATTTACATGCTTTCCTTTCTTATTTTTCATAACTATATGTGATTACATTTCTTAGTTCTTATTTTGTCTCATGTATGTGCCATAGGATATTTATCAATGTTCTTTGCTTCTATTCTTGTGTGTGCCTCAGGACATTTACCAATGTCCTTTGCTTGTACTCTTTTATGTGCTTCTATCCCTCATGCCAACCTTGCTCATTTTCAATTGTATGTGTATGTGGTATTTGAACATGCCTTTTATGCTTACTTTCTAGTTTGAGTGACATGTGCCCATATTCCTTTTTTCCTTAGCCCCTTGGCCACTCTTGTATGCTTCTTACTTCTTGCCTTGTGTTCTTGTTGCTTGATTGATTTTCAATTGTTTTCAATGCTATGATCCACATCATGCATTATCTTTATTTCTTAGATTCCATGATAGACATCATGCTCCATCCCTCCTTGAAAACTAATACCTAGCCAAAATTCTAGTTCTAGTTCATTATATTTCACATGCTATTACATTGTTATGTCTATCTAGGCATACCATTGTTGATCTAAAAATCTCTCATACAAACCATGTTATATCTTCAGATATGATTATCATTACTTTATCATGTATTCTCATAGTATAATACACTTACAGGGCTCTTTCTTTTAAGGATAGTCATTGCAAGGTCTTCATTCATACCCTCAAAAGAGGGGGTAACAAATAGGAGTTTATCATAGAGATCATAACTCAAAAAATTAACTTTTTGAACACCTAGAATAGTATTCAAACTTCAAACCAAGTAAAATAGACCAAATGTATAGTGATAATTATAGAACAATATTTAGAATTAGAATAGGATAAGAGAACCAATATTGGAATATAATGCTAACCAGTAGGGTGTCTTATTTAGTGCTCCTGTATAAATAGAAAAAAAATTATAGAAATAGATAGAATGGTAAGTGTAGTTACCATTTTGTCTGTAATAGTTTAGTTCAAAATCAATAGTTTTAATGTAGTTTTTCTTAAAGAATCTAGATATAGGGGGAATCATGCATATTATGATGGCTCTCACTTATATTTTTAGATTAGGTAGTTGATATAACTTCCAAATCAGAATCCATGTTACAGACACTAGTGATTGGGGGCAAAGTGCATGGCACATTTGCTTTCTCTTCTTTATAGTTTATGGAATTACCTAGGTAATCTCAATAATTGTGTGACTTATTCATCTAAAGGTGGTTGGCATCATTTCCAAGTAGCTATCACATAATCTTATTACCTATTTTTAGAGTGGCTTTCATACAAGCCTAATCTCCACCTATTTTGAGTGGCCAGAGTGGCTTAGTTTCCAATGCACATTCGGTTATCCATGTCATATTGTTAGATTATAGAACATTCATGAGATTTAAAATACATCTCATACAACACACACTCATACTAGTATTAGTTCATAGCTTCACTTCACAGAGCAATGATGGAACCAAAGGACTAGCTAGCCTTTGTATTCTTGAGCCACCTACTTAGATGGATAGGACACATAGTCCAAACATCGATAACTCATGCATGATCACATAGCTTCACTTAGTGGGTGATGATAGAGTCAAAGGGACAAATTTTGCATTCTTGAACCACTCTTAAATAATTGAGCATTCAGCTCCATTCATGATATTACTTTTGGTACAACACATATCTAGCATCATCCAGCATCACTTAGTATCACAATAAGTTTTTCATTGGTCCACATACCTGAAGAGGTGTATTTATTCCTTTCTCTTCTTCTCTCCCTTACATATATTTATATGTTCTTATTTTAGATATAGTGTATCTAGTAAGAACTAATCTACTCTTTGTTTTCTCTTATATATTTACACTTCAAAATGTGTTCTCTCTATACACACCCAATATCACACAACCTCATGAGATTCACCCTTACAAGTAAGTTCAAGTACATTTTCTATTTTTCCTTTATCCTAGTATTTTACTTTGTTTCATCACTAGAATAAAGTGGGGGGCAAATGTAGTCATATAAAATGTCAAAATTGGTAGCTTGAGTGTGGATTGTGACACCCAACCCATAGGTCCCTCTTGCATGCTCTCATGACCTTTTTAGACACCTTTTTGATTTTTTTCAATCATCTATAGACTTCTAAAACCTTATTCCAACTCAACCAAGCTACATTTCCTATGCTAATTCCATCCTCCTAGGTCCCACACTTGTAAGACAATAGCACCCAACTTGTATTATAGTACTAGACCCTAGGGTGTCTTATTTTGGCACTCTTATCTAAATGCATTCTTAGTTCCAATGGTCATTTTCTTTTGGTTCCTATTATATAGCACTGAACCAATAGATCTCTATAAAATCCCATTCACAGTTCATTTAAAAGAGGTTGGCAAATATTACAAAATCAAACATGAATATAATTAATACCATTGAGGCAAATTTCTCTTTCTCTACATATAGCTATCTAATATAGCTATAAGTATATCCAAATCCTCACACTAGTCCCTAGCCACCTCAATCACACCTATTTTAGCATTTTTACAATCACATAACACTATTACACAAAGCACATCAAGTGGGAAAACTACATATGACTTGATCCTTCTTTGAAGTATTAGTATGTAAGTAGTGTGCCCACATAAGGGGTGTGGATACATGTTCAGTACATCTTACACACACTAACCTCCCCCTTCTTTCTCAAAATTGATCAAATTAAAATGAAGTCTAAGGTTTGAAGATTAAATTATCTCTATAAAGAGTTCCATAGACTTTCAATAGTCAACATTTCATAGGCAAGCTCACATAGGGATAGCAAACAAAACTCAAGTCTCTACGAGTAGTTTAGACAATGGTAGAAAAGGACTATAACACCAAACCCTAGGGTTTCTTATTTTGGCACTCCTATCCTTTCACAAAATGAAAGCTAGATCTTGATTTATGACACTGTCCCAGTCTTACACAACAAATTCTAGAACCTATCTCGGTCATTTCATCATATTTTCAGCTAAGTCTTATTTTCTCCATATTTATTATTATTTATAGAAAGGTTAGAAATACAAATCAATATTTAAATTGTTTCAATATTTTACTGATTTAGTAAACTCATACCTATAAATAAATTATGAATAAAACTTTAATATTTCCAAAACTGTTAAATCATTTGGTGAATGCAACTTACTCCATTTGAGCATAAAACCCCTAGAAACCCTAGGGAAAATTTCTTCTTGGTTTTTCCAATATTTTTCTATTTTTTTACATGCATATTTAAATCAAAAATTCATTGTAATTTTTAAAATTCCATAGTAAATTTTAAAAAAATCAATTTTTTTTCAAACCCTAGTTACATATACTAGGTCCCTTTAAATCAAAAAAATTCCAATATTTGTTTGATTTTTTAACTATATATTTAAATCAAAAATTCACTATAATTTTTAAAATTCCATACTAAATTTTTTAAAAAATCATTTTCTTCCAAACCCTAGTTGCATATACTAGGTCCCTTTAAATCAAGAATTTTCCAATATTTTTCTAATTTTTTACCTGTATATTTAAATTATAAATTCACTATAATTTTTAAAATTCCATAGTAAATTTTTAAAAAATCATTTTCTTCCAAACCCTAGTTGCATATACTAGGTCCCTTTAAATCAAGAATTTTCCAATATTTTTTTGATTTTTTACTTGCATATTTAAATCAGAAATTCACGTTAATTTTTAAAACTCTATAGTAATTTTTTTTAAAATCTTCCAAACCCTAATTGTGTCTACTAGGTCCTTTTAAATCAACAAATTTTCCAATATTTTTATATTTTTTTACCTATATATTTAAATCAAAAATTCACTTTAATTTTTAAAATTCCATAATAATTTTAAACAATCATTTTTCAAAAACCCTAGTTGCATATACTAAGTCTCATTGCTTTTGAGGTATCACCTTACATGTTTATGAGCTTCGTATCCTATTTATCTATTTTTTTGTTTGCTATTTTTAGGACATTACATTTCCTATATTTAGTACTTTTATTTCATAACATTTTGCTCATTATAAATTATTATAAAAAAATTTAATCAATTTTCAATTTGTTTTCCTACCTTAACAATGGCCCAATACACTGATTTTGATGAAACTGATAAAAGGGAATTTCAAGAACTCTTAACTAAACACCCTGGCATGCAAGATGATATGCTTAAAATACTACAAAAAGAGTAATAAAAGTCAAAAAATGGTTAATCATCTCAAACCATAGAGCAACCAGTTATAAATAACACTATGGGGGCAACTATGTCTCAAAAACCTCCTATAGCAGCTCAACCTTCCTATAAGGCACCACTAGTTATGGCTAGTACATCTTTGTCTCCGGATGTGGTAGCCCTTATGTAAGAGATAAAATATCTTCAATTCAAGGTGCTACATCTTGATCAAGGTGCTTCTAGACCAACACAGGCCTTGGATTCTTTTGATTTACTACATATACCAATGGCACGTCATATTGCTTCTACACCTTTGCCACCACATTTTTTTCAACTCAATCTCACTCTATATGATGGACAGGGAGATCTAGAGATACACTTGAGATTTTTTCATGCATCATCTTTGGACTATGTACTAAATGACTAGTTACTAACCAAGATATTTTCATGGAGCTTAAAATATTATGATTTATAATGACTTTATAGTCTACCAAATCACTCGATCAATGCATTCAATATTTTAGACAACATATCCCTAGCTCATTGCAAAATTAACATTGGTGATAAGGTTTTCTATTCCCAAGTTGCACAATAGAAATAAATGTTAAATGAGCATCTCATAGATTATGTTCTTTGATATAAGACTATCTTGGCTCAAATGACTAGCCCCATGACCAATCAAGAGTTACAATATCTCTTCAAATAGACTCTTTTACTAGCTTTTCATGAATCAATAATGTTCAAAATATTCTCTTCCTTCACTGAGTTATGTCATACATTAAAGGAAAGGGACGTCAAACTAATTTTAATGGGCAGTACACAAGTATATTAGAAACAATAAACAAGAGTAATAACAAAGTCCCATACAAAGTAAAGGTCAATGTAGCTTTAGATCCCCTTTAGTGAGTGTTTTTATCAATACCTCCTTGATGAACCTTTACAAATCTACTAGTTTTTTCAACCAAATTTTTATAGTAACCTTTGAAATGTAATACCATATCTCTCTCTCCTATTCAAGAAGTTGATTCAATAAAGCATTTTCTATGGGGATATGATTAGAATGGTTTTTTTAACTTTCATAGAGCACCAAGACACACAAAAAAAAGATACATTAATTTAAGACACAAGATAAAAGACTTGATAGATGGCAATCTTATTGATCTTGGCACTCTAGTTGAGCCTCTACAGACAAAGCAAACATAAGACAAGGCTCTAAAACTTTTCTCATATCTTTTTCCACAGCATTCTAAATAGGAGATGAGGGACACATCAATTGTTCACCATGCATATCATGCACATCTACCACCAAATACATATAGGGCACCTTTAGTTGAGTCACATCCTTTGAGTAACATGATTAGTGTGTATAATTCTAGATTTCTAGTTAGACCTTCAATCTCCTTCTTAGATTAGGAGATAGTTGAGGTTGATTTAGATTATCATGCACTCTTTATCAAAGTTTACATTCATAATCATCCTATTCATAGTGTTCTCATAGACAATGGATCTAGTGTGAATATGTTCACTATGGCATTATTACAGCATTTGAGATATTCAAAGCAGGATATTGGCCCGATGGACATAGTTATTAGTGGATTCAGTGGACACATACAAAGTTTATTGAGTGATTTTGTACTTCCTCTACAGGTTGGTCTAACACATGTGTCCACACCATTTATTATTGTTCTTAGTGTAGGAGTTTTCAATATATTTCTTGGCCAACTATGGATTCAAAAAATTTGAACAGTACCTTTTACAATTTACAGATGCATGAAATTTATTCATGATAACTAAGTTATTACAATTGGTGGAGTTTCATATGAGTTATCACTCCCTACTTTGGAGCCATCTATTACTTTATAGTCACTAGTTTTAGTTTCTCCATCAATTATAATTTCCCCACTAGTTACAGTTCTTCCTTCAATTTAGATTTAGACACAATTGAGGCATCCATTGCCAGCACAGAGAGTTCATACACTTCCATAGAGGACTCTTTTAGAGTAACAATAGGTTAAAATTTCTAGATAGTTTCTAGCTATAGTTTTCACACCTAGGGTAGTATTGTTGATATCTTATACCTCTACACATAGATAACATGATCAGAGAGCTTCTCTTAATACTAGATGGGTCCCTAAAAGCCCTACAGTTTCATCCACTTATCAGAGTTATAGGGGGACATCATAGTCAATTTCCACTATAGATATTTCAAAGCATTTATAGCATACATAGCTTTTAGATCCATGGTCTCAGCCCTTCCATTGTGCTTCATGATCATGCACAATCCCTCTCCTTGATATAGGACACCATGATAGGGAGTCTCTCATGAGACTCATCAGTTAGTATCATTTCTTCTCATCCTTTCTTGTACATAATTTCTCAATTTATTATAGATAGTATCTTAATTCTTAATTGCACATATCTTATGTCAAAACACAAAAACATTCAAATAAATCAAAAACACTAAAAATATTTCAATTGTATGCATTATCATGCTTTACATTTCTACTACCATGCTAGACTTACATTTGTTGTTCTATGATATTGTTTGTCAATTTATCTACATTACCATGCTACACTTGATCTTCTTTGAGTGTGTGAAATGACATCTAGATCTATGATTGCTTCACTCTACCCATTGAGGGGGCATCTTATTTCTACATTAAAGACATGCATCGATATATCTAACCCCTTAGGGAATCTTATACATGACTACACTATCCAAGTTATGTCATTCCTACACTACACACTCTAGTTATCATGTTAATGTACATTACTTACTAGCTTATATAGATTACTTTATCAACACTCACTAGTATATATTACTTGGGTATTTATTAGCATATACCTAGTCTTGTATTACATGTCTTGCATACTTTCACTTCTTGTTTTTATTAGTTAGATGAGATTGTATTTCTAGTATTTATATGCTTTATTTTCCTTCTTTGTGTAGCTACATATGATTGCATTTCTTAATTCCTATTCTATCTCCTATATATGCTTTAGGACATTTGCCAATATCTTTTGACTATATTCATGTGTGTACCTTAGGACATTTTCCAATGTCCTTTGTTTTTACTCTTTTATGCATTTGTGGCCCTCATGCCAACCTTGCTCATTTTCAATTATATGTGTATGTGGCATTTGAACATGACTTGTATGCTTGATTTCCACTTTGAGTGACATGTGCTCATGTCCCTTGTTTGCTTGGCCCCTTGGCCAATCTTGTATGCTTCTTGCCTTGTGTTCTTGTTACTTGATTGCTTTTCAATTGTTTGCAATGCCATGATCCACATCATTCATTATCTTGATTTCTTGGATGTCATGATGGACATCATGATCCATCCCTCTTTAACAACTAATAAATAACAACTAACCAGACTTCTATTTATAATTCATTATATTTTACATGTTATTATATTGTTATATCTATCTAGGCATACCCCTATTAATCTAAAAATCTCTCATACAAACCATATTATATCTTGAGATATATTATCAATTATCATTATTTTATCATGTAATCTCATAGCATAACATACTTGCAAGGCTCTTTCTTCTAAAGATAGTCATTATAGGGTCTTCATTCTTACCCTAAAAAGAGGGGATAATAAATAAAAATTTTGTCACAAAGATTAGAACTCCTAACAGTCAAAAAATCAACTTTTTAAACACCCAAAATAGTATTCAGACTTCAAACTAGGTAAAATAGACCAGATAGATAGTGACAATTATAGAATAGTCTTCAAAATTAGTACAAGACAAGAGTGCCAAGAATGGACTACAACACTAGATAGTAGGGTGTCTTATTTTATTACTCTTGTCCAAATAGCAAAAAAAACCAAATTTTCCCAAAAATGGATAGAAAGGTAAGTATAGTTACTATTTTTTAACAACAATTGAGTTCAAAATTAGTACATTGAGTACAATTTTTCTTAGAGAATCCATATATAGGGGGCATCATGCATAGTATGATGGATCTTGCTTAATGTTTTAGATTAGGTAGTTGATATAACTTCCAGATCAGAATCCATGTTATAGACACCAGTGATTGGGGTCAAAGTGAATGACACATTTTCATTCTCTTCTTTAAATTTTATGACATTACCCAGGTATTCTTAGTAGTTACATGACTTATTATATTTGTAGGTGGTTGGCATCATTCTCAAGTGGCTTCTACATAAGTCTATTTTCTAGTTTTTTAGTGGCTTTCATACAATCCTAATCTCTACCTTTTTTGAGTGGCCAAGAGTGGCCTTGTTTCCAACACACATTCAGCTATCCATGACACATTATCCAATTAAAAAACATTCATGGGCTTAAATATCCATCTCATATGACACATATTCATACTAGTATCAGTTCATAGCTTCACATCATGGAGAAACAATGGAGACAAAGGACTAGCTAGCTTTTATATTGTTAAGCCACCTACTCAGAGGGATTAGACACATAGTCCAAATATTTATAGACACTATGATCACATAGCTTCACTTAGTGGGTAATGATGGATCTAAAATACTAGCTAGCCTTTGTATTCTTGAGCCACCTACTCAGAGGATTTGGACACATAATCCAAACATTGATTAACATATGCATGATCACATAACTTCACTAAGTGGGTGATAATGGAGTCAAAGGGATATCCTTTGCATTCTTGAGCCACTCTCAATAAATTGAGCACTCATCTCTGTTCATGATATTACTTTTGGTACAACACATATCTAGCATCACTCAGCATTATCTAGTGTCACTTAGCATCACTCAATAACACAATAGGTTTTGTATTGGTCTATGTATCTGATGAAGGTATATTCATTCCTTTCTCTTCCTCTCTCTCTTACCTAAATTTGTACATTATTATTTTAGATATAGTGTATTTAGTAAGACCTAATCTACTCTTTATTTTCTCTTAAATATTTATACTTCACAACATGCTCTCTCAATGCTCACCTAGCATCACATAGTTTTATGAGTTTCACCCTTGTAGGTAAGTTTAGGTACACTTTCTACTTTTCTTTTATCCTAGTATTTTGTTTTATTGCATCACTAGAATAAAGGGGGCAAATGTAATCATATAAAATATCAAAATTGATATCTTGAGTATGGCTTGTGACACCCAACCCATAGGTCCCTCTTACAGCTCTCATGACCCTTCTAAACACCTTTTTGCTTATTCTCGATCATTTGTAGACTTCTAAAACTTGATTCTAGCTCAACTAGGTTGCATTTCTTATGTTAATTCCATCCCCCTAGGTCCCACACCTATAGGACAATATCACCCAACTTAGATTATAGCATTAGACCCTATGGTGTCTAATTTTGGTGCTCCTATCTAATTGAGTTTTGAGCTCTAATAGTTATTTCCTTCTGATTATTATCATTCATCTTGTTGGCCGAGCACAAATACATTTGACCCATGACCAATATATCTCTATAAAATCCCATTCAAATTTCATTTATAAGGGGTTGGCAAATATTATAAAAACAAGCAAGAATACAACCAATACCATTGAGGAAAATTTCCCTATTCTCTACATACAGCCATATAATATAGCTACAAGCATATCCAAATCCTCACACAAGCCCCTAGCCACCTCAAGCACACCAAATTTAGCATTTTTACATCCACATAACACTATTACATAAAACACATTAATTAGGAGAACTACATATGGCTTGATCCCTCTTCAGAGTATTGGTATATAGGTAGTGTACCCACATAAGGGGTTTGAATATATGTTTAGTGCATATTACACACACTAACCCCCCCCCCCTTATTTTACAATATTGATCAAAGAATAATGAATTATAGGGTTTTAATACTAAATTATATCTAAAAGAAATTTTGTAGACTTTCAGTAGTCAAGATTTCATAGGCAAGCTCACATAGGGACAATAAATAGAACCCAAAAAACTTAGGTCTTTATGAGTAGTTTGGATAATAATGGTAGAAAATAATTGTAGTAATAGACTTGAGGGTGTTCTATTTTAGTGCTCCTATACTTTCATAAAATAAAATCCAGATCTTGATTTGTGATAATGTCCTAGCCTTGCACAAAAAATTCTAAACCATGGCTCAGCTATTTCATCCTATTTTTAGTTAGTCTTATTTATTATACAAATTAGTAATTAAATTATTGTAATATTATTTACTAATTTAGTCAACTCAGACCCTTAACTAAATTAAAAATAAGACTATTAACATAAAAAAAATTAAATCATATGGATCCATAGTTATTTTAGTTTACAAATACATAGACTATTCAGATACAATGGTTCAAATCATATAGATCCATAGTGATTTCAGCTTACAGACACAGACTATTCAGATATAGTGGTTCAGATTATATGAATTCATAGTGATTTTGATATAGATATAGACTTAGATACTAGATTTGGGGGCATGTACATTACCACACATCTCACACATACATCTACATACAACATGACAAAGTTATAGGACTAGATAGTAGATTATAGGCATAGTGTAGAGCACAATGTTTTGATCTCCATTTTTGCACATAGGGCATATCATGATAGGTCATATCACATGTGATTATATAGATTTTCATATTGTATAAATGAATGCATCACTATCATACCAAATTTGGAGGCATGGCATAGATATTCATGTTCTTCATCATCCAGGATTATACAGATAGAATGGCAAGACATGCCATTCTCTTCTTTCACATTGACTAGATTTTTAGATTACACTCAATGGTACTTAAGTTGTCACCATGTTGGACCATACAATCATCTATAGTGGTTGGTCCATTACATTCCCCAAACCTAGAATACATGAGTTTGTATAGGACAGAGGACAAACATTAGTTTTAGGCCTCCAAGCATTTCTCAGTTCAAGTTCAGATATTCAAAGTGGGGGCATGATATCTTTTGCTCTTCATAGCATATAGATTATATACACACATTCCAAATTATATGAATTTATGTGGGATAGAGGATAGACATTGGTTTTGGGCCTCTAAGCATTCCTCATTTTCAATCAAATTCAGCATAGGGGGTAAGCATTGCCTTCATTCTCTATGTTACATAGATTCCACTTCCATATTCAATATAGGGGGCATCTATTTCAAGGATTATTTATTTCTCCAAGAACTATTCAACTCTCCATCCACTTCCTTGGCCAGGAAGTGAGTTGGACCCTTTATAGTACATTTATCTCCATGTAGGTAGGTTCACGTATGCATTCTCTTCTTCTTTCTTTTACTCTAGTACTTCATTTCATTGCATCACTAGAATAAAAGGGGGGAAAATATATACACCATAAATTGGTCAAGCAACCACACATCATATTTTTTCATAGTCCTTTCACAGGAGACTGTAACTTGAGAATATGAGCCTTATTCACATTATCCATGTCTTTTATTTCATTTATCATGTTCTTATTTTTTGAATTGGTCGCCTTTTTACTTATTCTCAGTCATTTTTAGCCTTCCAAATAGTAATTATAGCTCAGATAGACTCTATTTCCTATGCTAATTCCATCCCCCTGGGTCTTGAGCCTATAAGATAGAAGCACTGGGATTGGACTATAGTGTTGGACCCTAGGGTGTCCATTTCTAGTGCTCTTATCCAATGGCATTTAAAGTCCTAATGGTCAGTTTTCCTTAATGAGTCCTAAGCCCTTCTTATCTTTGTCTTTAAGTTTTGTCTATCTTTTTAATGTTATCCAAATGCAAATAAAGTTCCTAAAATTTTTAAAAAAAAAGTCTCCTATATAAAGGAGTCCACAAGGCATTTTATATCTAGCACTTACTACTTTAGCACAATAAATAACTAAAAATCAATCAATAGTATAGCTCGATATTCTACATCACACATGGATTTGCATGCTTGATTAAGGAAGGGCCTAGGTAAAATTTCATTCTTACATCTACCATACATGTTTATTATGCATGTTCCCTAAGGGAGAACTACATTTAATTTAAGACCTAGTTTGAGGGTTAATGTAAGTAATGATCAGGACAATAGGGGTTCTAGATCGTATAACCATACTTCCCCTAACCTAGTTTTCCCCTTTTTTCTTTTGATGTATTTATTGTTTCATGTGTGTAGGTAGACCTAGGGTTTAAAGATTGAAATATCTTTATAGTGAGCTTCATTGACATTCAACATCCAAAATTTCATAGGCAAGCTCACACAAATACAAAAAATAAAACCCAAAAAACTTAGCTCTCCATGTGTATTTTGGATAATAGCAGTAGAAAAAGATACTATCACCAAACCTTAGTGTGTCCTATTTTATCACTCTTGTCCTTTCACTGAATAAAAGCTAGTTCTATATTCCTGGGATCTTCCCAATCCTGTATAATAGTTTCCAACCCTTGAATCATTCATTTTAGCCTATTTTTCTAGATAAGTTTACTTCTTTCCCTATGTGATTGATTTGATTAAATTGATATAAATCTATATTTTACTATATTTAATTGCATTTTTCCCCTTTACTCTAGACCCTTTATTGTTTAGGAACTAGACCCTAGTTTCCCAAAAATAATAAAACATTTGTTGAACCTGACTTACTTCGAACAAAAATATCAAAACCTTAGGTAAACTTAAATTTTTTTCTCCATATTTTGTACAAAAATTAAATTTCAAATTTTTTATTTTTTTATAAATTTTTGTGCATTAATTTTATTAAAATATTGTTTTAGAATTTAAATTATTACAATAATTTTTAAAAATTCTAAAACCCTAACCCAAAACCCTAGATTTCTAAACTAGGTCCCCAAACCCCAAGCCTTCCTTATAATTTTTAGATAAAAATTTCGGAATTTTTGCAAATTATTTGGAGTGTCAAAAATATTCTCAAAATCTCTATGTTGGTAGTTATTTTGTGCAAAAATTAAATTTTTTATTTTTGTATAAATTTTTGTACATTTATTTTATTTAAAATTATTTTAAAATTTAAATTATTACAATTATTTTCAAAAAAATTAAAACCCCAACCCAAAACCCTAGATTTCCAAACTAGGTCCTTAAACCCCAAGTTTTCCTTACAATTTTTAGATAAAAATATTGAATTTTTTGCAAATTGTTTGGAGTGTCAAAAATATCTTCAAAATCTCTATGTTAGTAGTTATTAATGTATTTATTTCCTTAAAAGTACTTTCACATATTCTCTTTGGTGAAATAAATAAAATGGCCACTAAGGCACTTCTTCCCTCTCATCCCATAGATCAATTTTAATTTTTTCTCATAATTATGACAATGAATGGACAAAATTACACATTAGCTAAAAATGTGGAAAATGATTTCATTTATAATTAAGATAATTACTATTATTTTAATGAAGAATATGATGATACATGTGAAAGTGATAGTAAATAAAAAGTAGATGCATCTTCTTCTCCCAAACCTATCTCTTTTATTCCCTCTTCTAAAGAAAATAATGTTGATAAATGGGAAAGGTACTTTTCACCTCATTCTCCTATGCACAATGCACCAAATGAATAAATTATTCATGCACTTCCAAGTGAACCTATTATTGGTGATAATTTTCTTCCATGTGAACCTAATCTCTCTCTCTTTTGCTACTTCTTGTGAACTAGGAATTTGACTCAAGAGAGGTGATTAGTATTGTGTTAGTCCAAAAATGCAAATAAATTGATAAAAACACACTAATTAGCATACATCTCTAGGCTTAGTTACTAGGGTGAGCTTAATAACAAAAACAAATGAAAAGAACAACTAAAAAGTAAAGAAAAAAAAGAATCCTTCACCTTCCTTGGATGCTTCAAATACTTTTTGTAGTGGCTTGCTCGGCTTGTGCTCATGAAATCTTCATCAAAGGAGACTTGGCAATCTCCTCTTCTCATTGGCACCTTGTGTCTTTGGCTTGTCTTGGCTCAATATTTTGGAATCATAACTTTGGCATGTGATATCTCTTGGAATCAATTTGACATCGTAACTTTGCACAAATTAATCTTTAAAATGATGTTCATGGCCTCTCTATTTATAGATTTTCAAGAATGACCAGAATCAACCATGACCATCCATCTCAAGATTGAGATGTGTGGTCATGGATTAATTGAATTATGTAATTAAAATCCATAATTATCCTTATCATGAATTTGGAAGAAAGTACATTAATGAGGCATGGGAGGTAATAAAGATGCATGGGAGACCCATAATCTTGATATTTGTGGTATTTATGGCCTAGGGATGTCTTCCCAAGAAATGAGATCACTTGATGATGCAAATATTCAATATTCATTTCTGAAAACAAGTTTTCAACAAGTTTCCATGGAATTATTAATTAGGCCTTGATTTGGATTAATTATCTCTTAATCATGATTAAGCAGTTTATGCACAAATTACTCAAATTGATCAGAATGCCTTGTTATTAGTCTAAAATTTAACTAGATTGGAATTGGAAGTCAATGTTAGATGCATTAGATCTGTTATCCCATTAAGTATTTTGCCAATACCAAATAATAAAGACATGCATCTCATACAATAAATTTTATAGAAAAGAGCAATCCAAAGCATCTAGGTGCAAAATTGGCATTTTGACTCAAAATAATCTGATCAAAGTTAGTTGGCCCATAAATTGTATTTCCCCATTTAGTGATACCCTAGCCAAAATTGGCACTTGAATATGTCAATTTTAACTCATTTAATGTTGTTTAGTGTTTTTAGGCCAAATTGTGCACTTTGGTGGAAATTGGTCAAAATTCTAATTAGAGGTCATCGATGGCCAGATTTACGTGTCTATAGTTTGCCCCTATTTGGAAAGGAATTTCAAGCTATAAACACAATAATGTCTTCTCAAATAATGAGATATGGCCTATATGCCAAAGATAATATTATGGTTGAAGAAAAAATCTCTAAATGGTTTTGGGAAGCCTATGACGATGCCCCCTCAAGGGAGTGGTCATCACATTTGTTGATGGGCGGTCCCTCGAAAAGAAATAATAAGAAAGGTGGAATTAACCTATGGTTGAGATTAATCTAAATAAGAAAATGTTTGCATGCATTGATGTAAAAAGGATATTGATTTTTCAAAATGTAGTTATAATCATGAATAAAAGTCAAAATAATGATTTTCCCATAGGTGGTTATAATCATTAAGCAGACCTGGATTGGTTAAAACTTATGGTGCCCCAGTTAGGGATGATTAGCAAGTATAACTCAAGGATATAAATTAGAATATAGATTAAAGATGAGTGAGTATAGAGGGATGAAAGAGATGGATAGAGGAATAAGATTTATCATTATAAATGATTCATTTGTACCTACCAATGAGGAGATGTTCATCCTTATTAGTAATTATACAACTAGAATGGCCAATGAGTTAATTTGATCAAATTTGGGATGGAAGGATTTGCCAAGGTTCCAAGGAGAAACTTATGTAGCTCCATTGATTGTATACCTTCCTAAAGCTAATTTTTGTTGTAGCATGTGATGGTGGGCTTCATGATAGAACACCATGAAGACTATCCCAAAATGTGCATAAGGATTAACTCCTGATCCAATAAACACTCAAAAATAATACACCAATGATAAAAATCATGATGTTAATATTGACGTATGAATATGGATAGACTCAATAATAATGTGCTTGAGGAATCACCCATGAATGCATATAGACTAAGTCAAGGCAACAGTGTTGAAATCAAACAAATAGGCAAGTGAATAAATAAACAAACAAATAGAAAAACAAACAAATAAACAACCTAAAATAAACAAACAAATAGAAAGCCTAAAAACAAAAGCAAAAGAAAGCATCCTAATAATGACAATGCCCCAGTAAGGTAGATCAAGGATAATTGACTAGGCTTAGATAGGACAAATATTTTTAGATTTTTAAATATTATGAATGTTTTTGGCATTTTGAGGTATCTTAACTTGTTAGATAATGACAAGATACCTACTCACAAAATAGTGAGAGCATTTGGCTTAGGTTGCTCACAAAACAGTGAGAGCATATGGAAAGGGGGACTAAGGTGATCTCAACATGAATTGAACATGACCCACATAGTCCTAAAATGACCTCAAGTCATGGTTATTTTGTCCACACAAAAGGTGAAGAAATAACCAACTATGTCCCAACAAGTTCTCAAATTTAGAAAATGGTTAGTTAAATGAAAACAGAGATGGAAAAGTGATGTGGTAATGCATGGTAAATAAGTGTTTCCCCTAGTTTTTCTACAAGTGGTTATAACTAGGATATGATGGAATAAGTCAATGATACTAATTTGACCATAGGTGGTTATAATTAGTATCAAGACTAGTGAGACATTGATTTGTCCATAGGCGGTTATAATCAGGCTCACATAAACAAGCTTGATACAAGATGGAAAATGAAATATATCTTTCCAGATCAACTATCACACTACTTTCATAGACTATCATTGAAACATGGATTGGATTATTTATTGAAACTTGATCAGAATCCTCTCACAAAAAGTGCAATAAGAACCAAAGTAGCCAAGATCAAAATAGGATTGGGTAGGATGACTAAAAATAGGCTTTGGTCAAGATAGGAATGGAATGAGAGGATGGTATGGTCTTACTAAGGATAATGATGGTTTTTTATATATTAAAAAAAATGGTAAGAGGGTTTCCCCCAAGTGAGAAGGTGATTGGTTAGGATATACAACAATGGTAAAAGGATATGTAATAATGACTAGTATGGAAATGAAATGGTATGGTACATGTTTTTGGCCTAGGTATGGTTTTTGATTCTATTGTTCCTACTGGTGGGGAGATACATGTCCTAATCAACAAATGATACAAATAGAATACTTGATCATGTTAATTACTAGCCCATACCTCATCTGAAAAGCTGCTCTGTCAAGAACCCAAAGCAAATTTAGATTTTGAAAATGCTTTTATGATCTTTCTTGGTCATTGATTTTGATTCCTTCAAACATCAAGATAAGGTATCTTTATAGCCTTTATAAATGAAAGTGCAGCCATGGATGGTAAACAAGGACAAATAATGGATGGTAGGTTTAAATATGAAATAGATTGGTAGATGGTAATGGAATGTTTAATGGTTGGGAAACAAATGAAGATCAGGATTTTAGTCACGCATAATATTGTTGATGTTGAATTCAACATAATTTTGGTTGTGATAGGGCCAAAGACTTGTTCTCTTGATAGGACCATCATATTTTTCTATTATTTAGGTCTAAGAATATCTACTATCTAATTAGGCTATAGATAGGAAGTTATTTTGATTTTATCTTTGATTTTGTCTTCATCAAGTAGTGAAGAAATTTTGTGCTTAGTTATTAGTGCCTCAATGAGGTTTTCACCAATGAAGTTATCTTGATTATCCTATAGTGCATTCAAGAAGGTTTCACTAAGGAATGTTGACTTCTAACTTTTATTGTCTTCTAGCACTTTTGAAAAAGTTTCACTAGAAGATGCTAAGTTCTGACTTTGATTATCCCCTAGCACCTCTGGAAAAGTTTCACTAGGAGAGTGTTCTTCTGCTATATGAATGTGGTCTTAGCCTCCTTTTTCTTCTTTAATTTCTATGTCACCATGGATGTAGTTTAACAAAGTGTTATTTTTTAGATCCCAATCGACACTTGTAGGATATGGAATGTCAATGATATGGCTATTTTGGTCGATGGTAATGGCATGTGGAATGGTAATGGAATGGGGAGAGGTTGCACAATCCTCATATAAGATACTAGGATAACTTGTGTCAAAGTTGAAGTACTCATCCTCAAAAACTATAGAAGGATCACAAATGTATTCAAATTGATCTACAAGGTATGTGTAGCCAATGTTATAACAGCCATGAACATATTCTTCTTATGAATTTGATTCTAACTCAAGGGACTCTAAATTTGATGTTGAGACTGATGTTGATTTAGATTCTAATGGTGAATTTGATGTTGGTTCAATAATAGAACCTAACTCTAACTTTTATTCTTCATTTGATAGGTACTTATTATAATGATGTCTTGTTGAATATTTGGTTTTGGACATGTAACGCCCTATGATGGAATAATGGGCTCCAAAAAAATTGATTTGTCAGAGTGGGACTCCTCTAGGATGGGAAAAAGGTCAAGAGACAACTTCTCAAAGATTAGCTTGGAAATAAGAGACTATTAAAAAATAAGCACATGGTCGAGGTAATGATTTGCCCAAAGGCAGTTATAATCATTGAGAAGTGACTCAATAAAGACTGGTTTGTCAGTGTGAGACTCCTTGATAAGTAGTATAAGATAAATAGTTTATTCATCTTAGGTTGACTTATCATAAGTGGTTAGTTTAACAAAAACATCTTGTATTGGTTGGTTGTCTAGGCTTTGGTTTCCAATGAGTTGAAAAATACCAATTTTGAACATAGTGTGGTCTTCAAAGGATTGGATCAGTTGAGATTTGGATGGGTTAGTTTTGCATGAAGAATGGCTTGTGTTTGGGTAATGGTAGGGCATTGGGGAGAATGATTAATTGCATGAGCCAAAGGATGAAGTCTTGAAATGGTAATGATAGGGTAGTGTGTATTTTGATTACTCACACAAGTCAAAGGACTAGGTCTTGAAATGATGAAGGGGCATTATGGAACCTAATTTCTTACATAATCTAAAGCATCCAAGTCTTCTTCATAAACCATATCATCCCAGTTATGAGCTGGTTCTCGATTGTGTTCCATGTACTGATTATTATAAAGATGGTATGGATCTATATCCTAAACAACATTTTCTATAGTTGGGTCTTCAAAGTCCTCACAAGCCTCTTCATGCCAATCAAGGTCTCGATTTGAATTTTGTGGATTTTGACTATGTTCCCCATATGGAGTATTGTAGGGAGAATAATAAAACTCCTTATAAAATCTTTCTCTATAGGGGTTCTTAGTGGGATTTTGTGTGGCCATTATATCATAAGTTGGATATTACATGACTCCACCACAAGTATAGCTAGACATATCCATATAAATGATGAAATCTCTAAAATAAAAAGGCTTAGAGTTCTACAAACTCTAAAAAATTATCTAAAGGAAAAATGATTTAAAATTGGTCTAACTTGGTCAAAGGGGTGGACTTGTACTCTAATATTGTATTAAAGTGGAGTTGTATCTCCAAAATGATTTATGCTAAGACTTGGCATAAAATAGTCTAATGTCAAATTTCATACACACAAAAGGTTAAGCATCTGAATAAAAATTGACATATCAAAGGTCTAGGTCAAAATTTTCCAAACAAGGTCTAAACTAGGAAATGGAAAAGTTGAGTTACTAAGTCTTTTGTCCAAACGTAGAGTCAAAAGCTAGGCTCAAACAAACAAGCATATGCTAGGACTTTTGACCAAATGGCATCAAATGCTAGACTTGAAATAAAGGTATCATGTAATTTTATTTAATCTAAAAAGTTTGGAAACAACTTTAAAATAAACTTGACATATAGAATCAAACATAAACATGATCAATTGGCATAAGGCATAAGACAAAAGGCTCTTTAAATAAAGACTATGTTTTACCAAATAAAGGCACAAACAATGATAAGGATAGGTACTGAATAAACAAACCATAAATAGTTTTCAAAATTGGGTAATCGATTAACTGAAGTTATACAACCTAAAAGAGAAAGATTTATGTATCAGCCCCATGAATTAAGGCCTAAATAGAAATCAAACAATGTTTGAGTCCAAACTTGACAAGGATAATTGAAAACTCAATGGTGAAAACTAAGATTTGACCAAACAAGCTAGACAAGATTGGATAGCATGATAGCATAAGATAAAGGTCTAAATGGTATACATAAAATGGTTTGAAACAAGGGTTTTTGATACAAGGTAAACTATCTTGAAACAAATTGAGTAGCCTAATGGTGTAAGCATGCTCGAATGATGTGATCTATGTTATGTTTCAAAGACTCAAAAGGCTGAAAATGTTTTGACATGATTTAGTCAGCATAACACTACCCTCCTCAACTCAAATACATTATTTTGACATGGTTTATGAATAAAAAAACAATTTTTAGTCTCAAAACATACCAAGCAAAAATGACCAAAATACACTAAGTATAATCGTCTAAATCCTAGCAAGGGTATGGAAATGTGGGGTTAACTAAACTAACAAGATTTCAAATGTTTCTAGGAAAATCAATTGCACAATGACTGTCATGTCAAATGATGCAAAAGACAAACATGGATTTTATGTAACTATAGCATTGGATAATTATAAAAAGGTCTAGCCCTTTTTACAACCACTACATCCTGTTATTCGCTTAGTGTAGTTCAATGTCCAAATGTAGATACGTCCCATGTGCAACTTAGAAGGAGTAAGTGAAGTCAATGTTGGGAGATGAAACCCTAAGTCAAAGCTTCCCTAAAGAACTCATGCGAGGTATTGACGTCCCCCTCATAAGCCAAGTTTACATGAAATAAATAAAGCATAAAATAAAAAGACTTTAAGGTCATTGTCTAGGTCACCCAATACTTTTGTGAGTTTTTGGGGAGTGCTTTAGGTGACATTCTTTCTATGCCTTAAACTAAGCAATTTACAAATAAGGAAAGCACTTTTGATTCCAAGGGTTCCCTAAAGGGGATAAATGGAAGAGCATATATGCAACATCCTTGTATTTTGTGAAAACAAAGTGTTAATTGAATTAATGAAAATAAAATTGACAAGTGTGTTCAATTTTAAGCCCAAATGAAAGATTCAGTGGTGTTCATTTGACCCCTCGGTCTTAAAATTGTAAACTTTGAAAACTAATTCTCAAAACTTACTTAAGCACCTAAATGTTATATTAAGCACCAAAATAATGTTCCTAGTTCATTTTAAAGCATACAAAAGATGATTTAAACATATTTTAGCAATTTTCCAAGTTGGTCCTGCAAGAAAAATGTTAGCAAGTTATTTAGCTTTCAAGTATTTTAAAATATGAAATAATTAACTTAGGAAAATGAACTCTTGGGTTGACATAATTGAGTTGGGATCTGAGCTGGGGTCAGTTGGGTCAAGTCAGGCCAAGTTGGGATCTGAGTTAAGGCAAGTTGGGAGATGAGTTGGGGCAAGTTGGGATCCAAGTTGGGATCTGAGTTGGGATCTGAGTTGGGGCAAGTTGGGATCTGATTTGGGATCTGAGTCAGGGCAAGTTGGGATCTGAGTTGGGATCTGAGTCAGGGCGAGTTAGAATCTAAGATGGGATTTGAGAATAAACTGTGAGCTCTAAAAAATAAGCTTTTTACTCAAATCTTCACCTTTTTTCTTTCACACTCCAAGATCTTGCATGATAATGGTTAGTATGTTACTTGTAGGTGATATTTGATCAAAAAAATTGGGTGAAGTCCCCTACCTGGTGTGCCATTATGTGAACTATGAATTTGACTCAAGAGAGGTGATTAGTATTGTGTTAGTCCAAAAATGCAAACAAATTGATAAAAACACACTAATTAGCATACATCTTTAGGCTTAGTTACTAGGGTGAGATTAATAACAAAAAAAATGAAAATCACAACTAAAAATTAAATAAAAACAATAATCCTTCACCTTCCTTAGATGCTCCAAATGCTTTTTGTAGTGACTTGCTCAGCTTGTGCTCATGAAGTCTTCATCAAAGGAGGTTGGGCTATCTCCTCTTCTCCTTGGCACCTTATGGCTTTGGCTTGGCTTGGATAAATATTCTTGCATCATAAATTTGGCATGTGAGATATCTTAGAATCAATTTTACATGGTAACTTTTCACAAATTAATCTTTAAAATGATGTTCATAGCCTCTCTACTTATAGATTTTCAAGAATGACTAGAATCAACCATGACAATCCATCTCAAGATTGAGATGTGTGGTCATGGATTAATTGAATTATGTAATTAAAATCCATAATTATCCTCATCATGAATTTGGAATAAGGGACATTAATGAGGCATGGGAGGTAATAAAGAGTCATGGGAGATCCATAATCTTGATATTTATGGCATTTATGGCCTAGGATGTCTTCCAAAGAAATGAGGTCACCTGATGATGCAGATATTCAATATTTATTTTTAAAAACAAGTTTTCAACAAGTTTCCATGGAATTATTAATCAAGCTTTGATTTGGATTAATTAGCTCTTACGCATGATTAAGCACTTTGTGCACAATTTACTCAAATTGATCAGAATGCCTTGTTATTGGTCCAAAATTTGACTAGATTGGAATTGAAAGTTGATGTTAGATGTGTTAGATTCATTATCCCATTAAGGATTTTACCAACACTAAATAACAAAGACACGCATCTTACACAATAAATTTGATATAAAAGAGCAATCCAGAGCATCCAAGTGCAAAATTGGCATTTTGACTCAAAATGATCTGATCAAAATTAGTTGGCCCATAAATTACATTGCCCCATTTAGTGATACCCTAGCCAAAATTAACACTTGAATATGTCAATTTCAACTCATTTAATTTACTTTAGTGTTTTTAGGCCAAATTGTTTGCTTTGGTAGAAATTGGTCAAAAGCCTGATTAGAGGTCATCAGTGGCCAAATTTATGTGTTTACACTTCTATTTTCAAATTAAAAATATATAAACACAATGGAATAAAATTACTAATGCATATTTTAAATGATCCATCTCATTCTCTCAACTTTACTTTATCAAAATAATGTCTAAATGATAACTCTTTTACTCTTACTTCACATATTGGAAATGGAAATAATACATACACTTCATCCATGGATAACATAAATGCACATAATATTCCAATTTCACATGATAATTTATTACATATTAGAAAAGAATTAAATTCTTCTATTACACCTCTCCCTAGTGATAGTGGAAATGATAATGATTATGATAGTGAACATGCAAATGAATATGAAAATAAGAGTGACTATGAATAAAATTTCAATTATGATAATGCATGGAATAATGATTATTATTATGTGTATAGTGAAAAAGAAAATACATCTCATGTTTCTAACTCTTCTCTCACTCCTCTCAAACATCATAAAATGTTGTTTCTACTTTTATGCATGTTTATATTTTAAATGATTCACATATTAATGATAACATCACATCCTCTACTCAATTAGAATGCAATTAATTAAAACATAAAGATACCAATGAATCTCCTAAGCCACCCCTACTATAGTAGCACATGTTTCTCACTCTTCACCTAAATAGAATGGTAGCCTACATCCCTCTACTAATGTCCAAGTTACCATTCCTCTAAGGTTTAAGTGAGAACACCCCCTTTCTATGATATAATTTATAAATATAGCATTCTCATGGCTAAATAAATGATCAAATTCAATTATTAAATAAACCACTTCAAGATGCTAATATACCATCCCAAGAGATCATTTCTTTAATGCATGCAATTAGTGAATTATAACACCAAGTACATCTCCTTACCTTAGAAAACAAGGATTATAAGTCTTGGATGGATGCCAATGATTTACATGGTAACCCTCTATTGAAGACATTCATAAAAGCTTCATTGCCTAAACATTTCTAGATACCATCATTTCCTCACTTTGATGGAACTAGAGATCCATTCATACACCTTCAATCCTTTCAGAAGGCTTTGCCATCTTATGCAAATCCTTTGATTCTACTAGAGTTATTCCAACAGACATTAGTGGGGGAATCACAGAATTGGTTCTTTCATCTACTCCCCATTATCTCCTTGCACACATTTGATGACTTAGAGGATGTATTTCTAAGATATTACATAGCAAACATGGGCCCTCATGTTACATATGATAAACTTACCACATTACATTAGAATACTTCAGATCCAATTAGTGATTATATATTATGATTCAAGACTCAAATGTTAAAAATGATATACAAACAAATATATTTAAAGATTCAACATATATTCATAAAAGGGATACGCCAACCTCTCCTCAAGCATCTATTATATCAGACAAAGTCCTCTTTCAGGCACTTATGTTATATAGTTCTAGCCTTGAAAAATAAATTGGGATTGATTGAGGTAGATTCAGTTGAACAAATTACTCTAGATTTCATAGTAGTGCCTCCATCTATAGCTCTTATCACTTATCATCCACCATGTCCTAAACAATATAGGAGACCACAACTAAAAAAGTAACCAATTAAGAATAGAGAGCCAATCTCTAAAGCACAACCTATAGTATGCACTATAGAGAACAACATCAAAGCACCACCAAATTTTGATTCAAAGCAGGATAGCCCATGTGTCATATTATCATCACTACTAGATAGGGCGTTAATCATATTGTCTTCTACTCATCGATGAGATCTACATATTTTACATAAACAACCACATTGTCCCTTTTGTAACTATCATCATATCCTTGAACATAGAGATAATGATTATTATAGACTCAGGGATTGCATTAATATATGTGTTCATAATGGTATCATAGCATTCACATAAGGGGCATCGAGATCTCTTCCATCACGGAACTATAGACCTCATTCCTTCATGACTAAGCTATCCTAGGACATTCATTCACAAGAATCATCAATTACTCATCATGAGAGTTATGTAATTTCTAGGACAAAGCCTTATAAGAGATCTCATGTCCCACCTACTTAGAAGGTTTGGAGACCATTACAATGAGATCGGCCTAAATATAGCATTATGATTTGAGTACATAGTGTAGTTCCATATACATATCCATCATATTCATAGGCACCATAGTAGAGTACCACTCCAGAGAGATTCAGTACAGTAGAGTTTTCAAGGTCTTATCTCATGTAGCAACCCACTATGATTAAGATTAAAGGAACCCACATTACAAGGCACCGCTTCAGAGAGATATTCACTATAGTTGAGTTTTCAAGGACTTATTTCACATAGCAACCCACTATGATTAAGATTAGACAAGTCACCATCATAGTTTTTAACTCCATCTTGATCCATTACTCAGCCATATGCATAATAATAGAGGCCATAGGTTATTATTTCACATAGCAATCCATTATGATTATGGGTAGATGAGCCTTCTTTATAGCACATAGTCTTAGTAGCACATCCAATTAGGTTACATTTGGTAGAGTCTCCATGCATAGATATAGTTAGTGCATATCAGATAGTATCAAATATAGAATATGTTCTTACATAGGATGAGCAGTATGGACACTTGTTTAGTTGGCCATCAAGGTTCAAATAGTGATATAATACACATTCATACTAGTATCAGTTCATAACTTCACTTCACAAGGCAATGATGGAGCCAAAGGTCTAGCTATAAATTATATTCTTGAGCCACTCTCAAGGAAGTGATATGTATAGAATGTTATTTTATATCCCCTTATACTAACAACTAAAATTCCTAGTTCCAAATAACCATCCCTAGCCAAACCAAATTATCTAAATCTTGATCTTACTGATATCCCATTTACCAATCTTGAACTAATTCACTTTACCAAATTAATTTAAAAATTACAAAATAAACAAAGTTCATTACTTACATACGATTTGAAATCAAAACTAGCATTACACTCAAACAATCAAATCACATCCCAAACAACATTTTTACCAAAACATATGGAACCTCAACATAAATGTCAAAATAAAACAAATATAACAATATATACATCAAATAGAGAGATAAACCCATCTATGGTAGTACGCATGAGTCAAAATTAAAATAAGTATCCATATATATATATATAAGTTTTTAATACATATAAACTGGTATCAAATACAATCAATAATTAATGAGTGTCAAGCCCTGACTCTCAGTCTCACTCTCTCCTCAATTACTAGTCCCATAATCCAACCTAGCACTTGATGACCCCACACCTCCTTAAACTAATGCATGCCTCTTGTGACAACTCTCTCACTCCAATAGCCAACCATACTCCTCACACAAATCTACATATCACCTCTGAAGATCCATAATCCTCATACTCACTGATCCAAAATTAGGTGGGGGCATCTTATGCCTATCTAGCTCAACCCTCATCTCATCTCTCTCTCTTTTTTCCCTAACATATGTAGTAATCTCTACAACATCCTTATCAAACAAATTAGCCTAAACACCATCTATAAATTTCACTTGCTCTATCAAACCTTCCTCCACCACATCATCAGGTACATTCTATGTGAACTCTCAGAGTGTCAACTCAATAATGGTCTTTCATTACTCATCATCTCCACTTCTTATGCTAATCTATGATTCATCTTAAGCACCTCCCACTCCATCTACACACAAAATACAACACTCTATTAGATATACACTTTCAAATAAAATTAAAGCATAAATTCATATATAATCACTATTTACATCCCATCATTTGGGTCAGCTCAAGATCCTCATACCTAAGAGCATCCCCTTCATCAATAGGATATAATAGATCCCACTGATGCCTTTCCCACTGATGCCTTTCCCACCATGTATTATATGAATTTATGTGTCCAACATCATCCACATCAAGAATGTCTACAATCGCATCCCATACATCTAAAGGTAATAGTGCTAGCTCAACTTTCATGGGCTTCACATGAGTTCCTACCCTCACTAGTGCATGTGCACTCCTCACCCACATCCATGTTGTCGAGAGCACATCCTATGGTACCCCAAACTATCTAGTCATTGCTCATAGTGAAAGTGCTCATACACTCTAACCCAGTGATCATGTATCCAATAATTGACCCTCATACACCAAAACTACACTCCATCCTCAGCCCACCCAATAAATCCTCTATAGGGCCTCCATATGATATCACAAGCCACCAATCTATCTAAAACTTATCTATAATGATCCATCTTAGGAGACTAGATAGCCAATGTACTTGTCCACCACTCCCCAAATGGCTATGGAAGTGCCCACTCTAGCCTAGGTAATCCAACTAGTCATACAACTACTATGTGAACATAAGTCCAATAATACAATTAGTTGCACTCACACCACCACTAAATGCCTACTATGTAAACTTGTAAATACCCTTGTATAGGTGGGCAAGCATATTCCTACCCCATGAGAACATAATTTCATATACCTCCATACTATGTACAATCTTATGCATCCTATATGAAATCAACACTCCATTCCCATCCATAGTAGAAAATGAGGCCAACAAAATAGCCAACCACTTTTGTAAGCATGAAACACTAGATTGTACAATAATTGACAATAATACATCATGGTCACTCCCTCTTTTATGTATACCTAAGGGCACACCAACAAAATATAAGGATGCATGATTAATAACATCAACACCCATGTCATCTTGCAACATCACATACTATCCACTAACCAATAAATACAAAATATGATACACATCCTCTAGAGTCATAGTAATATCCCATGAGGAAGCCAAAAAGTACATGTATCTGCATTCCACCTCTCATATAAGGTAGTAATTAGATACCTATCCCACTACACTATGCATAGGTCACACAAATGACCCAACCCTACCTTAGCCATGATATTTCTCTCATTAGTAGACAATGGTAATAGCCTCAATGTCTCCATCACCTGGCCCCTATAGAAATCTCTCATCTGTACCTCACCTTGAAAACACCAAAAAGAACATATATCAACAATGCCAAATCAAAATATAACACAAAAATAATAACTAACATAGTTACATCTCAAAAAATCCTACATACAGGACAACAACACTGGGTATATGATAAAAACATTGGATAAGAGCATTTCAACCTAGATAGGAGTAGTGGAACCTAGATAGGAGCATTGGATACAAGACAAGAACATTAGAACTAGTAAAAAAAATGGGCTACTTTAAAGAACTCAAAACACCAAAAACAAGCTTCAAAATAGATAAAAATCAAGTGTTTTAGCTACTTACCAGGGTAACATCACCACCAGCCTCAACTTGGGCTACCAACTATTTGAACTGGGTCATGGTAGGTGCTCATCTCCTTGACATATCTCTCACTTTAGAGCTCCAAATATCAACCTAGTAAATAAACAAATGAATCAAGAATCAATCCAATTTCTTATATTACCCAACTTTCTCAATCAAAGAAAAATACTATTTCACCCATAACTTGAACCCCATAACACCATTTTCTTCCATATAATCATGATAATGATACCTTTAACATCACTCAAACTTCACTCTCTTAGTACCTCATCTACCTACTATGGCATGAGTATCTCTATATATTTTTATACTCAGACACACACCATGATCATCACTAATAAAAACTTATTCCACTTTCAACAACTTAGTATAATCAATCAAACATCCTCTCAAGATATTTACAACAAGCCAACCTTATTTCTACTTACACCACTAGTCATCACTTTTATCTTGACCTCCTCTATCACAAATTTCATTGCTCTCCCCAAAAGGGAGGCATCATTCCTACTATTCCTATTCCAACACTTACCTAGCATGTTCATCCACTCTCATAGGTGGATACACCATGGTTCATACACATCTTATAATTAGATTATTAGATTTAGCTTAGATCAGTTGAGATATATAGTGATTCAGATTACATGGGTCACTTAGCATTACTCATGATATTCAGAGGGATATACCTTCAGTTTACAGATACACAAACCATTCAAATATAGTGGTTTATATTATATAGATCTATAATGATTTAAACTTATAGGTACATATATTATTTAGATATAGTAGTTCAGATTATATGGATTCATAGTAACTTTGATATAGATTCAAACTCAAATACTAGATTTGGGGGCATGTATATTACTACACGTCTCACACATACATCTTCATACAGCATGACAGAGTTACAAAATTAGATATCAAACTATAGGTATAGTATGGATCACAATGTTTTGATCTTTAGTTTTGCACATGAGGCATGGTAAGATATGTCATTTCACATGCAGTTATATAAATTACCAAATTATATAGATACATACTATATTTTTGGGCATGACATAGATGTTCATGTTCTTCATCACTTAGGATTATATAGATGGAATGACAAGACATGCCATTCTCTTCTTGCACATTGACTAGAGTTTTAGATTACACCCAACTGTACCCATATTATCACTGGTTGGACCATACAGCCATCTATAATGGTTAGTCCATTGTATTACCTAGATCTAGACTGCATGAGTTTATATAAAATAGAGGATAGACATTGGTTTTGGGCCTCTAATAATTTCTTAGTTCTATTTCAGATATTTAGAGTGGGAGCATGATAGATTTTTCTCTTCATAGCATATAGATTTATATACACACATTACATATTATATGATTGTATATGGGATAGAGGATAGACATTGGTTTTGAGCCTCTGAGCATTCCTCATTTTCATCTATATTTATCATAGGGGGCAAGCATTTCCCTCCTCCATATTACATGGATTCTACTTCTAGATTCAATACAGGGGTCATCTATTTCAGGGATTATTTCTTTCTCTAGGCATTATTTGGCTCTTCATCCACTTCCTTGGCTAGGAAGTGAGTTGAACCCTTTGTAGCACATTTATCTCCACATAGGTAAGTTTAGGTATGCCTTTAATTCTTATTTATTTTAATCTAGTACTTAATTTCATTACATCACTAGAATAAAAGGGGGAAAATATATACACCCTACTTTGGTCAAGCAACCACATATATCATGTCTTTTCATAGTCCTTTCATAAGAGACTCTGACTGGAGAATATGAGCCTTATTCACATTAGCCATGTCTTTTATTTTTCTTATCTTGGTCTTATTTCATGCTTGAGTCTCCTTTTTGCTTATTCCCAATCATCTCAAGCTTTTCAAACAGTCATTTCATCTCAGCCAAGATAGATTTCCCAAGCCAATGTTATCCCCTCATATCCCAAGATTATAAGATAGGAGCACTAAAATTAGACTATAATGTTAGACCCTAGGGTGTTTTATTTCTAGTGCTCCTATCCAATTGTATTTTGAGTCCTAATGATTAGGTTTCCTCACTTAATGAGTCCCAATCCCTTCTTATCTTCATCCTTAAGTTTTTTTTGTCTTTATAATGTCAACCAAATGTGAATAAAGCTCCCAAATTCAAAACAAAGAGTCTCTTAAATAAAAGACTTCACAAGGCATTTTATATCTATCACTTACTACTTTAACATAGTACATAATTAAAAATCAGTCAATAATATAGCTCAACATTCTACATCACACAAATTTTCATGCTTGATCATCGAAGGGCCTAGGTGAAATTTCATTCTTACATCTACCATGTACATTGATAATGCATGTTCCCTAAGGGATAACTACATTTGATCTGATACCCTAGCTTTATGGTTAATTTAGGTAGTGATCAAGATAGCAAGAGGTCTACATCATATGATCATACCTCCTCTAACCTATTTTTTTTTCATTTTAATTTTGATGGATTTGTTGTTTTGTGTGTGTAGATAGACCTAGGGTTTTTAAGGTTGAAACAATTCTACAATGAACTCTGTTGGCAATCAGCCTCCAAAATTTTAGAGGCAAGATCACACAAGGACAACGGACAAAACCTAGAAAACTCAAGTCTCTACAAGTAGTTGGAATAATAGTGGCAAAAAGGGATAATAGTGTCAGAACCTAGGGTGTCCTATTTTAGTGCTCCTATCTTTTCATCAAACTAAAGATAGTTCTAGGTTCTTGACACCTTCCCAATGCTACACAATAGGTTTTAGTCCCTAAATCATTCATCTCAACCTATTTTTCTACATAAGTTTACTTCTCTCCCTATGCAATTGATTTGATTAAATTGATATAGATCTATATTTAATCACATTTTTTCCCTTTTCTCCAAACCCTTTATTGTTTAGGAACTAGACCCTAGTTTCCCAAAAATAATAAAACATTTGGTGAACCCAACTTACTTCATTTATGCATAAAAACCTTAAAAACCCTAGGGAAAATTCCTTCTTGATTTTTTTAATATTTTTCTAATTTTTTACCTACATATTTAAATCAAAATTTCACTATAATTTTAAAAATTCCATAGTAATTTTTTTTTTAAATCAATTTTTTTCCAAACCCTAGTTGCATATACTAGGTTCCTTTAAATCACGAATTTTCTAATTTTTTTTTGTTTTTTTACTTGCATATTTTAAATCAAAAATTTAAATTAATTTTTAAAATTTCATAGTAATTTTTATTAAAAATAATCATTTTTCAAAACCCTAGTTGCATATAGTAGGTCCCATTGGTTTTGAGGTATCACCTTACATCTAAAATCATTTTTTACATAAAAACAAAAATGGATCGCATTTATTTAAAAGTATTTCTTATATTTCTTGTAAATAATAAGGAGACCATACTTGGTCCTATCATGTACATGAATGATGAAGTTTACCATATGTTAATACAAAGCTTCATTCTTTTCATCTCATGCTTACTTTTTATAATAGGGGATGATATTAAGAAATTCAGTGCTAAACATGTTAAGATACCTCTTACCTCACCACCCTTGGAGCCTTTATCCCATACCAAGTCATGTTGCATGGTCCAATTTTCTCTTCCCCAGGTCACTACCCATCACCAAAAAGACCAATTGATACCCTTTATCCCTCCACCACCTTGACCTATTGATTATCTTTTCTCTCCTCTCATAGCTACTACTAATCCTATATAGATAGTAGATAATGTGATTAGATTTGTTACTCAATGTACTACCATGCCTCCCTCACCTAGTCAAAAACCCTCCTATTCCTTCTCATCCTAGGCCCAACCCACTTGCACAAGCAAATCTGCATAAGGTGTATGATATTATTGATCGATTTAGAAACACACTAGCCAAGATTTCCATGTTAGAACTACTTTAGAAAGCCAATGTGTTCAAGGACATTCTTTATCAGAAATTCACTCAAAATTCTATGCATATTGATTTAGAGCCTTCTTATTTTGTATCAATGGTTAACACATTAAAAACTATAGAATATGTTATTTATTTTGATCATGAGGACATTCTATCTCAAATAGTTATTAATCAAAATTTATCACTATTCATACAAGATCAATTCAAAACTAGTATAGTTAGAGAGTTCTAGTTGATAGTGGTTATGGAATTCATATATGTAATATTACATTCTTATAGACTATAAGCATAGATATGGTATCCATACAAAAATCATATAATAATATTAGATAGTTTGATGATATACCATGACAGACATTGGGCACCATTGGTTTGGATATCATGGTAGGGCCCAAAACCCTCTCTACACAATTCTAGGTCATGTCAGGTCCTCTTCATTATAATATTTTACTTGGATGACCTTGGATACATGTTATGGGGGAAGTTCCTTTTACTCTGCAATGATGTGTTAAGTTTTTCCATAAAAGATACCTATACACATGCCCAATAGATAACTAGCCATTCATATATTATCAAATTACATAGTCATCTTTGACTATTTTTCTAGATGAAGCACCTCATATCATAGTTTAGTCACCACCTCATTTTATTTCTCTTGATCAGATACATACATATGAGGTAGGAGATACTAGAACATCTTGCACTCCACTTACAATTGTGTCCTTAGCTCTAGATACTCAGCCAATCATTGTAGCTTTAATAGTTATAGCTACTCCATTAGTCACAATTTCTACACCTGTTATAATTATACAATCATCAATAATAGTTCTAGCAATACAAGTTGATTCTATAGATATATCTCTTTCAACAGTTATAGTTACTTTGATAGTTACAGATACTCTCATAACATCACCATCTTCTACTACTACAGTTGATGAGACTCCCATATCATAGTTACCCCTTGTGGTAAATTTTGAGTTATCATATGTACATGATGTTGATACATATTCTTAGGCCACTTTAAATGATGATACAATACCCACACTCATAGATGAGTATTTGTGTGGATTGATATTTACACTATTTGGCCTAGGAGAGTACTAAGATGACTCTAGAGCTCTAATTACACATCCTACATCACTCTTATCATCTCACACTACACTCATAAGATATAATCCACATTTTTTTTCATAGATAGATCACTTGGCACATATAGTTCTCATGGTTACCTATATGGATATAGAGCCAGTCATTTAGATTCAGGTAGGCAGCACACAACATCAGCCACAAATTATGATATAGATATTACTTGATCATGGATTAATCACACTACCTATAGTATGACACAGATCTATTAATAGATTATCATGGTAGGATGGTCACCTATTTTTTCTCTTTCACTGAATCATAAGCCATGACACCAACTCATATATAACTTTACAATAGAGATTAGATAAATTATAGGTTTAGGGTACTATTTAGATTACATCACCAACTTTACCACTTCCACCCAATCCATCTACTACCAGAGCTAAATGTCTTAGAGGAGAATTAGTATCTTCACCACTAGAGTAACCTTCAATTTTCCTTCAGTAGGATGACACTATGTATATAGAGTCTATGGCATATGATGATTCTTATGATGATGATCTTAAGGCATTTGATGATGGTCATGATCCCTTCCTCTATCTCTGTCCCTAGTGAGCTCCATCCTTGAACCCTTTACCCCCTCTAGCCTAGTATTTTATGTCATTATGTACATATTTCTTTATTCATATGCTTGTACATAGTTTCCTTTTAGCTTACTTGTACATGGTTTCTTGGTATTACTTAGACATAGTTTTTATTTGCTTGCTTATACATATATTCACTTTAATTTCTTGTACATAGTCTCCTAATGATTGATTGTACATATCTTATTTCAAAAATCCAAAAACATTCAAATATTTTAAAATACAAAAACATTCAAATAACTCAAAACACCAAAAACATTGCAATTGTATGCATTATCCATGCTTTACATTTCTACTACCATGCTAGACTTACATTTGTTATTCTATGCTATTTTTTGTCAGTTTATCCAAATTACCATACTTCACTTGATCTAGATCCATGATTTCTTCACTCTACCCATTAAAGGGGCATCCTAAATCTAGATTAGAGATAGACATCGATATATCTACCCCCTAGGGGCATCTTCTACATGACTACACCATCTAGGTTATGTCATTCCTACACCACACACCCTAGTTATCATGTTAATGTACATTACTTACTAGCTTACATAGATTAATTTATCAACACTCGCTAGTATATAACACTTATATATTTATTAGCATATACATAGTCTTATAATACATGTCTTTCATACTTTCAATTCTTTCTTTGATTAGTTATATGTGATTATATTTATAGTATTTTCATGATTTCCTTTATTACTTTGTATAGCTAGATATGATGGTATTTATCAGTTCCTTTTCTATCTCCTGTATGTACCTTAGGACATTTTCCAATGTCTTTTTATTTTAATCTTCTATGCGCTTGTGGCCCCCATGCCAACCTTGCTCATTTTTAATTATATGTGTATGTGGCATTTGAACATGTCTTGTATGCTTTCTTTCTAGTTTGAGTGACATGTGCCCATTTTAATTTTTTTCTTGGACCCTTGGCCAATCTTGTATGTTTCTTGCTTCTTGCCTTGTGTGCTTGTTGCTTGACTACTTTTCAATTATTTACAATGCCATGATCCACATCATGCATTATATTACTTTATTAGATGTCATGATGGACATCATGCTCCATCTCTCCTTGACAACTAAAAATAACAACTAACCAGACTTCCAATTATAGTTTATTATATTGCACATGTTATTATATTATTATATATATCTAGGCATACCCCTGTTGATCTAACAATATCTCAGACAAACCATATTATATATTGAGATATCTTTTTGATTATCATTACTTTATCATGTATTCTCACAACATAACACACTTGCAAGGATCTTTATTTTGAGGATATTCATTACAGGGTCTTCATTCCTACCCTCAGAAGAGGGGGCAATAAACAAGAGTTTTGTATAGAGATCAAAAATCCTATTGATTGAAAAATTAGTTTTTTGAACACCCAAAATAGTATTTAGACATAAAACTAGGTAGAATAGACTAGATAGATAGTGATAATTATATATTAATATTTAGAATTATCACATGACAAGAGTTCCAAGATTAGACTATAGCACTGAATAGTAGGGTGTCCTATTTTGGCACTCTTATCCAAATAATAAAAAAACCAAATTTTCTAGAAACAAATAGAAAAGTAAGATTAATTACAATTTTGTCTACAATAGTTTAATTTAGAATAAATAGTTTAGTATAATTTTTCTCAAAGAATATATATATAGGGGGCATCATGCATGACATGATGGCTCTCACTTCTAGTTTTAGATTAGGCAGTTGATATAACTTACAAATAAAAATCCATGTTATAAACACAAGTGATTAGGGGAAAAGTACACAACACATTTGCTTTCTCTTCTTTAAAATTTATGGCATTACCCAAGCATTCTTAGTAGTTACATCCCTTATTCCATCTGTAGATGGTTGGCATCATTTTTGAGTGGCTTCCACATATGCCTATTTCCTAGTTTCAGAGTGGCTTTCATATAAACCTTATATCCACCTTTCTCTGAGTGGTTAAGAATGGCCTAGTTTCCAGCACACATTTAGCTATCCATGCCATATTTTTAGATTATATAACATTCATGGGCTTCAAGATCCATCTCATATGACACACATTTCATACCAATATCAATTTATAGCTTCACTTCATGGGGTAATAATGGAGCCAAAGGACTAGTTAGCCTTTGTATTCTTGATCCACCTACTTAGAGAGATTGAACACATAATCCAAACATAAACTAATACATGCATGATCACATAACTTTACTTATTGGGTAATGATGGTTCCAAAATACTAGTTAGCCTTGTATTTTTGAGCCACCTACTAAGAGGGATTGGACACATAGTCCAAACATTAATTAACACATGTCTGATCACATAGATTCACTTAGTGGGCAATGATGGAGCCAAAGGGTTAGCCTTTGCATTCTTGAGCCACTCTCAAGGAATTGATCACTTAGCTCCATTCACAATATTATTTTTGGTATAGTACATATCTAGCATCACTCAACATCATAATAGGTTTTGTATTGGTCTGCATACCTGGTGAAGGTGTATTCATTCTTTTCTCTTCCTCTCTCTTACTTAGCTTTATACATTCTTATTTTAGATATAGCTTATCTAATAATAACTGATCTACTCTTTTTTTCTCTTGTAGATTTACACTTCACAATGTGTTCTCTCTTATCACACCTAGAATCACATAGCTTTATGAGCTTCACCCTTGCAGGTAAGTTCAGGTACACTTTCTATTTTTCCTTTATCCTAGTATTTCACTTTATTGCATCACTATAATAAAGGGGGGGGGTAAATGTAGTCATAAGATATCAAAATTGGTAACTTGAGTGTGGCTTGTGACACCTAACCCATAGGTCCCTCTTGATAGTAGCCTCAATGTCTCCATCACCTGACCCCTATAGAACTCTCTCATATGTATCTTACCTTGTAAAACACCAAAAATAGCACATCTATCAATCAATAATGCCAAAACAAAATCCAATATAAAAAAATAGTGAATAATAAAGCAACATCATTAAAAAATAATGCCTTTAAGACAACAGCATTAGGTATAAGACAATATGACTAGATAGGAGCACTACAACCTGGATAGGATTGCTACAACTTGGACAAGAGCACTGGATATAGGATAAGATCACTAAAAATAGTAAATTTTTTATTAGGACACTTTTAATAGCTCAAAAATCACCAAAATAGGCTTTCAAATAGATAAAAATCAAGCATTAAGGTTTCTCACTAGGCTAACATCACCACCAGCCTCAACCTGGGCTGCCAACTGCTTGAATTAGGTTGTGGTAGGTACTCATCTCCTCAGCATATCTCTCACTCTAGAGTTTCAAATTTCAAACTCATCAATACACAAATGGATCAATAATCAATCCAATTTCCTATATTACCTAATTTTCTCAATTAAAGCAAATACCATTTTGCCCATAACTTGAACCCCATAACTCCATTTTTCAAAACATTTTATTTCATAGAATCATGATAATGATACCTTTGACATCACTCAAACTTATCTCTCTCATTACCTCATTTTCCTACCATGGCATAATCATATCTATATTCCTTTTATACTCTGGCACACACCTTGGTCCTCACTAATCAAAACTTGTTTCACTTTCAAACAACTTAGTCTAATCAATCAAACAACCTTTCAATCTCTACATAACATACCAACCTTGCATATATTCCTATACCAATAGTCATCAATTTTCACTCAAACTCATCTATCATATATTTCATTGTTATTCCCAAAATGGGGCATCATTCATAATATTCATATTCCTACACTTACCCAACATGACCCATCCACTCTCATAGGCAAATACACCATGGTTCATACATAGCCAATAGTCATATTATTAGATTTAGCTCAGATCAGTCAAAATACACAATGATTTAGATTACATGGGTCACTCAATATTACTCAATACATTAAAATGGATATACCTTTAGTTTACATATACATAGACTATTCAGATTTAGTGAATCAGATCATATGAATCCATAGTGATTCCAATTTATAGATATATAGACTACTCAAATACAATGGTTCAAATCATGTGAGTCTATAATGATTTAAATATAGATACAGACTTAGATATCAAATTTGGGGGCATGTACATCATTACACGTATCATACATACATCTTCATATAACATGACATAGTTATAGGACCAAATAGTAAATTATAGGCATAGTGTAAAGCACAGTATTTCGATCTCCAATTTTACACATGGGGCATGGCATGATAGGTCATATCACATGTGCTTATATAGATTTCCATATTGTATAAATACATCACTCACATACTATATTTAGGGGCATGGCACAGATGTTCATGTTCTTCATCATCCAAGATTATACAGATAGAATGGCAAGACATGCCATTCTCTTCTTGCACATTGACCAGATTTTTAGATTACACCTAGTAGTACCCAGGTTGTCACCAAGTTAGATTGTATGAATGTCTGTAATAGTTGGTCCATTGCATTACCTAGACCTAGACTATAAAATTTTATGTGGGATAAAGGATAGACATTGGTTTTGGGCCTTTGATCATTTCTTAGTTCTAGTTTAGATATCCAGAGTAGGGGCATGACAAATTTTGCTCTTAACAACATATATATTCTATACACACATTCCAAATTACATGAGTTTATGTAAAATAGAGGGTAAACATTGGTTTTAGGCCTCTGAGCATTCCTTATTTTTAGTTAGATTTAGCATAGGGGGAAAACATTGTCATCCTTCTCCATGTCACATGGATTCTACTTTCATATTTAGTATAGGGGACATCCATTATAGGGATTCTTTCTTTCTTTAGACACTATTTGGTTCTCCATCCACTTCCCTTGTCAAGAAGTGAGTTGGACCCTTTGTAGTAAATTTATCTCCATGTAGGTATGTTTAGGTATGCTTTTTGTTCTTCTTTATTTTACTCTAATACTTTATTTCATTGAATCATTAGAATAAAAGGGGGGAAATGTATACACCTAAATTGGTCAAGCAAGCACACATATCATGTATTTTCACAGTCCTTTCATAGGAGACTCTGACTAAAGATTATGAGCCTTATTCACATTATCCATGTCTTTTATTTCACTTGTTTTGGTCTTGTTTCTTATTTTGGTCACCTTTTTCCTTATTCCCAATCATTTTTAACCTTCCAGATGGTCATTTTAGCTCAATTAGACTCTATTTCCTATGCTAATTCCATCCCTTTAGGTTTTAAGCCTATAGCATAGGAGCATTGGGATTTTAATATAGCATTGGATCCTAGGGTATCCATTTTTAGTACTCTTATTCAATGGCATTTTAAGTCCTAATGGTTAGGTTTTCTCACTTAATGAGTCTCAATCCTTTCTTAGCTTCATATTTAAGTTTTGTTTGTCTTTCTAATGTCATCCAAATGTGAATAAAGTTCCCAAAATAAAAAACAAAGAGTATCCTATATAAAAGACTCCATAAGCTATTTTATATCTAGTACTTACTACTTTGACAAAGTACATAACTAAAAATTAGTCAATAGTATAGCTTAGCATTCTGCATCACACATAGATTTACATGTTTGATCAAGGAAGGGCCTAGGTAAAAGTTCATTCTTACATATATCATGCACATTAATTATGTAAATTCCATAAAGGAGAACTAAATTTTATCTAAGACTTTATCTTCAAGGTTAATGTAGGTATTGATCAAGATAGTAGGGGTTTTAGATTGTGTGATCATGCTTCCCCTAACCTAGGTATTCCCCTTTTGCTTTTGATGTATTTTTTATTTCATGTGTGTAGGTAGACATAGGGTTTGAAGATTAAAATGGCTTTACAAAAAGATCCATAGACATTAAACATCTTAAATTTCATAAGAAGGCTCACACAGAGATAGTAGATAAAACCCAAAAAACTTAGGTCTCTATATGTAGTTTAGATAACAGTGGTAGAACAAGATAATAGCACCAGATTGTAGGGTGCCTTATTTTGATGATACTATCCTTTCACCAAAAAAATATATATTATAACCAACCAAACTTGTAATTCCAATTAATTATATTGCACATGCTATTACATTGTTATATCTATCTAGGCATACCCCTATTGATCTAACAATCTCTCATACAAACCATGTTATATCTTGAGATATCTTGTCGATTATCATTGCTTTATCATGTATTTTCATAGCATAACACATGTGTAGGGATATTTATTCTAAGAATAGTCATTAAAAGGTCTTCATTCCTAACCTTTTAAGAGGGGACAATAAATAAGGGTTTTATCATAGAGATCAAAACTCCTACCGATCAAAAAATCAACTTTCAAAACACCTAGAATAGTATTCAAACTTCAAACTAGGTAGAATAGACTAGATAGATAGTGAAAATTATAGAATAGTATTCATAATTAGCATAGGACAAGAGCACTAAGATTGGACTACAATTCTAAATAGTAAGGTATCTTGTTTTAGTGATCTTATCCAAATAACAAAAAAACTAGATTTTCTAGAAATAGATAGAAAGGTAAGAACAAATATAGGTTTGTCAACAATAGTTTAGTTTAGAATAAATAGTTTTAGTATAGTTTTATTATAGAATATATATATATAGGGGGAATCATTCATGGCATTATGGTTGTCACTTCTAGCTTCAGATTAGGTAGTCGATATAACTTATAGATCAGAATCCATGTTACAGACACTAATGATTAGAGGTAAAATGCATGGCACATTTGTTTTCTCTTCTTTATAGTTTATGGAATTACCCAAGTATTTTCAATAGTTTTGTGTATTATTCCATCTACATGTGGTTTGCATCATTCTTGAGTGGCCTCCATAGAAGCCTATTGCCTAATTTTAGAGTGGATTTCATACAAGCGGTAGACTAGGAATTTGACTCAAAAGAGGATGGTTAGTATCATGTTAGTTTAAAAATGAAAACAAAATGAAAGGAAAAAACTAACATAAAATATCTAGGCTTAGTTACTAGGGGAGATTAGTGAGGAAAAACCATAAGAAAACACAACTAGAAATGGAAAGAAATGAGAAACATGAACACAAAAAATAAATTTCTTATCAAATCCTTGATTACTCCAAAAGGCTTCTTCTTTGGCTTGCTCGGCTTGTGCTTCAAGAGATCTTCATCAATGGAGTGTGGCTACCTTCATCTCCTCTTGCCACCTTTGGCTTTGGATTGACTTGGATCAACAATGACACTAAAATGCAATGATTTTGGAATGATTTAAGCATTAAAACTTTTCATTATCCAAATTTAAAATTCATGTTCATGGCTCTTCTATTTATAGATTTTCAAAATAGTTTAGGATCAACCATGACCATCCATCTCAAGATTGAGATATGTAGCCATGAATAAATCCAATTATATAATTAAATTTATAAAAATCCCCCATAAATATTTGGGATATAGGGGCATTTATGAGGCATGGAGGGTCTTAATGAGGCATGGGAGACCTATAATCTTGATATTTTGTGCATTAATGGCTTGTGGATGCCACCCCATAGAAATGATGTCATTTGATGATTTATATATTCAATATTCATTTCCAAAAATAAATATTCAAAAATATCCATGTAATTATTAATTAGGCTCATGATTTCAATTAATTAGATTTTAAACATGATTAGGCAATTTTGATGCAAATTTTGGCTCTTTGTGTACAAATTAATCATTGGTCAGAATGTCATGGTATTGGCTCAAAATTTTACTAGATTATAATTATAAGTCAATTTTAGATGCATTGGAACTGTATTCCCATTTAGGATGTTGCCAATGCAAAATAATAAATGCACATGTCTTTTGTAAGAAATTTGGTAAAAAAGATCAATCCAGAGCACCCAGGTGTGAAAATATCATTTTGACTTGAAATAATTTGATCAAAGTTAGCTACTTCATAAATTGTATTACCTCATTTAATGATACTCTAGCCAAAATTGGCACTTAAATATGATAGGTTAACATCATCTAGCATGTTTTAGTGTTTTTAGGCCAAATTATATATATTTGCTAGAAATTAGTCAAAAGCTTGGTTGGAGGTTATCAGTGCCCAGTTTTAGGTGTCTATAGTTTACCCCTATTTGGGAAAGCATTGTAAATTTTAGGCACATCAATGTCTTCTAAAATAATGAGAAAGGGCTTGTATGCCAAAAAGAATATGATGATTGAATAAAAATATCCAAAGAGTGTTTGGGAAACCTAGGATGATGCCCCCTCGAGGGAGTGGCCATTACATATGTGATGGACAGTCCCTCAAAAAGAAGTAAGAAGAAAGTTGAGATTAACCTATGGTTGAGATTAATTCAAATGATAAAATGATTGCATGTATTTATTTAAAAAGGATACTAATTTAGCCAAAGGTGGTTATCATCTAGAATAAAAGTCAAAATAATGAGTTGCCCATAGACAGTTATATTCATTAAGAGGACTTAAATTGGCTAAAAATGATGTTTGAAATGTTTGTGCCCTAGTAGATTATATCAGCAAGCATAACTCAAGTATATAACCTATAATATAGATTAAAGATGAGTGGGCATAAATGTAGATACGATGGTCTAATGACTAAAGAAGACATAAATAACCAGGGACATGAGGATACATAAAGTGATGAAAGAGATGGATAAAAGAATAAAGATTGATAAATATAAAATATTCAATTGCACCTACCAATGAAGAGATGCTTATCATAATTATCATTGATACAAATAGAATGGTTAATGGGTTGATTTGATCAAGATGGGATGGGAATATTTACCAAGGTGACAAGGAGAAACTTCTATGGCTCCATTAATTGTAGACCTTCTTGAATCTAATTTTTATTGTATCATGTGATGGTAGGCATCATGATAGAACACCATGAAGACTATCCCAAATTATGCATAAGGATTAACTCCTAATCTAATAAATAATTGAAAATAATGCACCAATGAAAAAAAGCATGATGACAATATTGATGTATAAATATGGATGGACTCAAGAATAAAGTGCTTGAGGAATCACCCAATAAATGCATATAAATTGAGTTGAGGCAACAGTGCTGAAAACAAAAAAATGGGAAAGAAAATAAAAAAATAAAAAAATAAATAGCAAACACATAAATAGAAAACCTAAAAATAAAATCAAAATAAAGTATCCTAAAAATGACCATATCCCAATAGGGCGAATTGAGGATAACTGACTAGGCTTAGACAGGACAAATGTTTTTGGATTTTGAAATATTTGAATGTTTTTAACATTTTTAGGTATCTTAACTTGTTATAAAATGAAAAGATACCTACTCATAAAATAGTGAGAGCATTTGGCTGAGATTTCTCACAAAATGGTGAGATCATTGGCTTAGATTACTCATAAAATGGTGAGAGTCCATGGAAAGGGGGACTAAGGTGACCTCAACATGAATTGAGCATGGCCCACATAGTCCTGAAATGACCTCAAGTCATAATAATTCTATCCATATAAAAGGTAAGGAAAAACCAACTAGGTCCCAACAATTTTTCATATCTGATAAATGGCTAGGAAAATGAAAACACTGATGGCAAGGTGATGTGGCAATGTATGATAAACAAATGTTTCCCCAATTTTTCCCATAGGTGGTTATAAATATCATACAATAGATTAGATCAATGATACGAATTTTCCCATAGGCAGTTATAATTAGTAACAAGACTAGTGGGACACTGATTTGCCTATAGGTGGTTATAATCAGAGTCACATAAACAAACTTGATATAGGATGGAAAATGAAAGATATCTTACCATATCAACTATCACACTACTTTCATAGACTGTCATTATAAACACAAATTTTATTGATTATTAAAACTAGATTAGAATCCTCTCACAAAATGTGTGGGAAGAACCAAAGTAACCAAGATCAAAATAGGATTAGATAGGATGACTAAAAATAGGCTTTGGTCTAGATAGGAATGATATGGTAAAATAGAATGGTCTTGTTCTAGGATAATGATAAACTGGTATGATGGTAGAATGATAAATAAGGATGTTGAGAGGGTTACCCCCAAGTGATGGGGTAAATGGAAGGATATGCGATAATGGCAAATAGGCATGGCATTCTAAAATAGTATGGTACATGTTTTTGGCTTGGGTGATTGTTGGTTTTTGATGTGTTTTTCCTAGGTATGGTAAAATGGCATATGATTATATTTTTCCTAATTAATTAGAGATGTACATCCCAATCAGTAATTGATACAATCAAAATAATCAATAATGTTAATTATTAACCCACACCTCATCTAAATAGTTGTTCTATCAAGAACTTGTTGCAGATTTGAATGCAAATGATGTTGTTGTGATCTTCATTGGTCATTGATTCTGATTCTTTCAAACACTGAGATAAGGTATCTTTATAGCCTCTATAAAGTGAAGTGCGGCCATGAATGGTGAGTAGGGATAAATGATGGATGATAGGTTTGATTTGGCAATGTAATGGTGGATGATAATGGAATGTGTAATGGTTGGGAAAAAAATGAAGATCAGGACTTTAAATCACACATAATGTCACTAATTTTGAATTTGACATACATTTAGATGTGGTGGGGCCAAAGAATTTTGAATACTCTCTTGATAGGACCACCAAAAATTTTTGTTGTTTGATCTTGAGAGTAGTTACCATCTAATTAGGCTCTAGATAGGAAGCTATTTTGATTTGATCTTTGATTTTGTCTTCATCAAGTAGTGAAATACTTTAATGTTCAGCTATTGGTGCCTTGAAGAGGTTTTCACCAATGAAGTTGTCTTGATTGTCCCATATTACCTCCAAGAAGGTTTCACTAATGAACATTTTCTCTTAACTTTGATTTTTTTAGCTCCTTTGAAAAAATTTCACTAGAAGACGCTAAGTTTGAAATTTAATTGTCCCCTAATGCCTCTAAAAAAGTTTCACTAGGAGAGTATTCTTATGCTACATGAATGTGGTCTCAGCCTCCTTACTTTTCTTCAACTACTATGTCACCATGGATTTAGTTCAATAAAGTGTGATTTTATCAGTCTCAATTGACATTTGTGGGAGATGGCATGTCAATGTTATGGCTATGTTGGTTGGTGGTAATGGCCTATGAAATGGTAATGGAATGGGGGAAGGCAACACAATCCTCATAGAAGATACTAGGATAAATTATGTTTATACTAAAGTATTCATTCTCAAAAATTATAGAAGGATCAAAAATGTATTCAAATTAATATTTTAGATATGCATAACAAATATTATAATAGTCATGAATGTATTATATTTATGAATCTGATTCTGACTCAAGGGACTCTTAACCCAATGTTGAGACTAATGTTTATTTTGATACTAATGTTAAATCTAATGTTGGTTTAAGAATAGAAATTGACTCCAATATTTATTATTCATTTTATGGGTACTATGTTACAATGATGTCTTGTTGAATGTCTGGTATTGGATAAGTGACAACCTGTAATGGCATAATGGGCTCCACCAAGACTATTTTGTCAAAGTAAGAATCCTCAATGGTAGGAAAAAGGTCAAGAAACAACTCCTTAGAGATTGACTTGTCAATAAGAGGCTCTTTAAAAATAGTCATATGGTTGAGATAATGATTTACCTAAAGATGATTATAATCATTAAACAGTGGCTTAGCAAAGATTGGCTCATCAGTGTGAGACTCCTCAAAATTAGGTATAGGATTGAGAGGTGATTCATCACAGATTAACTTATCATAAATGGTTGGTTTAATACCAACCAATAAAATAATCTTGGATTGGTTGGTTTTCTTGGCCTTGGTTTCCAATGAGTTGGAAAATATCAGTTTTAAACATATCTTAGAATTTAATTGATCAACTTGGTTAGGGTTTTGATAGGATTGGTACTAGATGAGGAATATCCTATGATTAGATAATGATAGGGCATCAGGAAGCATGATTTCTCACATGATCCAAAGGATAAAATATTGAAATGGTAACAATAGGGTGGTGTGGAGCTTGGTTGTTCACACAAGCTAAAAGACTAGGTCTTAGAATTATGAAGGGTCATTATGGAGCCTGGTTACTTGCACAAGACAAAGGATGAGGTCTTTGCAGGATAATTTTGGGGCATTATGGAGCATGGTTGCTTGCATGAGCCAAAGGATGAGGTATTGGTATGGGAATGGTGTGACATTATGGTCTTGGAATAGAAATGGTATGATGTGATGGAGCTTGATTAATCACATAAGCCAAAGCATCCAAGTCCTTCTCATAAACCATATCATCCCAATCAGTAACTTGATTTGGATTTTGTGGATTTTGACTATTTTTCACATATGGAGTATTATATGGAGAAAAATAAAAATCCTAAGAAAATCTATCTCTATAAGGGTTTCTAGTTGAATTTTGTGCAGGTATTCTATCATAAGTTAGATTGGATGTGACTCCACCATAAGTGTAGCTAGACATATCCACATAAATAATGAAATCTCTAAAACAAAAGGCTTAGAGTTATGCAAACTTTAGAAAAATTATTCAAAAGGACAAATGGTTCAAACTTGGTCTAACTTGGTCAAAAGTGGAGATTTATCTCCAACATGATCTAAAAATGGAGATGTATCTCCAAAATGGTTTGTGCTAAAACTTGGCATAAAATAGTCTAATGTCAAATATCATACACACAAAAGTTCAAGCAATGAATAAAAATTGGTATGTCAAATTCTAGCCCAAAGTGTTCTTAACAAGATCTAAACTAGGAAAGGGAAAAGAGTTTCTAGGTCTTTTGTCCAAACATAGAGTCAAAAACTAGGCTCAAACAGGTTATGCTAGGACTTTTGGCCAAATGGCATAAAAATATAGGCTTGAAACAAAGGATTGATGTGAATTTGATTTAATCTAATAAGTTTGGAAAAACTTTGAAATTGAACCCTGACACACAGAATCAAACATAAACATGATCAGTTGGTATAAGTCATGAGGCAAAAGGCTCTTGGAGAAAGACTATGTTCTCCCAAATAAATGCATAAACAGTGATGAGGATGGGCATGGAAAAAACAAACAATAAATAGTCTTCAAATTTAGGTAATTTATTAACCAAAGTTATGCACCCTAAAAGAAAAATATTTGTGAATCAACTAAATGAATTGAGGCCTAAACAGAAATCAATCAATGTTTGAATCCAAACTTAACAAGGTTAATTGAAAACTCAACATTGAAAACTAGGATTTGACCAAATAAGCTAGACAAGATTGGACAACATGATGGCACATAAATAAGTTCTAAATGGCATATGTGACATGGTTTAAAACAAACAATTTTTGGTGTAATGGTAAACAAGTTTTGAAACAAATTGAGCAGCCTAATAGTGTAAGCATGCTCAAATGATGTGATTAATGTTATGTTTCAAAGACTCAAAGGCAAAAATTTTTGATATGATTTTGGTAGTGTAACACTTCCCTTCATAACTCAAATGATACATACATGAATAAGTTTTAAAAAAATTAAGGAACAATTGTGGTGTAAAATGGCTGGCATTTAGACAAAAGAGTGACATATAAACAAATTGGTTTGGATGTGGTTTATAAACAAACACATTAGTTTTAGTCTAAAAACACGAAGTAATAAAATGACAAAATATAAGTACATCATCCAAATTCCTATCAAGAGTATGAAAAAGTGGGGTTGACTAAAACTAATTAGTTTTCAAATGTTCTATATGGATCAATTACATATTTAGTTTCACATCAAATGATGCAAAATAATCACGCTTTAATTGGGTATCTTCAGCACTTGGCTTGCTAAAAAATGGTATTTCCCTTTTTACAACTACTACATCCATTGTTTGCTCAGTATAGTATGATGTCCAATAGATAAATACTTCTCAATGCTTAACCCCAACACTAAAAGGTGGTTTAACCACTCAAACCTATGATCTTAGTAGGGGTGATGAAGTCGATACTGGAAGATGAAACCTTGGGTCAAAGCTTCCCTGTAGAACTTATGAGAGGTAATGAAGTTCCCCTCACAATTTAAAATACAATAAAATAAATGACTAAGTGAAATAGATTTAGAGTTTGTGTTTAGGTCACTCAATCCATGTGAGTCCTTGAGGAGAGCCTTAACAACTTATCTTTCACACTTTTGACAAAGGCACTTTGTAATAAAGATGATGCTTTTGATCCTAAAAGTTCCCTAAAGGGAACTGATGGGAGAGTATACATGCAACATCTTTATTTTTTCCAATCAAATTCTATTTAAGCAATTATTGAATACAAACTTTGACAAATGAGTTCAATTTTAAACATCAAATAAAAAGTATTGTGATGTTCTTTTGACCCCTTGGTCTTAAGTTGTGAACAGTGAAATACAATTACAAAACTTAACCAACAAAGCACCCTAAATATTTTCTTTAAACACCAAAATGAAGGATTCCTATTTCATTTTAGACATCCAAATGAAGTGTGAAAATACTAATTTAACTTGTTTTGGCCTTTGTTCAAGTATATCATTTAATAAAAAGGTCAACACTTCCCTTAGATTTGAAGTTAATTTATCAAAAGAGACAAGCCACCTTGAAGGGTAAAAATATGTTAACCTGGAAGCAAAACCTCAAGAAATCAAACACATTAGATTAGAAATTTTTATAAAATTTCAAAATTTTGTGAAAAATCTATGCAACTTGCAGCTAAATTGATATTAGATTATGAAAATTTAAGAGAAAACATGTGGTTTTTTTGAAAAATCATCAAAAATGGAGTCCATATGACCCCAAACAAAGCATTTGAAAATTACCTATTAGCTTTTGGGTTTCTCTTGGGTTTGTGTTTTTAAAAAAACATAGTGATTGATGATGGTTATATTGATAGGTGATGGTTATACTAACTGGTGACAGTTGAAATGATCATCAGTGGTTTACTCAATCATCAGTGATTCCTCTGACCATCGATGGTCTCTGTTTAAACCTGTGAAGAAAAAAATCTAGGAAAATGAAGTTAAAAAACCAAATTATAAGAGTTTTAATAATCCAAATGAAGATTTTAAAGTTTCATAATGATCTTCTTCATATGTGTGATGCATTGGGTCCAACCGAGCATGCCATTATGTAGACTAGGAATTTGACTCAAGAGAGGATGGTTAGTAACATGTTAGTTCCAAAATGAAAACAAAATGAAAGGAACACACTAACTAGCATAAAATCTCTAGGCCTAGTTAATAGGGGGAGCTTAATGAGGAAAAACCACTTGAAAACACAACTAAAAATGAAAATAAATGAGAAACATGAACACAAAACACACATTTCTTACCAAATCCTTGATTACTCTAAAAGTCTCCTTCTTTGGCTTACTCAACTTGTGCTTCAAGAGATCTTCGTCAATGGAGTGTGGCTACATTCATCTCCTCTTGGAACCTTTGGCTTTGTCTTGGCTTGGCTCAACAATTTGGCATTATAACACTAAAATGCAATGATTTTTGGAATGATTTAAGCATTATAACTTTGCACTATCCAAGCTTAATATTCATGTGCATGGCTCTTCTATTTATATATTTTCAAAATGGTTTAGGATCAACCATGACCATACATCTCAAGATTGAGATGTGTGCCCATGAATAAATCTAATTATGTAATTAAATTTATAAATATCCCCCATAAATATTTAGGATAGAATGGCATTTAAGAGGCATAGAGGGTCTTAAAAAGGCATGGGAGACCCATAATCTTGATATTTTATGCATTTATGGCTTGTAGATGCCACCCCATATAAATGATATCATTTGATGATGTAGATATTCAATATTTTTTCCCAAAAATATATATTCAAAAATCTCTAGGGAATTCTTGATTAGGCTCATGATCTGAATTAATTAGCTTTTAAGCATGATTAAGAAATTTTGATACAAATTTTGGCTTTTTGTGTATAAATTAATCAAATTGGTTAGAATGTCATGTTATTGACTCAAAATTTGACCGGATTGTAATTGAAAATCAATATTAGATGTGTTGGAATTGTATTCCCATTTAGGATGTCTCCAATGCAAAATAATAAAAGCACATGTCTTGTGTAATAAATTTGGTAGAAAAGAGCAATCCAGAGCATCTAGGTGTGAAAATCTCTTTCTAACTTGAAATGATCTAATCAAACTTAGCTACTTCATAAATTTAATTGCCTCATTTAATGGTACTCTAGCCAAAATCAGCACTTGAATATGATAGGTTCACATCATTTAGCATATTTTAGTGTTTTTAGGCCAAATTATGCATATTTGCTAGAAATTGGTCAAAATTCTAGTTGGATATTATTGATGGCCAATTTTAGGTGTCTACATAAGCCTAATCTCCATCTTTTTTGAGTGGTCAAGAGTGGCCTAGTTTCTATTCCACATTTGGCTATCCACATGACATTATCAGATTACAAAACATTCATAGGCTTCAAGAGCAATCTCATACAACACATATTCATACCAATATTAGTTTATATCTTCACTTCATGTGGAAATGATGGATCCAAAGGAATATCTAGCCTTTTTATTCTTGAGTCACCTACTCATAGGGATTGAACACATAGTCTAAACATTGATTAACATATGCATGATCACATAGCTTCACTTAGTGGGTGATGATGGAGCCAAAGGGCCAGCCTTTGCATTCTCAAACCACTCTCAAGGAATTAATCTCTCAACTCCATTCATGATATTACTTTTAGTATAGCACATATCTAGCATCACTCAGCATCAAGTAGTGTCATTCAGCATCAATCAGCATCATAACAGGTTTTGTATTGGTTCATGTACTTGGTGAAGGTGTATTCATTCTTTTCTCTTCCTCTCTCTCTTACCCAGCTTTATATGTTTTTATTTTAGATATAGCATATCTAGTAAGAATTGATCTAATCTTTTTTTCTCTTATAGATTTATATTTCATAACATGTTCTCTCTATGCACACCTAGCATCACACAGCTTTGTGATCTTCACCCTTGCAGGTAAGTTTAGGTATGCTTTCTACTTTTCTTTTATCCTAGTATTTTGCTTTGCTACATTACTAAAATAAATGGGGGGAAAATGTAGTCATATAAAATATCAAAATTGGTATCTTGAGTGTGGCTTGTGACACCCACTCTTGCATGCTCTCATGACCCTTCTAGACACCTTTATTCCTAGTCATCCATAGACCTCTAAAACCTTATATAGCTCAACCAAGCCACATTTCCTATGATAATTCCATCCCCTCATGTCTTGTACCTATAAGATAATAGCATCTAACTTGGAATATAGCTCTAGACCTTAGGGTGTTCAAATTTTGTGCTCTTGTCTAATTGCATTTTTAGCTCCAATGGTCATTTCCTTCTAGTTTATATCCTTCATCCTATTATCCTAGTGTAAATAAATTTTACCCATGACCAATACATCTCTATAAAATCCCATTTAAATTTAATTTATAAGAGGTTATAAAATATTACAAAATCAAGCAAGAATACAAATAATACCATTAAGTTAAATAGCCTTATTCTCTATATACAGCCATCCAATACAGCTATAAGCATATCCAAATCCTCACACCAGTCCCTATCCACCTCAATCACACCTAGTTTAGAATTTTTGTATCTGCATAACACTATGTCATAAAGCACATTAAGTGGGAGAACTACATATAGCTTGATCCCTCTTCAGAGTATTGATATGTAGGCAGCATGCCCACATAAGGGGTGTGGATACACATTCAGTGCATCTTAGACACCCTAACCCCCCCTTATTTATCAATATTGATCAAATCATAAATAATTATAGGGTTTGAAGACTAAATTATCTCTACAAGGAGTTACATACACTTTCAGTAGTCAAATTTTCAAAAAAAATCTCACACAAAGATAGTGAACAAAACCCAAAAAACTCAAGTCTCTATGAGCATTTTGGACAATAGTGGAAGAAAAATACTATAGCACCAGACCCTAGGGTGTCCTATTTTGGTGCTCCTATCCTTTCACAAAACAAAATCTAGATCCTAGTTTATGAGACTATCCTAGTCTTGCATAGTAAATTCTAGACCATGTCTCAGCCATTTCATCCTATTTTTAGTTAAGTCTTATTTTCTCCATATTTATTGCTATTTATAGAAAGGTTAAAAATATAAATAAAGTATACAAATTAGTAATTAAATTATTTCAATATTATTTACTGATTTAGTCAACTCAGGTCTTTAACTAAATTTAGAATAAAACTCCAATATTTCCAAAACTGTTAAATCATTTGGTGAACTTGACTTACTTTATTTACGCATAAAAACCCTAGGGTAAATTCCTTGCTAAATTTTCTAATATTTTTTTGATTTTTCACCTACATATTTAAATCAAAAATTCATTATAATTTTTAAAATTTCATAATAAATTTTAAAAAAATCATTTGCTTCCAAACCCTAGTTGCATATACTAGGTCCCTTTAAATCAAGAATTTTGCAATATTTTTTTGATTTTTCACTTGCATATTTAAATAAAAAATTCACATTAATTTTTAAAATTCCATACTAATTTTTTTTTTTTAAATCTTCCAACCCCTAGTTGCATATACTAGGTCCCTTTAAATCAATAATTTTTCCAATATTTTTTTTTATTTTTTACCTAAATGTTTAAATCAGAAATTCACTTTAATTTTTAAAATTCCATAATAATTTTAAAATATCATTTTTCAAAACCCTAGTTACATATACTAGGTCCCATTGCTTTTGAGATATTATCTTACATGTTTGTGAGCTTCATATCCTTTTTATGCATATACCAGTTTGTTGTTTAGATTATATTTATTATATCTACTCTTTCCTTTTTAAAATTGTTTTTTTATGTCACCTAAGCTCCTTACATCTCTTTCTTTAAGATGAAGTGCAAGATTTAGTGGAAATCCTCCTGTATTCACCTAGATTCCTCCAACTTGTCCATATACCATGGATAAACAACTAGCTTAGCTTCTTTTTATAGATCTTACACATCCAAATTACACTAATTTCCTTAAAGATAACTTCGATAATGAGCAGTATGAGAATAAATTTGATGATACAAACACCACTGTTTATGACCTACCACATCAGGTTCCTGATCCACTTCCACCTATTATTGATAATGATGTTATCATCAACAAAGACTTGATTCTACAAAGTTTTAAAGAAAGACTCAGGGTTTAACCCCAAGACCATACTCTTATCTTACAATCTATCATGGAAATTAAAAAGGCCAAGCAAGTTGAGTATTTCATTTCTTCAGAACATCTAGTTACAAATGACGTTACGGAGGCAACTATGTCTCAACAACCCCTATAATAGCTTAACCTTCCTATAAGGAACCACTAGTTATGGCTAGTACATCTTTGTCTCTTGATGTGATAGCCCTTATGCAAGAGATAAAATATCTTCAATCCAAGATGCTACATCTTGAGCAAGGTACTTCTAGACCAATACAGGGATTAGATTCTTTTACTCTATGACATGCACCATTGGCACGTCATATTATTTTTACACCTTTACCACTAGGTTTTGCTCAACCCAAACTCACTCTATATGATGGTAAGGGAGATCTAGAGATAGACTTGAGATCTTTTCACATAGCATGCTTGGATTAATGTACCAAATTATTTCCATAGAGCCTAAAGGATTATGTTTTACAATGGTTCTATAGTCTACCAAATCAGTCAGTCAATGTATTCAATCCTTTAACTGACATGTTCCTAGCTCATTTCGTTATTAACATTAGTGATAAGGTTTACTATGCCCAAGTTGTACAAAAAAACAAAGGTCAAATGAGCATCTCATAGATTATGTTCTTTGATATAAGACTATCTTGGCTAAACTTACTAGCCCCATGGTTGATCAAGAGTTACAAGATCTCTTCAAACAGAGTCTTTTACCAACTTTGCATGAATCAATAATGTTAAAAATATTCTCTTCCTTCACTGAGTTATGTCATACATTAAAGGAAAGTCAAACTAATTTCAATGGGCAAACTTAAGTACACAAGTATATCAAAAACAACAAACAAGAGTAATAACAAAGTCCCATACAAAGTAAAGATCAATGATAACAAAAGCCAAAATCAATTTATAGTTAATGTGGCTTTAGATCCCCCTCATGAGTGGTTTTATTAGCACTTTCTTGGTGAACCTTTACCAGTCTACCAATTTCTCCAGCTAGAGTTTTACAGTAGCTTTTAGAATGTAATATCATATCTCTCCCTCCTATTTAAGAAATTGATTCAACAAAGCTTCTTCTATGGGGATATCATCAAAATGCATTTTGAAAATTTCATAGGGTACCAAGCCACACAAAAAATAGATGCATCAGTTTAAAACACAAGATACAAGACTTGATAGATGGAAATTTTATTTATCTTGACACTCCAATTGAGCCTCCACAGGAAAAGCAAACACAACATAAGGCTATAAAAATTTTCTTAGATCCTTTTCCACAATATTATAAATAGGATACAAGGGACACATTAGGTGTTCAGCATACATATCATGCACATCTTCCACCAGCTACATATAGAGCACCTTAAATTTAGTCACATATTTTGAGTAACATGATTAGCATGTACAATTCAAGAGTTCTAGCTAGACCTTCAATCTCCTTATCAGATTAAGAGATAGTTGAGGATGATTCATATTATCTTGAAATTAATATTAAATTAATAGTGTTCTCATAGATAATGGATCCAGTGTGAACATGTGCACTATGAAATTATTATAGCATCTGTGATATTCAGAGCAAGATAATAGCTTAACGGATGTAGTTATCAACAAATTTAATGGGCACATATAGATTTCATTGGGTGAGATTGTACTTCCTATAAAGGTTGGTCAAACACATGTGGCTAAACCATTTATTATTGTTTCCAATGTAGGATTTTTTTGATATGTTGCTTGGCTAACCATGGATTTATAAACTTTAAGCAATACCTTCTATAGTTCATAGATGTATGAAATTCATTCATGCCAATAAAGTTATTATAGTTGGTGGAGTTTTGTATGAGTTATCACTCCCCACTTCAGATCCATTTACTACTTTACGGTCACTAGTTTCAGTTTCTCCATTAGTTTCTATTTCCCCACTAGTTATAGTTTTTCTTTCAATTTAGATTCATACACAGTCAAGGAATCTATCACCAATAAAGAGAGTTTATACACTTTCACAGAGGCCTCTTTTAGAGAAACCATAGTTTCAGAATTATAGATAGTTTCTAATTATAGTTTTCACATCTAGGGTCATATCATTGAGATCTTATACCTCTATACATAGAGCATATGTTCAAAGAGATTTTCCTACTACTAGATGGGTCCCTAAGAGCCCTATAGTTGCATCCACTTCTTATAGTTATAGGGGGACCTCACAGTAGATTTCCATTATAGATATTGTAGAGCATTTATAGTATACATAGCTTTCAAATCCATAGTCGCGGCCCTTCCATCATGCTTCATGATCATACATGATCCTTATCCTTGATATAGGACACCATGATAGGGAGTCTCTCATGAGACTCATCGATTAGTATCGTTTCTTCCCAATCTTTTTTGTACATAATTTCTCAATTTCTTGTACATAGTCTCCTAATTCTTGATTGTACATATCTTATATCAAAAATCCAAAAACGTTCAAATGTTCTAAAATATAAAAAACATTCAAATATTTCAAAATACAAAAACATTCAAATATTTAAAAACTCAAAAAAAATTAATTGTATGCATTATCCATGCTTTACATTTCTACTGCCATGTTAGATTTACATTTTGTTGTTCTATGCTATTGTTTGTTGATTGAGTGTGTGCAATGACATATAGATCCATGATTACTTCACTTTACCCATTGAGGGGGCATCTTACTTTTACATTTGAGACATACATCAATATATTTACCCCCTAGGGGAATCTTCTACATGATTACATCATCCAAGTTATGTCATTCCTACACTAAATACTCTAATCATCATGTTTTTATACATTACTTACTAACTTACACATATTACACTATCGACACTCACTAATATATAGCACTTGTGTTTTTTTTAGCATATACCTAATCTTGTGCTACATGTCTTGCATACTTTTAGTTTTTGCTTTGATTACGATTGTATTTCCTATATTTACATGCTTTCCTTTCTTTATTTGTGTAACTAGATATTATTGCATTTCTCAATTCCTATTTTGACTCCTATATATGCCTTAATACATTTTCCAGTGTCCTTTGCTTCTATTCTTGTGTGTGCCTTAGGACATTTTTCAATGTCCTTTACTTGTACTCTTCTATGTGCCTATGACCCTCGTACCAACCTTGTTCATTTTCAATTATATGTGTATGGGGTATTTGAACATGCCTTATATGCTTGATTTCTAGTTTGAGTGAGATATGCCCATGTTGATGTTTATTTTTCTCCTTGGCCACTCTTGTATACTTCTTACTTCTTGCCTTGTGTGCTTGTTAATTGATTTCCTTTCAATTATTTTCAATGTCATGATCCACATCATGCATTATCTTGCTTTCTTGGATGCCATGATGGACATCATGATCCATCCCTCTTTGACAACTAACAACTAACCAACCTTCCAATTCTAGTTCATTATATTACATATGCTATTAAATTGTTATATTTATCTATGCATACCCTTATTGATCTAACAATATCTCATACAAACCATATTATGTCTTAAGATATATTTTCAATTATCATTGATATATCATGTATTCTCATAGCATAACACATTTGTAGGAATCTTTCTTCTAAGGGTAGTTATTATAGTGTCTTCATTCCTACCCTCAGATGAGGGGGTAATAAATAGAGGTTTTATCACAAAGATCAAAACTCCTACTGATCAAAAAATCAGCTTTCATAACACTCATAATAGTATTTAGAATTTAAACCAAGTAGAACAGCCTATACAAATAGTAATAATTACATAATAGTATTAAGAATCATCACAAGACAAGAGCACCAAGTTTAGACTATAGAATAGAACAATAGGGTGTACTATTTTGGTACTCTTGTCCAAATAACAAAAAAAATAGATTTTCTAAAAATAGACAGAAATGTAAGATTAGTTACAATTTTTTTAGTAATAATTTAGTTCAGAATCAACAATTTTAGTATAGTTTTTCTCAAATAATCTAGATATAAGGGGCATCATGCATGGCATAATGGCTCTCACTTCTAGTTGTAGATTAGGTAGTTGGTATAACTTCTAGATTATAATTCATGTTATAGACACCAGTGATTAGGGGAAATGTGTGTGGCATATTTGAATTATTTTCTTTCCAAGTTTAGTACATTGCCTAGGTATTCTCGGTAGTTACATGCCTTATTCCATCGGTAAGTGGTTGAAATAATTCCTGAGTAGCTTCCACATAAGCCTATTTCCCAATTTTAAAGTGGCTTTCATACAAGCCTAATCTCCACCTTTTTTAAGAGGCCAAGAGTGGCTTATTTTCTATCACATATTCAGTTATCCACACCACATTATTAGATTATAAAACATTCATGGGATTCAAGAGCCATCTCATATGACACACATTGATACTAGTATTAGTTCATATCTTTAATTAGTGAGAAACAATGGAGCCAAAGGACTAGCTAGCCTTTGTATTCTTGAGCCACCTACTTAGAGGGATTAGACACATAGTCCAAACATCGATCAACACATGCATGATCACATAGATTCACTTAGTGGGTGATGATGGAGCCAAAGGGATAGCATTTTCATTCTGAAGCCACTCTTAGATAATTGAGCACTCATCTATTTTCATGATATTTCTTTCGATACATCACATATCCAGCATCACTCAACATCATCTAGCATCACTCAGCATCACAGCAGGTTTTGTATTGGTCTGCATATCTAGTAAGGTATATTCATTCATTTCTCTTCCTCTCTCTCTTACCTAGCTTTATACATTCTTATTTTAGATAGTGTATCTAATAAGAACTAATCTACTCTTTGTTTTCTCTTGTAAATTTATATTTCAAAATGTGCTCTCTTTATGCACATCCAACATCATATAATTTCATTAGCTTCACCCTTGTAGGTAAGTTTAGGTACACTTTCTACTTTACCTTTATCCTAATATTTCACTTTGCTACATCACTATAATAAAGGGGAGGTAAATGTATTGATATAAACTATCAAAATTGGTAGCTTTGAATGTGGATTATGACACCCAACCCATAAATCCCTCTTACATGCTCTCATAACCCTTATAGACACCTTTTTGCTTATTCCTATTCATCTATAAACTTTCAAAACCTAACTCTAACTCAACCAAGATATATTTTCCAAGCTAATTCCATCCCTCTAAGTCCATCACCTATAGGACAATAGCACTTAACTTAGACTATAATGTTAGACCCTAGGGTGCTTGATTTTGACACTCCTATCTAATTGTATTTTTATCTCCAATAGTCATTTCCTTCTTGTTCCTATCCTTCATCCTGTCAGCCTAGCATACATAAATTCAACATATTACCAATAGATATCTATAAAATCCCAATCAAAGTTAATTTAGAGGAGATTGGCAAATATTACAAAAGCAATAAAGAATACAAGCAATACCATTTAGGCAAATTTTTCTATTCTCTATGTACAACCATCCAATACAACTACAAGCATATCCAAATCATCACACCAGTCCTTACTCACCTCAAGCACATCCAATTTAGAATTTTTAAATCCACATAACATTATTGCATAAATCACATCAAGTTGGAGAACTAAATATGGCTTGATCCCTCTTCAGAGTATTGGTATGTAGGCAGCATATCCACACAAAGGGTGTGGATACATGTTTAGTGCATCTTACACACACTAACCGCCCTTCTTTTTCAAGATTGATTAAAGCATAATGAAATCTAGGTTTTGAAGACTAAATCAGCTCTACAAGGAGTTTTTTAGACTTTCAACAGTCAAGATTTCATAGGTAGACTCATATAGGGATAGAAAATAAAACCCAAAAAACTTAGGTCTCTAAGAATAGTTTGGACAATAGCGGTAGAAAATGACTATAGCACCAAACCCTAGGGTGTCTTATTTTGGTGCTTCTAGCCTTTCATATAATGAAATCTAGATCTTCATTTATGACACTATCCCAGTCTTACATAGTAAATTCCAGACCCTATCTCAGCCATTTCATCCTATTTTCAACTAAGTCTTATTTTCTCCATATTTATTATTATTTATAGAAAGGTTAAAATTTCAAATAAAATATACAAATTAGTAATTAAATTGTTACAATATTATTTATTGATTTAGTCAACTTTGGCTTTTAACTAAATTAGAAATAAAATTCCAATATTCTCAAAATTGCTAAATCATTTAGTGAACATGACTTACTTCGTTTGTGCATAAAAACCCTAGGGAAAATTCCTTCTTGATTTTTCCAATATTTTTATGATTTTTTACTTGAATATTTAAATCAAAAATTCACTGTAATTTTTAAAATTCCATAGTAAATTTTTTTAAAAACATTTTTTTCCAAACCCTATTTGCATATACTAGGTCCCTTTAAATCAAGAATTTTCTAACATTTTTTTATTTTTTATATTTGTATTTAAATCAAAAATTCACTGTAATTTTTACAATTCCATCGTAAATTGTAAAAAAATCATTTTCTTCCAAACCCTAGTTGCATATATTAGGTCCCTTTAAATCAAGAATTTTCCAATATTTTTTTGTTTTTTCACTTGCATATTTAAATAAGAAATTCACTTAATTTTTAAAATTCCATAGTAATTTTTTTTCTTTAAATTCTTCCAAACTCTAGTTGCATATATTAGGTCCCTTTAAATCAATAAATTTTCCAATATTATTCTAATTTTTTACCTGCATATTTTAATCAAAAATTCACTTTAATTTTTAAAATTCCATAGTAATTTTAAACAATCATTTTTCAAAAATTCTAGTTGCATATACTAGGTCCCATTGCTTTTGAGGTATCACCATACATATTTGTGAGTTTCAAATCTTTTTTATCCATTTCCCAATTTGTTGTTTTTAGGACTTTACATTTCCTATATTTAGTACTTTCCTTTCATATTACTTTGCTCATTATAAATTATTATAAAAAATTCAATTTGTTTTCCTACTTTAATAATGGCCCAATACACTAGTTATGATGAAATTGATAAAAGGAAACATCAAGAACTCTTAACTAAACACCCTAACATGCAAGATGATATGCTTAAAATACTACAAGAAGAGAAACAAAAGGCAAACAATGGTAAATTATCTCAAACCATAGAGCAACTAGTTGTAAATAACACTACAAGGGCAACTATGTCTCAACAACCACTTATAGCAGCCCAACCTTCCTATAAGGCACCACTAATTATGGCTAGTACATCTTTGTCTCCTAATGTGGTAGCCCTTATGAAAGAGATAAAATCTCTTCAGTCCAAGGTACTATATATTTAGTAAGGTACTTCTAGTCCAACACAATCCTTGAATTTTTTTGCTCTACTACATACACCATTGGCACATCATATTGTTGTTATACCCTTGCCACCAGGTTTTGTTCAACCCAAGCTCACTCTACATGATGGAAAAGGGAGATTTAGAGACACACTTGAGAGCCTTTTATGTAGCATGTTTGGACTATGTACCAAATGAATGGTTATTAACCAAGTTATTTCCATATAGCCTAAAGGATTATGCTTTACAATGGTTACTTTAATCTACCAAATTAGTTAGTCAATGCATTCAATCCTGTAGCCGACATGTTCCTAGCTCATTTCAGCATTAACATTGGTGATAAGGTTTCCTATGCCCAAGTTGCATAATAGAAACAAAGGTCAAATGAGCATCTCATAGATTATGTTCTTTGATATAAAACTATCTTGGCTAAAATGACTAACCCCATGGTTGATCAAGAGTTACAATATCTCTTCAAATAGAGCCTTCTACCAGCTTTGCATGCAATAATGTTTAAAAGATTCTCTTCTTTCACTGAATTATGTCATACACTAAAATAAAGGGAAGTCAAACTAATTTCAATAGGCAAACTCAAGTACATAAGTATATCAAAAACGACAAATAAGAGTAATAGTAAAGTCCCATACAAAGTAAAGATCAATGATAATAAAAGTTAGAATCAAGATATAGTCAATGTGGCTTCAGAACCCCCTTAGCTAATGGTTTTATCATCACCTCCTTGGTGAACCTTTACCAATCTACCAATTTCTCTAGCCAAAGTTTTACAGTAGCTTCTGGAATATAATATCATATCTCTCCCTCCTAGTTAGGATGTTCATTAAACAAAGCCTCTTCCATGGGGATATGATCAGAATGTATTTTGTGACTTTCAAAAGGCATAAGTCCACATAATAAATAGATGCATTAATTTGAAACACAAGATACAGGACTTAATAGATGGAAATCTTATTGATCTTGGCACTCCAGTTGAGCCTCCATAGGTAAAGCAAACATAAGACAAGGCTCTAAAAAAATTAAAATATTTTTCCATAGCATTATAAATAGGGGACAAAGGACACATCAGGTGTTCACCATGTATATCATGCACATCTACCACCAGCTATATACAGTGCACCTTCAGTTGAGTCACATCTTTTGAGTAACATGATTATTGTGTACAATTTTAGAGTTCCATCTAGACCTTTGATCTCCTTCATAGAGTAGGAGATATTTGAGGATGATTCAGATTATCATACTCTATATCAGAGTTTAAATTCATAATCATCTTATTCATAGTGTTCTCATAGACAATGGATATAGTATGAACATGTGCGCTATGAAATTATTATAGCATTTGAGATATTTAGAGTAGGATATTAGCTCGATGAACATAGTTATCAAAAGATATAGTGGGCACATATAGATTTCATTATGTGAGATTGTAACTCCTTTATAGGTTGATTCAACACATGTGGCCACACCATTTACTATTATTTTTAGTGTAGGAGTTTTTGATATATTTCTTAACTGACCATGGATTCAGAAACTTCAAGCAGTACCTTTTACATTTCACACATGCATAAAATTTATTCATGCTAATTAGGTTATTATAGTTGGTGGAGTTCCATATGAGTTATCACTCCCCACTTCAGAGCCATCTACTACTTTACAGTCACCAGTTTCAATTTATCCACTAGTTTTAGTTTCTCTACTAGTTATAGTTCTTCTTTTAATTTAGATTTAGACATAGTTGAGGCATCCATTACCAGTACATAGAGTTCATATGCTTCCATAGAGCCCTCTTTTAGAGAAACCATAGTTTTAAAACTCTAGACAGTTTCCAATTACAATATTCACACCTAAGGTAGTATCATTGAGATCTCATACCTCTACACATAATCCACATGTTCAGAGAAATTTTCCTAGTACCAGATGGGTCCCTAAGAGCCTTATAATTGCATCTAATTCTTAGAGTTACAGGGGGACCCCACAGTCATTTCCAATAAAAATATTTGAGATCATTTATAGCATACATATCTTTAAGAGCCACAGTCTCAACCCTTCCATTATGCTTCATGATCATACACAATCCCTATCCTTGATACAGGACACCATGATAGGAAGTCTCTCATGAGACTCATTAGTTAGTATCATTTCTTCCTAGTCTTTTTTGTACATAATTTATCAATTTCTTGTACATAGTCTCCTAATGCTTAACTGTACATAGCTTATGTTAAAATAAAATAAAATTTAAATATGTCAAAATATAAAAACATTCAAATAAATCAAAAACACCAAAAATATTTCAATTGTATGCATTATTCATGATTTATATTTCTAATACCATGCTAGACTTATATTTGTTGTTATATGCTATTTTTTGATGATTTATATGTATTACCATACTTCAATTGATCTTATTTGAGTGTGTGTAGTGACATCCAGATCTATGATTACTTCACTCTACCCATTGAGGGGGCATCTTACTTCTACATTCAAGACACATCAATATATCTACCCCATAGGGGCATCTTTTAGATGACTACACCATCCAGGTTATGTCATTCCTACATTACACACTCTAGTTATGATGTTGATATACATTACTTACTATCTTACATAGATTACACTATCGACACTCACTAGTATATTGTACTTGTGTATTTCTTATCATATAACTAGTCTTGTACTACATGTCTTGCATACTTTCACTTATTTCTTTGATTAGTTAGATGTGATTGTATTTCCAATAATTATATGCTTTCCTTTCTTATTCTGTGTAACTAGATGTGATTTCATTTCTCAGTTCTTGTTTTGTCTCCTCTATGTGCCTTAGGACATTTGTCAATGTTTTTTGCTTCTATTCATGTGTGTGCCTTAGGATATTTGTCAATGTCCTTTGTTTTTACTCTTATATGTTCTTATGGTCCTCATGATAACCTTGCTCATTTTCAATTACATGTGTATGTGGAATTTGAACATACCTTATATGTTTGCTTTCTAGTTTGAGTGACATGTACCCATGTCCCTTGTTTTCTTAGCCCCTTGGCCACTCTTGTATGTTTATTACTTCTTGACTTGTGTACTTTTTACTTGATTTATTTTCAATTTTTTGCAATGCCATGATCCACATCTTGCATTATCTTATTTTTTTAATGCCATGATGGACACCATGATCTATCCCTCCTTGACAACTAATAACTAACTATATTTCTAGTTCTAGTTCATTATATTACACAACTACAACTATCAACTATCAACTAACCAGACTTCCAATTCAATTTCATTGTATTGCACATGCTATTACATTGTTGTATCTATCTAGGCATAACCCTTTTGATCTAATAATCTCTCATACAAAACATGTTATATCTTGAGATATCTTGTCGATTATCATTGCTTTATCATGTATTCTCATAACATAACACACTTATAGGGATATTTTTTCTAAGGATAGTCATTACAGGGTCTTTATTCCTACCCTCAGAAGAGGGGGAAATAAATAAGGGTTTTTTCATAGATATTTGAACTCCTACCGATCAAAAAATCAACTTTTAAAATACCTAGAATAGTATTTAGACTTCAAACCATGTATAATAGACCAGACAGATAGTGACAATTATATAATAGTCTTCAGAATTAGTAGAAGATAAGAGCATCAAGATTAGACTACAGCACTAGATAGTAGGGTATCCTATTTCAGTGCTCCTATCCAAATAAAAAAAATTATAGAAATAGACAAAAAGCTGAGTTATAATTTTGTCAACAATAATTCAATTTAGAATCAATAGTTTTGGTATAATTTTTCTCAGAGAATCTAGATATAGGTAACATCATGTGTGGTATGATGGCTCTCCCTTCCAGTTTTATATTAGATAGTTGATATAACTTCTAGATTAGAATCCAATGATGGGGGGTAAAGTGCACGGGACATTTTCTTTTTCTTCTTTATAGTTTATGGCATTACCCAGGTATTCTCTATAGTTACATGCCTTATTTCATCTATAGGTGGTTATCATCATTCCCAAGTGGCTCCTATATATGTATATTGCCCAATTTTGGAGTGACTTTCATACAAGCCTAATCTCCACCTTTTTTGAGTGGCCAAGAGTGGCCTAGTTTATAGCACACATTCGGTTATCCATGCTACATTGTCAGCTTATAGAACATTCATGGGCTTTAGGAACCATCTTATACAACACACATTCATACCAATATCTATTCATAGCTTCACTTCACAGGATAATGATGGAGCCAAAGGACTAGCTAGCCTTTGTATTCTTCAGCCTCCTACTCAAAGGGATTGGATATATAGTTCAAATATTTATTAACACATGCATGATCACATAACTTCACTTAGTGGGTGATGATGGAGCCAAAGGGTTAGCCTTTGTATCTTTGAGCCACTCTAAAGGAATTAAGCACTCAAATCCATTCATGATATTAATTTTGGTACATCACATATCTAGCATTACTCAGTATTATCTAGTGTCATTCAACATCACTCAACATCAAAATAGGTTTTATATTGGTCCACGTACTCGATGAAGGTGTATTAATTCATTTTTCTTCCTCTCTCTCTCTTACCCAACTTTGTACGTTCTTATTTTAGATATATCATATCTAGTAAAAACCCATCTAATCTTTATTTTCTCTTGTAGATTTACACTTCACAATATGTTCTCTCTATATACACCCAACATCACATAGCTTCATGAGATTCACCCGTACAGGTATGTTCAGGTATACTTTCTACTTTTCCTTTATCCTAGTATTTCACTTTTTTGCATCACTAGAATAAAGGGGGGGGGGGGGGGAATGTAGTCATATAAAATGTCAAAATTGATAGCTTGAGTGTGGTTTGTGACATCCAACCCATAGGTCCCTCTTGTACGATCTCATGACCCTTTTAGGTAACTTTTTTTCTTATTCCCAGTCATCTATAGACTTTGGAAACCTGATTCTATCTCAACCAGGCTACATTTCCCATGTTAATTCCATCCCTCTAGGTCCCACACCTATAAGATAATAGCATCCAACTTGGACTATAGTGATAGACCCTAGGATTTCCAATTTCAAAATTCTCTTCCCATTGCATTTTTAACTTCAACAATCATTTATTTTTGGTTCCTATCCTTCATCCTGTTAGCCTAGCAAGAATACATTTGACCCATGACCAATAGATATCTATAAAAGCTCATTCAAAGTTCATTTAAAAGAGGTTGGAAAATGTTACAAAAGTAAGCAAGAATACAAGTGATTCCATTGAGGCAAATTTCCCTATTCTCTGTATAAAACCATCTAATATATCTACAAGCATATCCAAATCCTCACATCAGTCTCTAGCCACCTCAAACATACCTAGTTTAGCATTTTTGCATTCACATAACACTATTACATAAAGTATATCAAGTGGGAGAATTACATATGGCTTGATCCCTCTTTAGATTATTGGTATGTATGTAAAGTACCCATAAAAGGGGTGTGGATATACGTTCAGTGCATCTTACACATACTAACCCCCCCTTCTTTCTAAATATTTATCAAAGAATAATGATGTCTAGGGTTTGAAGACTAAATTATCTTTATAAGCATTTTTATATATTTTTAGTAGTCAATATTTTAGAGGTAGGCTCACATAGGGATAGTGAACAAAACCCAAAAAACTCAAGTCTCTATGAATAGTTTGGATAATAGTGGTAGAAAAGGATTATAGAATTAGACCCTAGGGTGTCCTATTTTGGCACTCCTATCCTTTCACAAAATAAAATACAAATCCTAATTTTCATACTGTCCTATTCTTGCATAGTAAATTCTAGACCCTATCTTAGCCATTTCATCTTATTTTTATCTAAGTCTTATTTTTTCCATATTTATTGCTATTTATAGAAAGGTAAAAAATATAAATAAGTTATACAAATTATTAATTAAATTGTTGTAATATTATTTAATAATTTATTTAAATTAGACATTTAACTAAATTAGGAATAAAACTCCAATATTCCAAAAACTGTTAAATCATTTGGTGAACCCAACTTCATCTGCACATAAAACCCCTAGAAACCATAAGGAAAATTCTTTCAAAAAAAATTTCAAAATTTTTCTAATTTTTTACCTACATATTTAAATCATAAATTAACTGTAATTTTTAAAATTCCATAGTAAATTTTTAAAAAATCATTTTCTTACAAGCCCTAGTTGCATATACTAGGTCCCTTTAAATCAAGAAATTTTCCATTATTTTTTTGATTTTTTACCTGCATATTTAAATCAGAAATTCAATGTAATTTTTAAAATTCTATAGTAAATTTTAAAAAAATCATTTTCTTTTAAACCCTAGTTTCATATATTAGGTCCCTTTAAATCATGAATTTTTCAATATTTTTCTTTTTACCTGCATATTTAAATCAAAAATTCACATTGATTTTTAAAATTCTATAGTAATTTTTTAAAAATTATTTTTTTCCAAACCCTAGTTGCATATACTAGTTCCCTTTAAATCAAGAAATTTTCCAATATTTTTTTTGATTTTTTATCTACATGTTTAAATCAAAAATTCACTTTAATTTTTAAAAATTCATAGTAATTTTAAAATATCATTTTTCAAAACCATAGTTGCATATACTAGGTTCCATTGCTTTTGAGATATCACCTTACATGTTTATGAGCTTCGTATTCTTTTTATACATATTCAAGTTCATTGTTTAGATTATATTTATTTAATCTACTCTTTCTTTTTTCAAATTATTTTCCTTATGCTACCTAAGCTCCTTGCATCTTTTCCTTTAAGACAGTGCAAAACTTAGTGGCAATCCTCATGAATTCACCTAGATTCCTTCGGCCCATCTATATACCATGGATAAACAACCAGCTCAGCTTCTTGTTATAGATCCTACAAATCCAGATTACACTAATTTCCATGAAGATAACTTTGACAATGATCAATATGAGAATAAAAATGGTGATACAAACACTTATGTTCATGGCCCACCACATCGGGTTCTTGATCCACTTCCACCTATTGTCAATAATGATGTTGTCATAAATAAAGATTTGATTCTATAAAATTTTAGAGAAAGACTTAGTGAACAACCTCAAGATCATACTACTATCCTAAAATATATCATGGAATTTATAAAGGCTAAGAAAGTCGAGTTTTCTATTCCTTCAGAGTATCCAATTGTAAAGGACATTATGGAGGCAACTATGTCTCAACAACCCCCTATAGCAACCCAACCTTCATATAAGATACCACCAGTTATGGCTATTACATCTTTGTCTCCTTATGTGGTTGCCCTTGTACAAGAGATAAAATCTCTTCAATCCAAGGTGCTACATCGTAAGCAAGGTGTTTCTAGACCAACATAGGCCTTGGATTCTTTTGCTCTATTACATACACCATTAGCATGTCATATTACTTTTACACGCTTGCCACCAATTTTAATTAACTCAAACTCAATCTATATGATGGCAAGGGAGATTCAGATATACACTTGAGAGATTTTCACAAGCATGCTTGGACTATGTACCAAATGACTGGTTACTAACCAAGTTATTTCCATAGATCCTAAAGGATTATGCTTTACAATGGTTTTATAGTCTACTAAATCAGTCAGTCAATTTATTCAATCTTTTAGCCAATATGTTCCTAGCTCATTTTAGCATTAACATTGGTGATAAGGTTTCTTATGCCCAAGTTGTACAATAGAAAAAAATGTCAAATGAGCATCTCATAGATTATGTTCTTCGATATAAGACTATTTTGGCTAAAATGACTAGCCCTATGGCCGATCAAGAGCTATAAGATATCTTCAAATAGAGTCTTCTACCAGCTTTTCATGAATCAATAATGTTCAAAATATTATCTTCCTTCATTGAGTTATGTCATACACTAAAGGAAAGGGAAGTCAAATTAATTTTAATGAGCAAACTCAAGTACACAAGCATATCAGACTTAACAAATAAGAGTAATAGTAAAGTCCCATGCAAAGTAAAAGTTAATGATAACAAAATTCAAAATCAACCTACAATTAATGTGTCTTTAGAACCCCTTCAATGAGTGACTTTATCAGCACCTCCTCAGTGAACCTTTACCAATCTACCAGTATCTCCAACCAAAGTCTTACAATAGTTATTGGAATGCAATATCATATATCTCCCTCCTATTTGAGAAGTTGATACAACAAATCCTCTTCCACATGAATATGATCAGAATGCATTTTGTGATTTTCATAGGGCACTAGGACACATAATGAATATATGCATTAGTTTGTGACATAAGATATAAGACTTGATAGATGGTAACCTTATTGATCTTGGTACTGTAGTTAAGCCTCCTCATGCAAAACAAACACAAGACAAGGCTCTAAAAATTTTCTCAAATCCTTTTTCATAGCATTTTAAATAGTAGATGGGGGACACATCAGGGATTCACCATGCATATTATGCACATCTACAACCAACTATATATAAGGCACCTTTAGTTGAATCACATCCTTTGAGTAACATGATTGGTGTGTATAATTCCAAAGTTACAGCTAGACCTTTGATATCCTTCTCAAATCAATAAATAGTTGAGGATGATTCAGATTATCATGCACTCTTTATCAGAGCTTACATTCATAATCATCTTATTCATAGTGTTCTCATAGACAATGGATATAGTGTGAACATGTGCATTATAACATTATTTCAGCATTTGGGATATTTAGAGTAGGATATTAGCCCAACAAACATAGTTATCAGTGAATTCAATGGTCACATACAAAGTTCATTGGGTGAGATTGTACTTCCTCTACAAGTTGGTCTAAAACATGTGGCTAGACCACTTAATATTGTTCCCAATGTAGGATTTTTCAATATGTTACTTGTTCAACCATGGATTCAAAAATGTCAAGCATTACCTTCTATAGTTCATAGATGCATGAAATTCATTCACACTAATTAGGTTGCTACAATTGGTGGAGTTTTATATGAGTTATCACTCCCCACTTCAAAGCCATCTACTACTTTGTAGTCACCAGTTTTAGTTTCTCCACCAGTTTCAATTTCCATACTAGTTATAGTTCTTCCTTTAATTTAGATTCAAACACAATCAGAGCATCCATGACCATCATAGAGAGTTCATACACTTTCATAGAGGCCTCTTTAAGAGAAACCATAGTCTTAGAATTCTAGATAGTTTCTAGCTACAATGTTCACATCAAGGGTAGTATCATTAAGATCTCATACCTCTACACATAGAGCACATGTTCAAAGATATTCTCCTACTACCAGATGGGTTCCTAAGAACCTTATAGTTGCATCCACTTCTTATATTTATAGTGGGACCCTACAGTTGGTTTTTATTACAAATATTTTAGAGCATTTATAGCATACATAGTTTTTAGAGCCACAATCTCTGCCCTTCCATCATGCATCATGATCATGCACAATCTCTTTTCTTGATACATAACACCATGATAGGGAGTCTCTCAATAGACTCATCGATTAGTATCATTTCTTCCCAGTCTTTTTTGTACATAATGTCTCAATTTCTTGTACATAGTCTTCTAATGCTTAATTGTACATATCTTATGTTAAAATATAAAAATATTCAACTATGTCAAAATAAAAAAACATTCAAATAAGTAAAAAACACCAAAAATATTTCAATTATATGCATTATCCATGATTTACATTTATATTACCATGTTAGACTTACATTTGTTGTTATATGTTATTATTTGTTAATTTATCTACATTACCATGCTTCACTTGATCTTCTTTAAGTGTGTGTGTAGTGATATCTAGATCCATGATTTCTTCACTCTACCCATTAAGGGGGAATCCTACTTATACATTCAAGACATACATCAATATATCTACCCCTTGGGGGCATATTATACATGACTACACCATCCAGGCTATATCATTCCTAAACTACACACTCTAGTTATTATGTTGATGTACATTACTTACTAGCTTACACAAATTACACTATCAACACTTACTACTATATAACATTTATGTATTTCTTAGCATATACTTAGTCTTATACTACATGTCTTGCATACTTTCACTTCTTGCTTTGATTATTTTGATGTGATTATATTCCAGTATTTACATGTTTTTCTTTATTGTTTTGCATAACTAGATGTGATTGCATTTTTTAGTTCCTATTTTATCTCCTGTATATGCCTTAGGATATTTTATAATATCCTTTACTTCTATTTTTGTGTGTACTTTAGGATATTTGGCAATTTCCTTTACTTGTACTCTTCTATGTACATGTGGCCCTCATGTCAACCTTGCTCATTTTCAATAGTATGTGTATGTGGAATTTGAACATACCTTGTATGTTTGCTTTCTAGTTTAAGTGACATGTACCCAAGTCTCTTATTTACTTGACCTATTGGACACTCTTGTATGCTACTTGATTCTTTCCATGTGTGCTTGTTGCTTGATTATTTTTCAATTATTTGCAATGCCATGATCCACGTCATGCATTATCTTGCTTTTTTGGATGTCATGATGGACATCATGCTTCATCTCTCTTTGACAACTAACAACTAATAACTAATAACTAACCAAACTTCCAATTCTAGTTCATTATATTACACATACTATTACATTGTTATATCTATCCAGGCATACCCCTTTTGATCTAACAATCTCTCATACAAATTATGTTATATATTGAGATATCTTGTTGATTATCATTGCTTTATTATGTATTCTTGTAGCATAACACAATTACAAGGCTCTTTCTTTTAAGTATAGTCATTTTAGGGTCTTCATTCCTACCCTCAAAAGAGGGGAAAGAAATGAGGGTTTTGTCACAGAGATCAAAACTCCTATCAGTTGAAAAATTAGCTTTTAGAACACTTAGAAAAGTATTCAGACTTCAAACCAATTAGAATAGACCAGATAGATAATGAAAATTATAGAACAATCTTTAGAATCAACACAAGACAAAAGCACTAAGATTGGACTACAACATCAAACAAAATGGCATCTTATTTTGGTGATCCTATCCAAATAGCAAGAAAACTAGATTTTCTAGAAATAGATAGAAAGGTAAGCCCAATTATAGTTTTATCAATAATAATTCAATTTTGAATTAGCAGTTTCAATATAGTTTTTCTCAAAGAATCTAGATATAAGGGGTATCATGTATGAAATTATTTTATAGTTTTTGGAATATTAGAGTTTTATTCCTAATTTAGTTAAAAATCTGAGTTGACTAAGTGAATAAATAATATTTTAATAGTTTAATTATTGATGTGAATAATTTATTTGTATTTTTAACCTTTATATAAATTATAATAAATATGGATAAAATAAGACTTAGCTAAAAATAAGATGAAACAGTTGAGATAGGGTCTAGAATTTACTATGTAGGAATGGGATAGTGTCACAATTTAGGATCTAACTTTCATTGTGTGAAAGGATAGGAGCACCAAAATAGGATACCCTAGGGTTCAATGCTCTAGTCCTTTTTTACTATTTTTATTCAAACTACTCATAGAGATCTAAGTTTTTTTGGTTTTGTTCATTGTCCCTATGTGAGCCTTTTTGTGAAATATTGAATATTGAAAGTTTATATAACTCCTTATAGAGATGATTTAGTCTTCAAACCCTGGACTTCATTATGCTTTGAAAGAAAGAGGGTTACAATGTGTAATATGTATTGAATGTATATCCATGCCCCTTGTGTTAGCATGTTACCTACATAAAAATACTCTGAAGAGGGATCAAGCCATATGTAATTCTTCTATTTGATATGTTTTATGTAGTAGTGTAATGCAGATGCAAAAATGCTAAACTGGGTGTGCTTGAGGTGGATAGGGACTGGTGTGAGGATTTGGATATGCTTGTAGCTGTATTGGATGGTTGTATTTAAAGAATAGGGAAATTTGCCTCAATGGTATTGCTTGTATTGCTTGTATTATTACTTTCTTTTGTAATATTTTCCAACCTCTTCTAAATGAACTTTGAATGGGATTTTATAGAGATCTATTGGTCATGGTTTGAATGTATTCACACTAGGCTGACAAGATGAAGGGTAGGAACCAGAAGGAAATGACCATTGGAGCTAAAAATGCAATTAGATAGGAACATCAAAATTGGACATCTTAGGGTCTAGTGTTATAGTCCAAGTTGGCCACTATTGTCCTATAGGCGTGGGACCTAGGGGGTGGAATTAACATAGAAAATGCAACTTGGCTAATCTAGAATTAGGTTTCGTAAGTCTATAGATGATTAGAAATAAGAGAAAAGGTGTCTAGAAGGGTCATGAGAGCATGAAAAGGGACCTATGGGTTGGGTATCACAATCCACACTCTAGCTACCAATTCTGACATTTTATATGACTACATTTGCCCTTCTTTTATTTTTAGTGATGCAACAAAGTGAAATATGAAGATAAAGAAAAAGTAGAAAGTGTACCTAAACTTACCTACAAGGGTGAAGCTCATGAAGCTGTGTGATATTGGGTGTGCATAGAGAGAGCATGTTGTTAAGTGTAAATTTTCAAAAGAAAATAAAGAGTAGATCAGTTCTTACTAGATATGTTATATCTAAAATAAAAATTACAAAGCTAGGTAAGAGAGAAAGGAAGAGAAAGGAACAAATACACCTCACTAGGTAAACGAACCAATACAAAACTTATTATGATATTGAGTGATGTTGGATAATGCTGAGTGATACAGGATATGTATTTTACCAAAATTAATATTATTAATGGAGTTGAGTGCTCAATTCCTTGAGAGTGGCTTGAGAATGTAAATTTTGGCCCTTTGGCTCCATCATTGCCCACTAAGTGAAGTTATGTGATCATGCATATGTTAATAAATGTTTAGACTATGTGTCCAATCCCTCTAAGTAGGTGGCTTAAGAATATAAAGGCTAGTTAGTCCTTTGGCTCCATCATTACCCCATGAAATAAAGCTATGAACTAATACTAGTATGAATGTGTGTCATATGAGATAGCTTCTAAAGCTCATGAATGTTCTGTAATCTAACAATGTGGTGTGGATAGTCGAATGTGTGTTAGAAACTAGGCCAGTCTTAGCCACTCAAAAAAGTTGGAGATAAGGCTTGTATGAAATCTACTCTGAAACTATGCAATAGGCTTATGTTGAAGCCACTCAGGAATGATGCCAACCACCTATAAATAAAATAAGGTAGGCAACTACTGAGAATACTTGGATAATGCCATAAATTGTAAATAAAAGAAAGCAAATATGTTATGCACTTTTCCCCCAATCACTGGTGTCTATAACATAGATTCTAATCTGGAAGTTATATCAACTACCTAATTTGAAATTAGAAGTGAGAGCCATCATGTCACATATGATGTCCCCTATATCTAGATTCTTTGAGAAAAATTGTACTAAAACTATTGATTCTAAACTGAACTGTTGCTAACAAAACTATAACTATACTTACCTTTATATCTATTTCTAAAAAATCTAGTTTTTTCTATTTAGACAAGAGTACCAAAATAGGATACCTTATTATCTAGAATTATATTCCAATCTTGGTGATCTTGTCCTATGTTGATTTTGAAGACTGTTATGTAATTGTCACTATATGTCTCATCTATTCTACCTAGTTTGATGTCTAAATATTATTTTAGGTGTTTTGAAAGTTGATTTTTCAACTAGTATGAATTCTGATCTCTATGACAAAACCCCTATTTATTGACCCTTATTTTTAGGGTAGGAATGAAGACCCTACAATGACTATCCTCAAATAAAATATCCCTATAAGTGTGTTATACTAAAGGAATACATGGTAAAGTAATTATAATCGACAAGATATCTCAAGATATAGCATATTTTATATTAGATATTGTTAGATCAATAGGTTTATGCCTAGATAGATATAACCATGTAATAGCATGTGCAATATAATGAACTAAAACTAAAAGTTTTGTTAGTTGTTGATTGTTAGTTATTAGTTGTTAATTGTCAAAGAGGGATGGAGAATGATGTCCATCACGACATCTAAAAAAGAAAGATAATCCATGATGTAGATCATGCCATTGAAAATAATTGAAAATCAATCAAGAAACAATCAAACAAGGCAAGAAGCAAAAATCATACAAGAGTGGCCAAGGAGACAAGCAAATAAGGGACATGGGCACATGTCACTCAAACTAGAAATCAAGCATACAAGGTATGTTCAAATTCCACATACACATATAATTGAAAATGAACAAGGTTGGCACGAGGGCTACAAGTGCATAGAAGAGTACAAGCAAAGGACATTGGCAAATGTCTTAAGGCACACATAAGAATAGAAATAAAGGACATTGGCAAATGTTTTAAGGCACATATAGGAGACAAAACAAGAACTAATAAATGCAATCATATCTAGTTATGCAAAACAAGAAAGGAATGCATGTAAATAATGAAAATACAATCGCATCTAACTAATCAAATCAAGAAGTGAAAGTATGTAAGGCATGTAGTACAAGACTAGGTATATAGTAAGAAATACATGAGTTTTATATACTAGTGAATGTTTATAGTGTAATCTGTGTAAGCTAGTAAATAATGTACATCAACATCATAACTATAATGTTTAGTGTTGAACTTACATAACTTGGATGGTGTCATCATGTAGAATATGCCTCCAGGGGTAGATATATATATGTATGTCTCAAATGTAGAAGTAAGATTCCCCCTTAATGGGTAGAGTGAAGTAATCATGGATCTAGATGTCACTACACACTCAAAGAAGATCAAGTGAAGCATGGTAATGTAGATAAATTGACAAACTAAAACATAGAATAGCAAATGCAAGTCTAGTATGGTAGTAAAAATGTAAATCATGGATAATGCATACAATTGAAATATTTTTGGTGTTTTTGATTTATTTGAATGTTTTTCTATTTTGACATATTTGAATGTTTTTATATCTTGACATAAGCTATGTACAATTAAGCATTAGGAGACTATGTACAAGAAATTGAGAAATTATGTACAAGAAAGACTAGGAAGAAATGAGACTAACTAATGAATCTCATGAGAGACTCCCTATCATGGTGTCCTATATCGAGGAGAGGGATCGTGCATGATTGTGAATCATGATGGAAGGGATAATACTATGGATCTAAAAGCTATGTATGTTGTAAATGTTCTGAAATCTCTATAGTGGAAACTAATTATGGGGTCCCCTCATAACTCTTAAAAGTGGATGAAACTATAGGGTTCTTAGGGACCCATCTAGTAGTAGAAGAAGCTATTTGAACATGTGCTCTATGTGTAGAGGTATGAGATATGAATGATACTACCCTGGGTGTGAACATTGTAGCTAGAAACTATCTAAAATTTTGAAACTATGGTTTCTTTAAAAGAAGTCTTTATGGAAGTGTATGAACTCTCTATGTTGGTGATGGATGCCTTGACTATGTATAAATCTAAACTGAAAGAAGAACTATAACTGGTGGAGAAACTAAAACTAGTGACTGTAAAGTAGTAGATGGCTCTAAAGTGGGGAGTGGTAACTCATATGAAACTCCACCAACTATAATAACCTGATTAGCATGATTAAATTTCATGCATCTATGAACTATAGAAGGTAAAACTCTATGTAAATTTTTTTAACACTATGTAAAAAATTTTAACACTGTAAGTTTTTTTTAACACTACATAAAAAATTTAACACTATTTAAATTTTTTTACAAGGGTAATTTTCTAAAAAAAAATCAACAGCATACACAGCTTTTAGAGCCACAGTCTCAGCCCTTCTATCATGTTTCATGATCATGCATGATCCTGCTCCTTGATATAGGACACCATGATATGAATTCTCTCATGAGACTCATCAGTTAGTATCGTATCTTCCCATTATTTCTTGTACATAATTTCTTATTTTCTTATACATAGTCCCCTAATGCTTGATTGTACATATCTAATATAAAAAATCTAAAAACATTCAATTATTCCAAAATACAAAAACATTCAAAGGTTCTAAAATATAGAAACATTCAAATATTTAAAAACTCAAAAACTTTTTAATTGTATGTATTATCCATGCTTTACATTTCTACTACCATGCTAGACTTACATTTTGTTTTTATATACTATTGTTTGTAAAATTATCTATATTACCTTGCTTTACTTGATCTTATTTGAGTGTGTGCAGTGACATTTAGATCTATGATTACTTCACTCTACCCATTGAGGGAGCATCTTACTTTTACGTTAGAGACATACATCGATATATCTACCCCCTTGGGGAATCTTCCACATGAATACACCATCTAGGTTATGTCATTCCTACACTACACACTCTAGTTATCATGTTGATGTATATTACTTACTAGATTATATAGATTACACTATCAATACTCACTAGTATATAGCACTTCTGTATTTATTATCATATACCTAGTCTTTTACTACGTCTTACATACTTTCACTTCTTGCTTTGATTAGTTAGATGTGATTATATTTTTAGTATTTACATGTTTTCCTTTCTTGATTTGTGTAGCTAGATATGATTGCATTTTTCAGTTCCTATTTTGCCTCTTGTATGTGTCTTAAGATATTTTCCAATGTCCTTTGCTTCTATTCTTGTGTGTGCCTTAGGACATTTTCCAATGTCCTTTGCTTGTACTCTTTTATGTGCCTATGGCCCTTATGCCAACCTTACTCATTTTGAATTATATGTATGTGGAATTTGAACATGCTTTGTATGCTTGCTTTCCATTTTGAGTGACATGTGCTCATATCCCTTGTTTACTTGGCCCCTTGGCCACTCTTATATGTTTATTATTTATTGTCTTGTGTGTTGTTTTCTTGATTTTTTTTCAATTTTTTGTAATGCCATTATCTACATCATGCATTATCTTTCTTTCTTAGATGCCATGATAGACATCATGTTCTATCTCTTTGACAACTAACAACTAACCAGACTTCCAATTTTATTTCATTATATTGCACATGTTATATTATTATATTTATCTAGGCATACCCCTATTGATCTAATAATCTCTCATACAAACCATGTTATATTTTGAGATATCTTATCGATTGTCATTGCTATATCATGTATTCTCGTAGCATAACACACTTGTAGGGATATTTCTTCTAAAGATAGTCATTACAAAGTCTTCATTCCTACCCTAAAAATAGGGGGAAATAAAAAAAGGTTTTGTCATAGATATCAGAACTTTTATTAGTTGAAAAATTAGCTTTCAAAACACCCAAAATAGTACTCAGACTTCAAGCTAGGCAAAATAAACTAGATAGATAGTGACAATTATAGAATAATATTTAGAATCATTACAGAATAAGTGTACCAAGTTTGGACTATAGTTTTATATATTAGGGTGTCCTATTTAGGTGCTCTTATCTAAATAGAAAAAAAATAGATCTTTTACAAACAAACAAAAAGGTAAGACCAGTTATAGTTTTATCAGCAACAGTTTAATTTAGAATCAATAGTTTTAGTACAATTTTTATAAAAGACTATAGATATAGGTGGAATCATACACAACAAGATGGATCTTTATTTTAGTTTTAGATGAGGCAGCTGGTATAACTTTCAGATCAAAATCCATGTTACAGGCACTAATGATTAAGGGTAATGTGCATGACACATTTGACTTCTTTTGTTTTTGAGTTTAGTACATTACATAGGTATTCTCAACAATTATGTGCCTTATTCCATTTATAGGTGGTTGGCATCATTATCGAGTGGCTTCCACATAAGCATATTACCTAGTTTTAGAGTTCCTTTCATACAAGCGTAATTCCCACCTTTTTTGAGTGGCCAAGAGTGGCCTAGTTTCCAGCACTCATTCGGATATCCATGCCACATTATCATATTTTAGAACATTCATATACTTCAAGAGCCATCTCATACAACACATATTCATACCAATATCAATTCATAGTTTCATTTAGTGGGCAATGATGGAGCCAAAGTACTAGCTAGCCTTTGCATTCTTTAGCGACCTACTCAAAGGGATTGGACACATATTTTAAACATCGACTAACACATGCATGATCATATAGATTCACTTAGTGGGTGATGATGGAGTTAAAGGGCCAACCTTCACATTCTCGAGCCACTCTTAGGGAATTGAACACTCAGCTTCATTCATGATATTAATTTTGGTACAACACATAACTAACATCACTCTACATCATCTAGCATCATAATAGGTTTTGTATTGGTCTATGTACCTGATAAAGGTGTATTCATTCCTTTCTCTTCCTCTCTCTCTTACCCAATTTTGTATGTTCTTATTTTAGATATAGTGTATCTATTAATAAATGATCTACTCTTTATTTTCTCTTGTATATTTACACTTCATAATGTGTTCTCTCTATGCACACCCAACATCACACAACTTCATGAGCTTCACCCTTGTAGGTAAGTTCAAGTATGCTTTCAAATTTTTATTTATCCTAGTATTTCACTTTGTTTCATCACTAGAATAAAAGAGGGGCAAATTTATTCATAAAAAATTTCAAAATTTGTAGCTTGAGTGTGGCTTGTGACACCTAACCCATAGGTCCATCTTGCATGCTCTCATGACCCTTCTAGACACCTTTTTTGCTTATTCCCAATCATCCTTAGACTTTTAAAACCTAATTCCAAATCAGCCAAGCTACATTTCCTATGCTAATTCCATCCTCCTAGGTCCCACACCTATAGGATAATAGCATCCAACTTGGACTATAGCACTAGACCCTAGGGTGTTCAATTTTGGTTCTCCTATCTAATTGCATTTTTAGCTCCAATGGTCATTTCTTTTTGGTTCCTATCCTTCATCATATTAGCCTAGCATGAATACATTTGACTCATGACTAATAGATCTCTATAAAATCCCATTACAATTTCATTTAGAAGAGGTTGGAAAATATTACAAAATCAAGCAAGAATACAAGCAATACCATTGAGGCAAATTTCCCTATTCTCTTCATACAGCCATCCAATACAGCTACAAGCATATCCAAATCCTAAAACCAATCCCTATCCACCTCAAACACACTTATTTTAGCATTTTTTCATCTATATAACAATATTACATAAATCACATCAAATGGGAAAATTGCATATAGCTTGGTCCCTCTTTCGAGTATTGATATGTAGGCAGTGTGCCCATATAAGGGGTGTGGATAAATGTTTAGTTCATCTTACACACACTAACCCCCTTCTTTCTCAAGATTGATCAAAGCATAATGAAGTCTAGGGTTTAAAGACTAAATCAGCTCTACAAGGAGTTTCATAGACTTTTAGTAGTCAATATTTCATAAGTAGGCTCACACAAGGATAGCAATAAAGACCAGAAAACTCAGGTCTTTATGAGCAGTTTGGACAATAGAGGTAGAAAAGAACTATAATACTGGACCCTAGGGTGTCTTATTTTGGTGCTCTTATCCTTTCACAAAATGAAAGTGATATCTTGATTTATGACACTATCCCAGTCTTGCACAGCAAATTCTAGACTCTATCTCAGTCTTTTCATCCTATTTTTAGTTAAGTCTTATTTTGTCTATATTTATTGTTATTTATAAAAAGGTTAAAAATACAAATCAATAATTAATTTTTTATAATATTATTTACTTATTTAGTCAACTTAGACCCTTAACTAAATTAAGAATAAGACTCCAATATTCCTAAAATTGTTAAATCATCTGGTGAACTTCACTTATTTCATTTGTGCATAAAACCCCTAGAGACCCTAAGGTAAATTCCTTGCTGATTTTTCCAATATTTTTTTGGTTTTTTATCTACATTTTTAAATTATAAATTCACATTAATTTTTAAAATTCCATAGTAATTTTAAAAATATCATTTCTCTTCCAAACCCCAATTATATATACTAGGTCCCTTTAAATCAAGAATTTTGTAATATTTTTCTAATTTTTTACCTGCATATTTAAATCAAAAATTCACATTAACTTTTAAAATTCTATAGTAATTTTACAAAAAATATTTTCTTCCAAACTCTAGTTGCATAAACTAGGTTCCTTTAAATCAAGAATTTTCTAATTTTTTTACTTGCATATTTAAATCAGAAATTCACATTAATTTTTAAAATTTCATAGTAATTTTTTTTTTTTTTTAATTATTTAAAACCCTAGTTGCATATACTAGGTCCCATTGATTTTGAGGTATCACCTTACATCTAAAATCAAATTTCACATAAAAATAAAAAAATCTCATTTATTTAAAAGTATTTTTTACATTTCTTGCAAATAATAAGGAGACCATACTCGGTCTTATCATGTACATGAATGATGAAGTTTACCATATGTTTATACAAAGCTTCATTCTTTACATCTCATGATTAATTTTTATAATATGGGATGATATTAAAAAATTTAGGGCTAAACATTTTAAGATACCTTTTACCTCACCTCCTTTGGAGCCTTTATCCCATACCAAGTCATATTGCATGGTCCATTTTTCTCTTCCCCAGATCACTACCCATCACCAAACATCCCATTTGACACCCTTCATCCCTCCACCACCTTGACCTATCGATTATCTTTGATCTACTCTCATAGCTACTACTAATCCTTTATGGATAGTAGATAATGTGGTTGGAGTTGTTACTCGATGTGCTACCATGCCTCCCCCACCTAGTCAAAAACCCTGCCACCCTCCTATTCCTTCACATCTTAAGCCCAACCCACCCACATAGGTAAATCCACATAAGGCATATGATATTTTTGATCAGTTAAGAAACACACCAACCAAGATTTTCATGTTAGAACTACTTCAGAAAGCCAATATGTTCAAGGGCATTCTTTATCAGTCACTCATTCAGACTTTTATGCCCATTGATTTAGAGCTTTCTTATTTTTCATCAATGGTCAACATGTTAAAAACTATAAAAGATGTTATTTATTTTGATCATGAGGACATGCCATCTCAAATAGTTATTTATCAAAATTTAACACTATTCATACAAGCTCAAGTCAAAATCAGTGTAATTAAGAGAGTTCTAGTTGATAGTGATTTCATACTTAATATAGGTAATATTACATTCTTATATACCATGGGCATAGATATGGAATCCATGAAAAAATCATATAATAATATTAAAAGGTTTGATGATATACCATGATAGACATTAGACATCATTGCTTTGGATATTATGGTAGGGACCAAAACCACTCTACATAGTTCCAGGTCATACCAGGTCCTCTACATTATAATCTTTTACTTGGATGACCTTGAATACATACTATGGGGCAGTTCCTTCTATTCTTCATTGATGTGTTAAGTTTCTCCATGAAGGATACTCATACATATACCTAATAGATAACCAACCATTTAGATAGTATCAAATTATAGAGTCATCTTTGACTATTTTTCTAGATGGGAAACCTCATATCATAGTTTAGTCACCACCTCATCATATTTCTCTTGATCAGATACATATATATGAGGTAGAAGAGACTAGCACATCTCACACTCCACTTATAGTTATGTCCTTAGATCTAGATAGTTAGTCATAGCAGCTTCAACCATTCTAACTACTCTATCAGTCATGATTTCTACACTATTATAATTATACAATCACTAATAATAGTTCTAGCAGTACTAGTTGATTCTATAGATATAGTTCTAATAATTATAGTTATTCTGATAGTTACATATACTTTTATAGCACCATCATCTTCTACTACTATAGTTGATGAGACTCCTATATCATAGTTACCCCTTGTGGTAAATTCTGAGTTACCATATGTACATGATGTTGATATAGATTCCCAAGCTAATTCACATGATGATACAACACCTACACTCATATATGACTATTTGTGTTTATTGAGCTTTAAACTAGTTAACCAAGGAGAGTAATGATATGACTCTAGAGCTCTCATTACATATCCTACATCACTCTTAGCATCTCACACTACACTCTTAGGATATACTCCACATTTATAGCCATAGATAGATCACTTGGCACATACAGTTCACATGGTTACCTCTATGGATATAGAGCCAATCATTCAGATTTAGGTGGGTAGCACACAACATCAACCAGAAATTATGCTATAGATGTTACTTGATCATAGATTAATCACACTACCTATAGTATAACATAGATCTATTAGTATAATGTCATGACATGATGGTCACCCATTTTATCTCTTTCAATAAATCACAGGCTATGACACCGACTCATGTATAGATTTATATTAGAGATTGGATAAACTATAGGTTTAGGGTATTATTCAAATTACATCACCACTAGCACCAGCTTTGCTACTTCCATCAAATCCATCTACTACCAGAGCTAAATGTTCCAAAGGAGAATTGACATCTTCACCACCAGAGTAACCTTTAGTTCACCTTCGACAAGATGACACCATGTATATAGAGTTTACAACATAGGATGATACTTATGATGATGCTCTTGAGGCATTAGATGATGGCCATGATCCCTTCCTTCATCTCCATCCCCATGATCTCCATCCTTGGACCCTTTATCCTCTCCAATCTTGTCTTTTATGTCATTATGTACATATTGATTTATTCATATGCTTGTACATAGTTTCTTTTTAGCTTACTTATATATAGTTTCTCAATATTACTTAGACATAGTTTCTATTTGCTTACTTGTACATAGCTTCTTTTCAATTTCTTATACATAGTCTCCTAATGATTTACTATACATAGCTTATATCAAAAATCCAAAAACATTCAAATATTTCAAAATATAAAAACATTCAATTATTCCAAAATATAAAAACATTCAAATAACTCAAAACACCAAAAATATTTTAATTATATGCATTATCCATGCTTTACACTTCTATTACCATGTTAGACTTACATTTGTTATTCTATGTTATTATTTGTTAATTTATCTGCATTACCATGCTTCACTTGATCTTCTTTGAGTGTTTGCAGTGACAACTAGATTCATGATTGCTTCACTCTACCCATTAAGGGGGCATCCTACTTCTACATCCGAGACATACATCGATATATCTGCCCTTGAGGGCATCTTCTACATGACTACACCATCCAGGTTATGTCATTCCTACACCATATACTCTAGTCATCATGTTGATGTATATTACTTACTAACTTACACATATTACTTTATTGATACTCACTAGTATATATCACTTGTGTATTTCTTATCATATACCTAGTCTTGTATTACATATCTTACATACTTTCACTTCTTGATTTGATTAGTTAGATATGATTTTATTGCTAGTGTTTACATGTTTTCCTTTCTTACTTTATGTAGCTAGATATGATTGCATTTCTCAGTTCTTATTCTATCTCCTATATGTTCCTTAGGGAATTTATCAATGTCCTTCGCTTCTATTCTTGTGTGTGTCTTAAGACATTTTTCAATGTCATTTTCTTATACTCTTCTATACACTTGTGGCCCTCATGTCAACCTTGCTCTTTTTCAATTTTATGTGTATGTGGCATTTAAACATGCCTTGTATACTTAATTTCTAGTTTGAGTGACATGTTCCCATGTCCCTTGTTTGCTTGGCCCATTGGCCACTCTTGTATGCTTCTTAATTATTGTTGTGTGTTCTTGTTGCTTGATTGCTTTTCAATTACTTTCAATGCCATGATCTACATCATAAATTATATTGATTTCTTAGATGCCATGATAGACATCATACTCCATCCCTTTTTGACAACTAACAACTAATAACTAACTAGACTTCTAGTTCCAATTCATTATTTTTCACATGTTATTACATGTTTATATCCATCTAGGCATACCTTTGTTAATCTAACAATATCTCATACAAACCATGCTATATCTTGAGATATCTTGTCGATTATCATTACTTTATCATGTATTCTCATAGCATAACACACTTATAGGGTTATTTCTTCTAAGGATAGTTATTTTAGGGTCTTCATTCCTACTCTCAGAATAGGGAAAAATAAATAGGGGTTTTATTACAAAGATCAAAACTCTTACCAATCAAAAAATCAGCTTTCAGAATACCCAAAATAGTATTTAGACTTTAAACTAGGCAAAACAGACCAGATAGACAGTGATAATTATAAAACAATCTTCAAAATCAGCATAAGATAAAATCACCAAGACTGGACTAAAGTGTCAAATAGTAGGGTGTCCTATTTTGGCACTCTTGTCTAAATAGTAAAAAAACCAGATTTTCTAGAAATAAACAGAAAGGTAAGTATAGTTAAAATTTTGTTAGCAATAGTTTAGTTCATAATCAATAGTTTTAGTATATTTTTTATAATAGAATCTAGATTTAGGGTACATCATGTGTATCATGATATCTCTCACTTTCAATTTTAGATTAGGTAGTTGATATAACTTCTAGATTAAAATCCATGTTAAAAACACTAATGATTAGGAGAAAAGTGCATGGCACATTTTCTTTCTCTTCTTTACAATTTAGTTCATTACCCAAGTAATCTCAATAGTTATGTGCCTTATTTCATTTACAAGTGATTGGCATCATTCTTGAGTGGTTTTCATACAAGCCTTATCTCCACCTTTTTTAAGTGGCCAAGAGTGGCCTAGTTTCTAGCACACATTCAACTATCCATGCCACATTGTCATATTACAGAACACTCATGGCCTTCAAGAGACATCTCATATAACATATATTTCATACTAGTATTAGTTTATAGCTTCACATTATGATGAAATGATGGAGCTAAAAGACTAGCTAGACTTTGTTTTCTTGAGCCACCTACTCAGAGGGATTGGACAAATAGTCTAAACATTGATTAACACATGTATGATCATATAGCTTTGCTTAATGGGTGATGATGGAACCAAAGGGCTAGCCTTTGCATTTTAGAGCCACTCTAGGGAATTAAGCACTCATCTCCATTCATGATATTACTTTTGGTATAGCATCATTCAGCACATACTCAACATCACAATAGGTTTTATATTGGTTTACATACCCAGTGAGGTGTATTTATTCCTTTCTCTTCCTCTCTCTTTTACCTAGATTTTATAGATTTTTACTTTAGACATAGCATGTCTAGTAAGAACTGATCTACTCTTGATTTTCTTTTATAGATTTACACTTCATGACATGCTCTCTCTATGCACACTCAGCATCACATAGCTTCATGAGCTTCACCCTTAGAGGTAATTTAGGTATGCTTCCTACTTTTCCTTTATCCTATTATTTCACTTTGTTGCATCCATAGAATAAAGGGGGTAAATGTAGTCATATAAAATGTCAAATTTGGTAGCTTGAGTGTGGCTTATGATACCCAACCCATAGTTCTCTCTTACATGCTCTCATGACCCTTCTAGGCACCTTTTTACTTATTCTCAATCATCCATAGACTTTTAAAACATAATTATAGCGTAGCTAGGCTACATTTCCCATGTTAATTCTATCCCCCTAGATCTTTCACTTATAATATAGGATCACCCAACTTGGACTATAGCACTAGACCCTAAGGTGTCCTATTTTAGTGCTCCTATCTAATTACATTTTGAGCTCTAATGATTATTTCCTTTTGATTCCTATCCTTCATCTTGTCAACCTAGAATGAATACATTTGACCTAAGACCAATAGATCTATATAAAATCCCATTCAAATTTCATTTAGAAGAGGTTGGCAAATATTACAAAAACAAGCAAGAATACAAGCAATACCATTGAGGCAAATTTCCCTATTCTTTGCATACATCCATTCAATATAGCTAAAAGTATATCCAAATCCTCACACTAATCCATAACCACATCAATCAAACCCAATTTAGCATTTTTACATCTGCATAATACTATTTCACAAATCACATCAAGTGGGAGAACAACATATGGCTTGATCCCTCTTCAGAGTATTGGTATGTAGGTAGTGTGCCCACACAAGAGGTGTGGATACATGTTTATTTCATATTACACACACTAACCCCACCTTATTTCTCAATATTGATGAAAACATAATTAATTCTAGGGTTTGAAGACTAAATTAGCTCTACAAAGAATTCCATAGACTTTCAATAGTCAAGATTTCATAGGCAGATTCACATAGGGACAGTGAACAAAACCCAAAAAACTCATATCTCTATGAGTAGTTTAGATAATAGAGATATAAAAGGATTATAGCACCAAACCCTAGTGTATCCTATTTTGGTACTCCTATCCTTTCATAAAACAAAATCTAGATCCTGATTTATGACACTATCCTAGTCTTGCATAGTAAATTCTAGACCCTGTCTCAGTCATTTCATCTAATTTTCAGCTAAGTCTTATTTTCTCCATATTTATTACTATTTATAGAAAGGTTAAAAATATAAATAAATTATATAAATCAGTAATTAAATTTTTATAATATTATTTACTAATTTAGTCAACTTAGACCCTTAACTAAATTAAGAATAAGACTCCAATATTCACAAAAAATTTAAATCATTAGACACTAGTGATTAGAGACAAAATATGTAACACATTTGCTTTCTCTTCTTTATATTTTATGGCATTACCTAGGTATTTTTATTAGTTTCATGCCTTATTCCATCTACAGGTGGTTGGCATCATTTTCGAGTGGCTTCTACATAAACCTATTGCCCAATTTTGGAGTTGCTTTTATATAAGCCTAATCTCCACATTTTTTGAGTGGCCAAGAGTTGCCTAGTTTCCAGCACATATTCAACTATCCATGCTACATTTTTATATTAAAAAACATTCATGGGATTTAGGATCCATCTCATATGACACACATTCATACCAGTATTAGTTCATAGCTTCATTTTATGGGGTAGTGATGGATCTAAAGGAATAGCTAGCCTTTATATTATTGAGCCACCTACTCAAAGGGATTGGACACATAGTCCAAACATTTATTAACACATTCATGATCACATAGCTTCACTTAGTGGGTGATGATGGAGCCAAAGGGCTAAATTTTGTATTTTTAAGCCACTCTCAGGGACTTGAATACTTAGCTCCATTCATGATATTATTTTTGGTACAGCACATATCGAGCATCATTCATCATCAGCCAACATCACTCAGCACTACTCAGTATAACAATAGGTTTTTTATTGATCCACATACCTGGTAAGGTGTATTCATTCCTTTATCTTCATCTCTCCCTTACCTAGCTTTGTATATTCTTATTTTAGATATATCGTATCTAGTAAGAATTGATCTACTCTATTTTTTCTTGTAAATTTACACTTCATAATGTGTTCTCTATGCACACCCAATATCACATAGCTTCATTATCTTCACCTTTGTAGGTAAGTTTGGGTATGCTTTTTTCTTTTCTTTTATCCTAGTATTTCACTTTATTGCATCACTAGAATAAAGGGGGAGAAAATATAGTCATATAAAATGTCAAAATTGGTAACTTGAGTGTGGATTATGACACCCAACCCATACGTTCCTCTTGCATGCTCTCATGACCCTTCTAGACACCTTTTTTCTTATTCTCAATCATCCATAGACTTCTAAAACCTAATTTCAGCTCAGCCAGGCTATATTTCCCATGCTAGTTTCATCCCCTAGGTCCTAAACTTGTAAAACAATAGTTCCCAACTTGGACTATAGCATCAAACCCTAGGGTGTCCAATTTCAACACTCTTATCCAATTGTATTTTTATCTCTAATGGTTATTTCCTTTCAGTTCATATCCTTCATCACGTCAGCCTAGCATGAATACATTAGACCCATGAGTAATATATATCTATAAAGGCCTATTCAAATTTCATTTAGAGGATGTTAGAAAATATTATAAAAGTAAGCAAGAATATAAGAAATACCATTGAAATAAATTTCCTTATTCTCTACATATAGCCATCTAATACAGCTACAAGCATATTCAAATCCTCACACCAGTGCCTTGCCACCTCAAGCACACCCAATTTAGCATTTTTGTATATGCATAACACTATTACACAAAACACATCAATTAAGAGAACTACATATGGCTTGATCCCTCTTCAAAGTATTGGTATATAGGTAGCATGCTCTCACAAGGGGTGTGGATACACATTCATTACATCTTACACACACTAACCCCCTTCTTTCTCAAGATTGATCAAAGCACAATGAAGCCTATGGTTTGAAGACTAAGTTAACTCTATAAGGAGTTCCATAGACTTTTAGCAATTGAGATTTCATAGGTAGGATCATACAAGGATAGTGAACAAAACCCAAAAAACTTAGGTCTCTGTGAGTAGTTTGGACAACATTAATAAAAATGAACTATAGCATTAGACCCTAAAGTGTCCTATTTTGGTGCTCTTGTCCTTTCATAAAATTAAATCCAGATCCTGATTTATGACACTATTCTAGCCTTATACAATAAATTCTAGACCATGTCTTAGCCATTTCATCCTATTTAGCTAAGTCTTATTTTCTCTATATTTATTGATATATATAGAAAGGTTAAAAATATAGATAAATTATACAAATTAGTAATTAAATTATTGATTTAGTCAGCTTAGATCTTTAACTAAATTAAGAATAAAACTCTAATATTCCAAAAAAATTTACATCATTTGGACATGTTTATCATTTAAAACTCCATCACCAATCACATTTTTATTCTTATTAAATAAATTTGGATTTTTTGTCAAAGTATTAGTTTGAATTTCATCATTATTTGAAAGTATTATGATTACCCCCTTGGCAATGAGGTATTTCTCAATTTTAATACCCTTTTCAACAATCTCATCAAAGGTATTAACCCAATGTAGTTGTGATTGGAGATTCAGTTCTTGATTCAAGTTTGCAATAAAAATAGTGGCTAGTTGTTTCTCAGGGATCAAACATGGGAATATGTTTACTAGACTTTTCCATTTCTTAAGAATGATGAGAAACTTTATCCATTTATTTGTTTGGAATTATGTAGATCTATTATGGTAATTTCATGATCCACATTGTAGGATAAATGTTTGAAAAAAATATCTAATAAGTCTGTGAGTGATGTTATTGATCCCTTTGTTAAGTGTGTGAACCATTCTAAAGTTGGTCATCTAAGACTACAAGGGAATAATCTAATAATATAAGCATCACTATAGGAAACTTCTTGACATGACATGAAAAATTCTTTGAAAATCTCCCTTGGATCCCCTTCCCCTTGTATTTATCAAATTTAGGTGGTTCAAAATGATAAATAAAGGGAGAAGGTAATATGTCCTTGTCAAGCATATTGGTGCATAGGTCTTCAATATATATCTCTTAATACATGAACCCACTTTTATCCATTGGATATAATCCTTAATCACTTTCCATTCTCAAGCAAATATGGGGTCAAAAAAGGGACTAATGATGATAGATGATGTTCAAGCATGGATTGATTTTGACTTGTGAAGGGCGGATTAGTTTTGGATGTCTTCTTGGGAGTTTGAGGTTATTGGCATCCAGATATATGTATGCTACTAAAGATTCAACTTGTTGGGTGATTTTATTTAGATGATCAAGAAAGGCTTGTTTATGGTCCTATTCAACTTGGTCTTCTAAGGTGGACTTTCCTTTGTCAAGTTTGACACAATTAATATTGATAAATTCAGCCTAAGGTTCTTCTTATTCTTATTCAAAAATATTTTATTTAGGTGTATTCCTTTCCCTTTTAGGACATTGGATAATATATCTTAGGTTATCATGGTAAAAATTGGGAGGAAGTATAACTCCTACTTCAATAAGCTAGAGTAATAAATCATTCTTGTTATCATAGTAATATTGTTATCATTGGGATGTACCCTAGTTAGTATTCAGTGAGTCATATGGTGGAAATTGATTATGTGCATCCATATCAATAAGGTTTTATTTATCACTACCATGATGTTTCTCACCAAATGAAATAGTTTCAAAGTCATCATTGTACCATAATTATCTAATCTTGAGTCATTGACAAGTTTGGATGGGCATGGTGTTGATGTTTGGATGAGCTAAGATAAGTTTAGATGAGATGATATGGGGTAATATTAATTTATAAACTTGATTTGACCAAGTTTGGATGTCAAATGTGATATGGGACTAGATTATTGATAAGGTGTTCTTGAGAAAATTTGACCTTTGGACATGAGTTACTTTGATTGAGATAAGGTTAGGGTATGATATCCCTGAACTTGACTAATTCTTGAATTGGACAATGAACTAATACAAACTTTTTATTTTATCTTGGTTTGAAGGGTGATAGGTTTGGACTAGATAAAAATAGATGTGATTCGATAGGTTGACTAGTTACTAGTTGAACTTAACCAAAGTTAACTTGAATTTGATTAGGACTATCTCACTTAAGTGATTTAATGGATGATGATGAGACAATTATATTTATCTATGTAAGCTGACTTGACTATGTCTTTTATTTTAAGCAAGCTTAAGAGGTTTGATAATGGATAAGTGATGAGGGTGATTTTAGTTAAGACTAGACTTTTTGAGAGGATATGTATAAGATATGAGGTAAAAATCATGTTTAAATGATGATGATGTGATGATTTTGATTGATGTATGGATTGGATAATATGATTGAAAGATGTTTGAGCCTTGTGTTAAATTTTATGGATTAGCTTATTTGGTGAAGGGAATAGGTCTATAAATAGTAATGGTATCTATAACATGCAAACAATATCGCATAATATGACAAGCATATGTTAGTAAATTATGTGTGTTTAATGTAACTACCAACCTACTAATCCACTCATGTAAAGTGGTGACTAGGTTGGTCTCCCAACCCATGTGGTGATAAATATTTGGGGTTAATGTTTCTCCTGCATTAATAGTTGTTTATAGTTGAAAGGTTTTAATATAATTAAAAGGCTTGCTAAGGGAGTCCCCTAAATACCTTATGGTATGTGGGGCATAATTATGTACAAGGATGTTATCTAATGCTTTAATATTGAAAATTAACATCATCATTTCATGGAATCCTATATGGGGAGTTCTACTTAGCTTTATGACAACTCTCCTTGATATTTACACATTGTCAAAACATAGAGTTTGGTTTAGTATGTGGTGATGAAATCCACATCAAAACACACCTGACTATGAGAATTGTGTGTGGATCAATTACACATCACTTTTCCCTTATAAAATAAAAATAGATGGAATATTATTAACTATTTTTATCCCATAGGTTGCCCTATAGGTGCGAGGGGAGAGCATACATAGCCTTCAAACTCAGGTATAACAAATAAGAAAATAAAAATACTAAGCTAAGATGATTAAATTTAACACACACATAAATATTTGAGTAATTAATTTAATTAAAATGTGATTATTATTAAAAATTAATTATAGGGTGTTTGTTTGCTAATTGTCTTTGACAATCAGTCTTGAAACACAACGTTAGTAGTTTTGATTCACATTTGTTACAAGTGAACCTGCAAAAATGATGTTATTAGTTTTGACTCACGTTATTTGACAATCAAACCTATAGAAAATGATGTTATAAATTTTTATTTTTGATCTTGAGGGGTAACCTACAAAACAACATTAGTAGTTTGACCATTTTGCCTTTGACGCTCATGTACCTGCAAATTAGACTTTTAAAAAAATTACCTATTTACAATTTTATTTTTTTTAAATCCAAATAAAAATATTTTAATATGCTATACTTTCACTATTTTAAAGTAAAACATAAACAAACTATCTTGTGTGAGACATTTAGATATAACCCTATAAATCTTATAAGTTTCTGTTGGACCATCTTTCTCCATGAGGGGCACCAATATATATATATATATATATATATATATATATATATATATATATATATATATATATATATATATATATATATATATATATATATATATATATATATCATGAGAATAAAATATAGCTGGAGGATGGATAAATATTGATAATGTTCTTGAATATGTATGTATTATGAGGAATGAAATGCATTTAACCTTTTTTTATATTCTATTCAATATTAAATCCCATGTTGCATATCTAAAGCCTAATGTTCATTTGAAAAGTAACAATATATAAAGCCTTTCACCTGACATTTAGTCTTTGTTAGAAGAGTTAAAAAATGATCATCTATTTATTCAATCCCTAATTGATCATGAGACCCTCTTATTTTATAATACTCTCAAAAATGTGTGTTGTCAAGTTTATGAGGACCAAGAACATAAATTATACAAAACATAAAGTATGACTTCTCAAGTGTGTTTTCATGTCTCTAAGGACTAAGAATAAAATATATTTAAAATAATTAGAGACATTGGAGATACAGTAATGAGAAATTTATTCCAAGAAATAAGGATATATTTAAGGAGAATTAATTAAGACAAGCCCAAGAAGATCCATCAGAGCATAATTTTAAAATGGATTTTTGTTAGATGTTGCAATTGCAAGCACCCTGATAGACTTGTATGTAAAATGTGGAAGCATGAAAAATGTTTGTGGAATATTTGATAAAATAATTTATAGAATCATGTAATTACTCATAGGGCATGTGAACTATTTGAAATAATGCCTATACAAAAATGTGGAAGTATACAAAAGACCATTACATAGTTTAATGTAGAGTTACAAGTGGATCCATAAATTAATGAATGTCCTATCAACGAGACTTGAGATTATATACATTAAAAACCATAATTTTTAATGTGAAAAAAATTTGATTGGATTACATTAAATGCATTGTCTATAATAAATCTATAAATTACTATCCAATCTATTGCAATATTTCCTAGCACTAAAAACATTAGAGTATCCTATATACGAACTAAAGTAATGTTACTTCTAAAAATTAGTATGAGACTCTAAAATTAAATGTTCCAAGGTCAAAACCAACATTTACTATGCTAAGATCAGTACCACTAGCTCATAAAGCATCGCTTGCTCAATTTCTTGAAAAAAATGTAAAGAAAGGGTCATTACAAAAAATGCCTTATCCCAGAATAAAGTCACCAGAGGATTCCTCTCAGTTAGACAAGTCATGAAGTCCTAATTATGATGTCCATTTATCATAAAATTTATCACAAAGAGTAAATTTTAACCCACATTCAATGAAGTGGAAAATAAATGTTGCCATTCGATAAAACCAAAAATCCTTTCAAAAAAAATAAAAAATGTCTACCAAAAGTGCAATATTTACAGCAACCAGGATTTCAAGACACTCATCCAATAAATCAAACATAGATCAAGGTGAAACCTTAAATATTAAAAATAATAAACCATGTTAGTGTTAACTCAAAGCATAGTCACTTGATGGATGATGAACTTGGAACCATGTACCAAATAATGGCTTATTTCCACATCTCTCAAACCAATTTCCAAATGTATAAATTAAACAACAAAATTTTAATGCAATTTTTTTTAATGCAAATCAAAAAAATTAATACCAAATTTTTAACAATATTTGGAAAAAAAAAGAAAATTAGCAGAAAAAAAAATAACACAAAATTTGTAAGTAGTCTATGCCAAAAATGTGTGTAATAATTGGATATGGAATTTTTATGCTAGAAAAAATGGAATAAACTAGAATTCCTATTCTAATCCAATCTACAGAACACCTCAAGAATGGGCAAAGGAAGAAAGGGATTCACATGCAAATAAATCTAAAACATAAACAATTTTATACCTTGATAACAAGTGAATCTTTCTCCCTTGATGATTTTAGATGAGCCCAAGGTGACTTGTAGTAGCTTGATGCTTGGAAATGTTGGATTGCTCTTTGAATTTTTGAGATTGCAATAGTATATGATTAATAGATGCTTGATAATGGCTCGATTGTTGTAGTAGAAACAAGGTAATAGTAATATTCACAAATGCATAAGTTAATTTTTTACATGGGGATGTAGTTATTTATATAGGATTTGATTGGAGAGATCAATGGTTGGAATTAATTGACGAAGGATGAAGATCTAGGGTGTAGGAATCTTCTAGGAATTTATTTTTTTAGAGGATTCTAGAGGAAGCTTGGTGAGGGGATATATGAAGCTTAGAGTTTTCTAGGGTCCATTAAGAGTAGTTAATAATGATTAGAGAATGATTAGAGGGAGAATTTGTAATAGACATAGTAGCGGTAGGTGGAGTTAGGTGAGAAGGAATTAAAATTCCTAAAATATTGTGCAAGTGAGAATTATTTTTAATTTGAGTGTTAATAGGAAGATAATTGATGTAAGAGATGTTATAATGTTAGTGTCATGTAGAAAATGTGGAGGAAATGTTAGGATGGTGTAGATATTATTACTAATATGATGTAAATTAGTTAAAAATAGTATCAGATAATAAAAAAATGATGAAGGAATGAATTAATGTTGGATTTATACACTAATTCAAATCATTAAATGTCAAAGGATAGAATCAACCAAATAGGGTCAATATCATTGGACATCGATACCATTGAAATAGAGGGTAGTTTTATCACATGCCTAATAGTACTGACCTCTAAGGGTTATTATCAAAAATGCTCTAATAATATTATAAAAAACCTAAAAATAGCTAAAATTTAAAAATAAGAATAAAAACTCAAAAAAATTCAAAACTAATTTTTTTTGTTAGAAAGTCAAATTTTCAATACATACCAAGTCCTCAAACTATTAGCCCTGTAGGGCAATCTGTAAGTGATCAAAATGATTAAGTAGGGAATCATGATGGCTCAAAGCTAAAAATCACAATCAATAGTGTGAAAATGAATTAGAAATTTCTAAAAACTCAACCTATTTATATGGTTGACTTTTCAACTATGCACTATACCTAATCCAATTTCTAAATTAATTCCTAAAAAAATCAAAATTGAATTTTTTGTTAGAAAGTCAAATTTTCAATACATACAAAGTCTTTGGCTTTAAGCCTATAGGGCAGCGTACAAATGATCAAAATGATGAGGCAGGACATCATGATGGCTTAGTATGATTATGGCTCAGAGTTAAAAGTCATAATCAACACTGTGCAAATGAATTAGAAAATTATAAAAATTCAACCTATGTTAATGGTTAACTTTTCAACTATGTACTATACTTAATCTAATTTCTAAATTAATTTTTGTGAACCATTTATGTGTGGTATCTTGAAAACATATCAAAATCACTTCCCATTAATCATGTTGGATCACATGTAATGCATTTTCCTACATGGTAACATTTTTGAGACTATTAATGATAAACCATAACATGCCAAAATTTTACTATTAATCTCCTTATATAGACACATAAATTAACATTTAAGCTAATTATAGGGCCTTTTGACCATTTTTATTCACTTTCCATGTAGATGATTCAATCTTATAATAAAACTAATAACCTAAGAATGTCCCTATTCCTCATGCAAAGCAGTTTAAGCTCACCCATAGAATATTCTTAGTAACCACATTAGTTGTTTGTGCTCTTTGGATAATAACACCCTAATTGGAAAACACACACTAGTATCTTTTCCATATCCACCACTTTTTTCCTTCCACCAAATAATGACTATTTTCAAATTCATGAAATAGGTCTTTCTATAAGTTTGACAAGCTCCATTTGAAAGATTTCTGAAAATATCACTATAAATCCACATTTCAAACCATTTTACACAAGAGGATACCACATAGAAAATCACCAAAATTCTAGTTACACATTGAGATAAAATTCCCTATTTCTCAAAATCCTAATTACATACAATTCTAGTAGCCCTAATCCAAATTTTGAATATACTTCCAAGGTCACAAGTCACTGTTAAAGGACTTAATCACACTAGGATTGCAATAGTCTTTCACACACACACACACACACACACACACACACACACACACATCTGTACCATGGGAGAAATACATGGAATTTCATCACTCTTCATATTATTATATGTAAGCAAAGTGATTAAGCACACCTACTATATATAGTTGGGGGAGGATGAGAGACTCATTCTGATGGTCCCCTCGATATAGATATGGGCCCTATCCCTCTATAGGCTATAATTATGCTTAGATCGACCATACGATATAGAGATCAGCCTTTCTTGATGGCCTACTAAATAAATCTTACCTAAGTGAGGTTTGAGCTTAATATATATAGTTACGCCCAACCCTTATTTATTGAATTGAATATAGTAAAGTTAATTAATGATGATAGGTCATTAAACATATTCAATAAAAGGAGGTCGAGGTAAATTATTTGTAATTAAATTGGGGGTAAGGGGGCTACTAGATATTATAGATAGGATGCCCCATGCCCTCCCTAATACTAATATAGAGGGTCAATTGATCATATATAGTTTGGATAAGGGGGTGTTGAGGTCAAGCACAACTTCAACCAGTAACCCATTTTACCCTGTGATTGCATTCATCTTCTTATGTCATTGAGTTATCATTTCAAGTGAATAAAAAGATACACGGTGATGTTTGAAACAAATCAAAATCTCCCACATAGTCCATATAACACACAAGTGAAGGCAAACCTACCATATAAAAATTAGAGATCTAATACTTATTAAACACTATCACTCCCTAGGGATAATAACACATTACTCTCCTATCTAGTTATAGTGATCCTATCGAGAGACCCTACCAAGTCCTATTATGGATCCATACTCAATAAACACAACTTCTGTATCAGTTTTAGTTCCAAAAATAGTATGCATCTTAATTTTCTAGCTAAGTTTATATTTTCCTTAATACTTTCCATATTTAGCATTTTCTAGATTTTGTAAGTTCCAAAATGGTTTATCATTTATTGCATATTTATAGCATTATTATTTTGTACGAAAATTTGTCTAATTAGGTTTTAGAATTTTCTTAGTTCCCCAAAATTGACAAAACATATTGATTAACCTACTTATTATTGAACATTTTCAAAACCCTAGTTTGGAATTAACATTTTCCTTCTATTTCTAATACTTACATTAGGATTTCAAATTCTTGAATTTTTTGATTTCCATATTCATCATGATCATAATCACTACATATATCTATCATTTCTTGATTCAAATATTTTTGATACTATTTACATTTTTCTTGTCTATCACTTGTCAAATATTTTACATGTATATAATCCCATGGATACTTAATGTCAAGGCAAATATCACATCCTATATTAGTCAAAAGTTTGATAATGAATAGTTCTATGGTGATTATTATTACATGGCTCAATTTGAATTAGCACATGTTTTAGATTAAGGTAAAAATAGGTTTTGAAGGGGCCCCGAAACCCTATTACAGAATCATAAAAGATAAAGCGTTGACATACACAAGGAGAAGCACTCCTGAAGCCTACTAAAAAGTAGCAACACCCTAAGGTAATACTGGGACAACATAAATGTCCATTTTAAATACATCCCCCTAGTTTCCAACTAATGATTTAATAACTATTTTTTAGGGGTAAAATCTAGAATCATTTCCTGCCTTCCATCAGCAATATTCTACTTACTTTCTAGCTCCCTAGTTTTCTTCACAGATCTTCTTCCAGGTTTATCCGGAGAGACAAAATCCGATTTCACCTTTAAAAGCCGCTCATTCCTTTTTTCATATTTATCCAGAGTGGAAGTCAAATGTTTCACCTTCGTTTGCTGATCTTTTTTGCTACTTCTAGTTTCTACTCCCTTGGTATTGGTCCTTTTTTCAGCCCTTTTCCTTTGGTTTAGAAAATGCTTTAAGTTTTCTCCAGTATCGTTCACAGGAAACTCATCCAAAGGGAACTCATTATCAACCTGAGTCTCCCTGAACTGATAAACAAGAAAATCTCTCTCCTCTAATTTATTTCCAACTTCAGCCAAGATTTCTCCTTCCTCTAGCACTGCTTTGCCATCAACATCTCTTCCTCGATCCTCTACCCTTTGGTAGAGTATGATTTGCTTTGATAAATATGTCAGTTCATCTAATCCTTGTGTAGGTATTATGATTTTTGATTGCATTCCATTACCTTCTATCTCAGAATTTTCTTTCTCTAAAATCTCTGTTTCTGCTTCAGCAAGTGGGCCTTTAGGGTCTTCAAAAGAAGGCTCTTTACCCACCTCCACATGTAGATCTTTAGTTTCTTCTTTATCCTTTTGTTCTTGTCGCTAATCTTATTTTGGTTTCCACACTTGCTTTTGCTACACCATGGACTTTTTCCCATCCATAACACTACTATGATGAATTTTGCTTTTGGATGGACAATTTTTTACCCAATGCCCCTGTTTCTTACAAGCATAGCAAGAGTTGGGTAGATCTTCAAATAAAATTCCTTGAGTTTTTTTACCAAACTTGGATATTAAATCCACTTTTTCTAGGAGATGATTTAGATCTGCCACTTTAACATACATCCTGGTTGTTTGAAGTTTAGTTCTATTTGTTGTAGCCTTATCCAATGCCACAAGTTCCCCAAAAAAACTGGCAATACCTTTAAAAATGTCCTCGTGCCAAAACTCTAAAGGGAGTCCAGGAAGTCTAACCCAAATAGGAGTTGTTAAGAAAAAAGAATCTAAGAAATCCATATCCAGCTCCCATTTTTTAATAGTGAGAGAACATTTTCCAAAAGACCATGGTCCTCCACACAAAACCATATTCATGTCTTCTTTACAGTTGAAGGTAAACAGGTAGAAACCATTCAACATTGGTGCAATTACTATCTCTCCTCGAATCACCCATTTCCTTTTAACCATTTCATTCAACATTAGCACATGTTACTATCAGATGTCAAAGGAATTAGATGGCTCCTTTTGTTCCTCTTACACTTAGACCTCACAACTATCTTATCTCATATCCCACCTTTACTATTCTCCCTAGATTTTAGTATACCATGCAGTCCAAACTATTTTTACTAGATAAGGTTGTGTGCCTCATCAACTCAGACAGTAGGAATGAATTTAGTAAATTCATCCTCATCCCCAAACTAATCCAATAGGACATGTTCATTAGTCTATAGGATATTATATTATTGAGCATTTAAGGAATACATCAGGCAAGATTCCCATGTTATAATTGCTTCAAAAAGCCATTATTTTCAAGGACATTATATACCAAGCATTGAATCAAACACATATGCCTCATGACATAAATAATTCTTACTTTGTAACTATTGTAAACACTTTGAATGATATTGAGGATGTTATCTCTTTTGGTAATGAGAATTTTCCTTCATGTTAATTATTGATTAGAATTTATCTTTATTCATACAAGTTCAAGTCAAAAATACAATAATCAAAAGGGTTTTAAATAATAATGGTTCAGGGTTGAATATTTGTAATCTTACATTATTATAGACACTAGGTATACACATGGATAATCTAAAAAAGACATATAATAATATCAAAGGATTTGATGATGTACCTTGCCAAGCTTTGGGTTATATCACTTTAGATATTACGTTAGGGCCCAAGACCCTAACCACTCAGTTATAATTAATGCCTAATCATTTATACTATAGTTTACTCTTAGGTAGGCAATGCATACACAACATGGAATTCATTCCTTCCACTTTTCATAGATGTGTAAAATTCATACATGATGGATACTTATATATATGTCCAATTGATAATCAATTATTTAGATATTGTAAGATTATAGAGTTTCTTATTATGAGTTCATCACAGTTTAGAATACCTCAATTTACTATAATGACATCACCATAGATAATTCCTATAGAATAAATGCACACATATGAGGTTGTTGAATCTAGTACAAATAATCATAGGCCACAATCTATAGATAACTCAGAACCACATATTTCACCTCAAAAGGTAGACCATGAGGAACATGTAAAAAATTACCTTTATTGATCAATTCAGAAGATCTAAATTTCATATCCATAAAGGATATTGATGATGGTTTTTATGTTACTTATATTTATGGTACTAATGAAATACCAATAAACATTGATGATTATCTATATGGGTTAAATTTCACACCAATTGGTCTATGGGAATACAGAGATGATTCTAAGGCAATCATACCAGTGTATATATATACAAGAAACATAAACACTTCATATATGGATAAAGGAAATAATATTTTTTCCATGTAAACACTACATATCATATAGTCCTATCAAGTGTGCCATGGACTAATATTTTTGTCAAATCAAGCATTATTAGAGTGTAGGATGCTCAATACATTGATCAATGTACTATAAGTACCAATAGGTCACCATTACCATAATCAATAAATAATGTCAAATTTATGGATATTGAGCTAGTTATTATATGCATGCTAATAATGCACATGATATGCCATGTTTTATGTTATAAATGTTACTTGATAAGGAATTAATTGCATTACAAACATTTTGACATAGATCTACTAACTAGTTGTCAAATCAAGAAGGTAAGCCCTTTTATCATTTTCACATAATAATAATAGGGCATGCCACAAATAATTATTCAATGTTACAACAAAAACTATAGAAATATAAGGATAAAAGTACTATTCAAATTATACAACCCATACCATAACCTATTAGGGGTCAATAATAGGGTCACACATATAGACCCTACAAGTATTCAATGATTAATCCTTTGACTATTCTAATTTTCACTAAGAATGAATATAGATAACATGTGGTAATGTATGAGGACACAAAGATAAATGTATGTACTCTTACATTCTTTCAGTACATAGGGCATAATTGAGATGCATTATAAAACATTATATATTGCCAAGATTTAATAGAACACATTATAGTACCAGTTGCATGTGATCCCAAAGTGGTGGATACACTAATATTTTTTATGAACCTAATAAGTCAAAGGAATGCCACATTGGAGAAACAATGTTTGCATGAAATCGGAGCTATAGTTGATAAGTTACAAAAATGCCTCACATTCAAATTTGAAGATAATACATATCACATTCTTCATGATGGTATCAATGACAATTGCATATTCTAAATTGAAAAACATAAATCCAATTTGGTTTATCCAAAAAATGTACATGAGGCATCTTACACATTATAAAAACATGTTATACATATGCACATGATTTAAAACAATGCCTTCATTGGCCTCAACAATTACTTATATACTAAGTCTAATCTAAGCAACTATTACTTCCCATGAATTTAGGATAAAATAAAATGCCCATAGGATGACTTACAAATCATATGTATCCATAGTAATTAATATACTAACAAAGTAAAGAGAATGGGTATCATGGGTTCTTAACATCACCTCCCTCTTAAAAAAATCTTTGTCCTCAAAGCTTCAAATGTGGGAATTAGTGATAAATCTAAAATAGTGGTTCCCATGTTGCATCCTTTGGTTGCATTCCATGCCATTAAAATAATACCTCTACGATGGAGTGGGAGCAAATTTGGCATGTGTGCGTATCCAGGATTGCCTCTGGTTTAATAAGGATAAATATTTCATTATCAAGTTTGGGTAAAATAGTCTTCACTCTTATGTTCTTGCTAAGAATTTTCTTCAAACAAGAGACATAAAATACTTGGTGAACTCAGGAAGAAGGTGGGAGCTCAAACTTATAACAACCAACCTAATCTTTTGGAGAACCTTATATGGACCATAGAACTTGGGAGATATCTTATGATTCCCTTTCATTTTTAGGGAGGATTGTTTGTATGGTTACAGGTGAATAAAAAACATATCACCTACTTAGAAAGTTCACTTGGAATGGTGTTGATTAACCTATTATTTCATTATATTTTCTGCCATATGAAGATTATCCCACAAGGTGCTAAGGATCTGATCCTAGGTTTAGAGAATCATGGCAGCCATTCAAACTAGTGAACTACTGAGGGTGTACATAAGGATCACTAGTGATACTTAACTATAGACTACTTCATTTAGAGTCATTTTAGTTGAAGTGTGGTAGGAAGTATTGTACCACCATTCGGTGAGAGGGAAGCACTTTTCTCATTGGTTTTGTTGTTATGAGGCGAAGCAATGAAGGAAAGTTTCCAAGCATTTTTTGACAATTTTAGTTTGGCCATCCATCTATGGATGATACTCGAAACTCATCTTTAGTTGGGTTTTGGTGCACTTAAATAGTTTTATCCAAAAATAACTGGTGAAGGTCGCATCACGATCTAAGATAATGGAAGAAGGAATGCCATGAAGATGGAAAATCTAGTCCAAGAAAATTTGTGCAATTATGGAGGTAGTATAGGGATAGCTGAGGGCACAAAAATGATTATATTTGGAGAGGGAATCAACCACCACCAATATCACTATTTTCCATCTATATTTAGGGATCCCCTCAATGAAATCCATAGAAATATCTATCTAAATCTTAGTAGGGATGGGCAAGGATTTGAGCAACCTAGGAATGAGTGTTGTTTCACCCTTATTGAATTGGAAGGTATCACATTCAACCACCATCTATTAAATTTCCATTTTCATTCCCTTCTAAAATAAGTTACATCATGCCCATTCATAAGTTTTAAGAAACCCTGAGTGCCTTATGAGTGGAGAAGTATGGAGTTCATAGAATACAACCTGTTGAAGATTTAGGCTCTGGGGAACTTCAGACAACCCTTATATTTTAAAGAAACACCATCTTAATAATAATGTGGTATAGTAGAGGGTTTAGTGTCCAACAATTGAATGATTTTAGATAATAAGGAGTCATGGACATACCCCTATTTTATAGCATCCAACCAACTTAGAATAGGCATAGAAATAGCTAAAAGGGAAGTTTGGTCTGTAAATGTGTGAGATAAAGCATCAACCATAATATTATCCTTACCCTTATTGTAAGTGATCTCATAGTCATAACCTATGATTTTTTTGACCCATTTATATTGTGATGGGGCAGAGACCCATTATTCTAGGAAATATTTTAGAATATGTCGATCAATTTTGATGAAAAAATGATTCTCCAATAGGTATGGCCTCTATTTTTCTATTGCATACAAAATGGCCATTATTTCCTTCTCATAAGTATAGAATACTAAATTCTTACCAAAAAGGGCTTTACTGGTGAATGCAATGGGGTGTCCTTATTAGAGGAGAATAGCACCAAGTTCATCACCACAAGCATCACTCTCGATCATGAAGATCTTGGCAGAATCTAACATATCTAGAATAGGTGTAGTACAGAACTTATTTCAATTCTTTAAATGCACACTCAATAGTTTATGTCCATGTAAAAGTATCCTTTTTCAACATAGCTATCAGTAGTTTCAATCTTCCCGTAGTCCTTGATAAACTTATGATAGTATCTAGTCAACCCCAAAAAATCATAGAGGCTCTTGAGTGTCTGAGGATGAGGCCAATTTATTATGGAAACTATTTTTTTAGGATCCACTTGAACCCCTTGGGCTGAAATAATATGCCCAAGATACTCTACTTCATCTTGGCTAAAATCACATTTGGACTATTTTACATAGAAATGATGATCAGAGAGAAGTTGTAGTGTGATCTCCAGATGTTGGAGATGCTTAGATCATGTTTTACTATAGATGAGGATATCATCGAAGAAGACCAGAATGAATTTTTTTAGGTAGGGATAGAATATTTTATTCATCAATGCTTGGAATGTTAAAAGATAATTAGTGAGGCCAAAGGGTATGACCAAAAACTCATAGTGGCCATCATGCGTGCGAAAATCTATCTTAGGGATATCATCTTCATGAAGCCAAATCTAGTGATATCCAAAGTGGAGATCCAACTTGGAGAAAAAATGAGTGCCATGAAGTTTATCAAGAAGATCATCAATAATAGGGATTATGAAATTATCCTTGATTATGATGTGACTAATTTCATGAAAGTCAATGTAGAGGCACCATGACCCATATTTTTTCTATACAAGGAAAATTGGTGAAGAATATGGGTTGGTACTAGGGTGAATAATGCCTTGCTTTAGGAAGTCTCAAATGAGCATCTTGATCTTAGTTTTTTCTTGAAATGGGTAGTGATAGGGCCTAAATTTGGGAGGAAAGATTCCAAGGAGTTAAATATGATGGTCCTCTAGCTATGAAGGTGGCAATCCCACTAGTTTGGAAAAGACATTTGCATACCTATGCAGAATGGTTTGTAGATCAGAAGGAGTAGTGGAGATTGTTGATGGTTGCATTTGAATGGAATATAACTAGGCAATAATGCCATGTGAATTCTTCTTAAGAAGTTTTTCCATGTGATGTGAACTTATGACGCTGAGAGAACCAAGGTGTAAGCCTTTCAATATGTGTTTTTTCCCATTATCTAAAAATTACATCCAAAGTTTAGTAAAATTCCATAAGATGGGTCTAAGTATGCGTAACCATTGGGATCCAAAAATAACATCACATCTACCTAATGGCAAGGTAGACATGTTAAAGCACAAGTTACAATATTCAATAGAGATATGCACATTATGACACTTCCCTTTGAAAGGTAATGTGCCCCCATTGGCAATCATGACTTCAAAGCTAGTGTAGACACTAGAAAACCACACATGATAGCTCTAGATATCAAAATGCCTCAGGATACCTTAGGGACCACCTAACCCTTATCAACCCACTAATCAACCTATCAGACCATAGGTCTAGTTATATACTTAGCTAACTAAACTCATTAGCTTAATAACCAACCTTAACCTAACCCTTTATCCTACCTTGACCCCTTTGCCTCTAGACACTCAACCATCGATGATCAGCTTAACCATCGACAGTTAGCCTGACCATCATCCTCACCTTTCTAGCACATCACTAGTTATGTGTGAGCTAACAAGGTATAACTAAATATGTTCACCTTATGTGGTGATAAAAAAACTCCTAAGCATCGAAATTATCAAGCCAACCTACTAGGGAACCTTCTATTTTCCATCTCTCTTTGTTGATAAAAGGAGGGGAGTAAGAGGTGAAAAAGGATCATCACAACCATTCTTACACATAGGTATTCAAGCTCTCCATCCACTTAGTCTTCTTCTATCAATTCATCAACAACAACAAATATCCAAACCTCTATTGAAATTTCTCTCAAGGCAAAGTATCGTTACTATGCCAAAATTTCTCCATCCATCAACCATTATCCATTTAGTACGCAACAAGTATATTTATACTTCCATATTATCATTTTGGTTTTTGACCTTTCTTCTCCATCAAACCTTTTTACACTTATCTTCCAACCTCCCATTTCTAATTAGACCCTTGAACAGACCCTTACCTGATCAGTAAACCATTCTACAACTCTTTTTTGAGTATCTTCAAAAATCCATGGGCAACTGTTGATGGTTAGCACAACCACTGATGATCACCCCCAACTATTGATGGTTACTCAACCTCCAATGGTTAGCCCAAACATTGACTATCAGCATAACCATTGATGGTCACTATGGCATGAAATAACAATAATTTATTTTTAACCCTTTATGTCTAACCAAATCTAACTTTCTATTTCTTTGTCTGTTTATAGACGCCTGCCTAATTTTTTTAATCTAACCCCTTCCACTTTAGCACTAGTAATGACCCATTTTGTTATATTGAGTCATTTTCTTTCTCATGCATTCATATATTTCTTGTATTTCATTTCATTACTCTTTATTATTTGATGCAAGTATATTTTTTTATCATTTCTAACTTGATTTTTATCAAAGAGTGGATTTATAGCCTCCTATCAAGCTCACATTTCTTGGATCTAGCTCATGCTAGGTAGTCCACGTAACTATCTTGCTAACAACCCCTTTTTTAGTGTTTTTTTATCTATAGGTTATTCCTTCCATGACAAAGAAGAACTCTTCATACTCATATGGATTACATGCGCATCAATAACTATGTATTTCTACCACACCCTTATTACTAGTTTTTTATCTTCTTCCAAAATTAAGAAATGAGAAAAAATTAAGGGAAAAATTTTGGCACGCCTAGTGGGACCCTAGAATCATCTAGGTGCCCCTTTCTTCCTTTATTCTATACTCATACAACAAAATCTAAAATTTCTCTTGGGCTTAAAATAAACCTTGAATACATTAATTACTTGCTTATTTTAGTTCATTTAGTAAGTTAAAAGAAAAGTAATTGATCATAGTTTCACTCTTATTATCACACACTTTACCAAACCTAATCCAAGTGGATCCATGTACTGTCCTATTTTTAAAAAGTCTTCAAATTCTATTCAAATAATTTTCACATCGTATAATTTGTTGAGAGCTTTCTATCACTTCTTTGGAATGAAAAATGGAGTCTGGATGCTCAAGATATAGCCAGTTGAAGAAATCTTGTGACAAGTAAAAAAAGGGTGTCAAAAGTAACATGGCACTATGGAAATATGCCAAGTGGATCAATAGTCATTTGACACATGGAAAAATAATTAGGTGCAAAAAAAATTGGTTTGGTGTTTTTTATTCACATGTTATTTGAAATTTTCAAATGTTTAAACAAGGCGCCAAAGGCCAAACTGCTACATCATCCCACCAATCATGCTAAGACCAAGTCAAAGCGTGGCCTAAGTTGGTGCCTAAGTCTTAGTCATTTGAAAATATCTTCAAATTGTCTATTTTAATCATGAAAAACCATTTTCCCAATAAATGTGGGACAAAACAAAGTCAAAGCATGCATAGAAAGGAGGAAAGCTGACCTTTTCACTCTTCCCAAGCACCTAGAAAGGTGGGAGGTAGTTTTGAACCTTGCACCTAGGGCACAAAAGGTTAATTCCTTGACCACTTTAGCCATGGGGGTTGAAGTGTTATAAAAGGGATTAATTTCTACTTGAATAGACACAGAAAGCTGACTGTGTAAGGAGTTTTAAGAAGGTTAGAGTCTTATTTTTGCTTTATACGGCCTTGGGCCTTTATTTTCAGGTTTGAGAGATATATTTATAGGCAAACAGAGATTAGAGAAGGTGAATTGAAGACTTGTATTGATTTTGGAAGCCATTTATTTCATAAAATTAATGAGAATGGTCCTCACTTTGAATGGACCCAGAGACGTAGGCTATTGAAGTCAAACTCCGTTATCAATTTGCTGGTGATATCTTCTAATTTTATCTACTGATTTATAATTCTAATCTTCATTTTTAATTTTGGTTATAATTTCTTTACTCCAAATTTAAAGAAAAAGTAAAAAAATAGAAAGATCTTTTAAATGCAAAAGTGAGTTATTCAAATTTTCCACACTTGCATTTTCAGTTTACAGATCAAATTTTTGGTATCAGAGTAGTTGTTATTTAATAGTGATTGCTAGTGTATGTTGACAAGGTCTAAATCCCAAAAGGGTGAAGGAAAACTCATTGAGTATAATCCAGAGATTGGTTCAAGGCATGCTTCAAGGATGGCCGAAGAAGAGATGGAATCTGAACAAGCTTTCCACGAAGCCTTCATGGACATGAGAAGCATGGTTGAGGAATTATACCATGACAAATAAAGGAAATCTGAGAATGAAAATGAAGGTGATTCACGAGAATCAAAAGGTAAAGAAACAAAAAACCTTCTTCATCGGATGACAGTAAAAAAACTATGGAATCTCTCCCTTCACTAAAATTGGATATTAATTTTGAATTACCAATGTTTAATGGCGAAGTTAATGCCAAAAAGTTGGATAATTAAGTCAAGCAGATTAAAGTTTATTGTAGGGTCCAAAAGATTGTAGGGGATGAGTCAAAAATTCATTTGGCTACTCTTCGTATGAGAGGCACAGCTCTCATCTAGTGGGAGAGTAAGTTGAAGGAAGCCAAGCTTCAAAAAGGTAACTCCATTTCTACTTGGAATGAATTTATTGAAGAAATTAGAAAGCAATTCTATCCTTTAGGCTATATGCAACAAGCCACGATGGATTGGAAAAATTTCAGACAAGGAAAAGGCCAAAATGTTAAAGATTATACACAAGAATTTAGGAAAAAATCTTTACTTTTGAATGTTCCTCTATACACATAAGAAACACTGCTAAAATATATAGGTGGGCTGCATAGTTACTTAAGACATATGATTCTTATGTTCAATCCCACTAATTTAGATGCAGTATGTGTTCAAGCCACTCATTTAGAGGCTAGAGGGAAACAATCAAAAGACTCTTTTCCTAAAGTAAAAAGTAAGCAATCTAATGTTAAGCAATCCAAAGGGGAAAGTTCATCAAGAAAGGGTAAATAGAAATCCACTTATACTGTTAAAAAAGAAGAAGGAAAACCATTTTGTAATCATTGCAAGAAAAATAATGATGAGTCTAAGTGTTGGAAACTACACCCTGAGTTAAGGCCTAAGAGGTATCAAAAGAAAGAAAAAAATGCTAATGTTATGGTTCAAGACTTAGGTTTAGATTCAGGAAATGAAACTAAGATCACAGCTATGGGATTACATAATGATTTTTCTCTTTCAGTTTCTAGCACTAAGTCATCAAATGATGCATCTTCTTCTAAATATAATTCTGTGCATGTTGATAAGAAAAGAAATGAATTGTTCCACATTAGATTTGTTTTGAAACATACTAAGATTGACACTCTATTTGACAGTGGTTCACAAGCAAATTTAATTTTTGAAGAGGTTGTTAAGAAGCTAGGCTTACAAACCAATCCCCATCTGAAGCCTTATCCACTAGGTTGGGTGTGTGACAATGTGAAGCTACAAGTCTCACAAACTTGTAGACTAAGGTTTGTCATCACATCCAAGTTCATAGATGAGGTTGAGTTGGATGTTGTTCCATCGGACATATGTGGGATTATTTTGGGAAGCCCATATCTTTATGATAGAAAAGCAATCTTCTATAGAGAGGATAATAAGTACTTGATTGTTAAGGATGGCATTGAATAGATAGTTAGAGCACATCACATTAGAACAAGTCTTTCCTTGGTTATAGCAGGGCAAATGAAAAGACTAGTTAATTCAAGCAAGACTTTTTGTTTCATGTTGATTAAGTCTAAGGAAAAAGAATATTCTCAAGCTTTGGAAAAGTGTGATCCTAGGCACAAAAATGAATTGGTTGAAATCATTTCTACTTATGATGATTTATTTTAGGATCCTAAGGGCTTACCCCCTAAAAGGGGATTTCAACATGAAATTTAGCTATTGCAGGATTCTCCTCTCCCTAACATTGGCATGTACAGGTTATCAGTGGTGGAAAATGAGGAAATCAAAAAATAGGTAATGGATCTATTAGATAGAGGTGTTATTCATCCAAGTTCATCTCCTATTGGTTTGCCAATTATTTTGGTGCCAAACAAATATGACACTTGGTGAATGTGTGTTGATTTTCATGCTTTAAACAAAATTACTATTAAGAATCCTTACCCTCTTCCTCATATTGATGATTTGTCGGATCAATTAAAACATGATATTTATTTCACTAAGCTAGATTTGAGAAGTGGATATCATCAAGTAAGAATAAATGAAAGTGGTGTGGAAAACTGCATTCAAAACAAAATAGGGATTGTTTGAATGGCTTGTTATGCCTTTCGGGTTGTGTAATGCCCCGGCTACATTCATGAGATTGATGAATGATGTTTTTAGACAATTCCTTGATGATTTTGTTATAGTCTACTTAGATGATATATTGATTTTTAGCAAGTCATGGGAAGAGCATGTGATCCACATTAAGAAATTCATAGATGCATTACAAAGGGAAAAACTTTATTTAAAAATGTCAAAATGTGAATTTGGAAAGACCTCTTTGATATACTTGGGTTACATTGTAAGACATGGTGAATTGAAAATAGATCCTGTAAAAGTGGTAGTCATTGTTAACTGGCCTACACCCACTAATACAATTGAGGTTAGAAGTTTTCTTGGTGCAGTACAGTTTTGGCAAAAGTTTATTTCTCAATTTTCATATATTGCATCACCTTTGCATTCTTTGACAAGTGTGAAATAGGTCTTTCAGTGGGGAGGTAAACATCAAAAAGCCTTCAACACTTTGAAATAAAAGATAAGTACTGCTCTAGTCTTGGCACTTCCTAATAAACAACAACCATTTGAGATGGAGACGAATGCAAGTGAGTATGCTATGGGAGCTATTTTAATGCAAGGTAAGAAACCAGTTTGTTATCATTCTGAAACCTTTACAAGTGCAATAAGAAAATATCCAACTTACGATAAGGAATTGTATGCATTGGTTCAAAGTGTTAAAAAATTGAAACATTACTTAATGGGAAAAGAAATAATAATACATACAGATCATCAGCCCTTACAATATCTCCAATCACAAACTAAGCTACAACAGTCTAGACATTTTTGTTGGATGGGTTTCTTGCAACAATTTCATCTTGTGATCAAGTATAAAAAAGGAATTTAGAATAAGGTTGTAGATATGCTATCTAGGCCTCCTATGGTTGTTGCATCTATTCTTTTACAACATGGCTCATTGTCTCATGAAAGTTATAAAGAAAAATATGTGAATGATCTTGATTTTTAGGATGTTTATAAAGACTTGATGAATAGTAGACAAGTAGAAGAATTGGACTATCATGTACACAATGATCTTTTGTATCATTTGGGTAAATTATGTATTCCTCAAAATGAGAGGGTGCACATGATTAGAGAAGCACATACTTCTCTTATTTTTGGTCATTTTGGAGTTGCTAAAATGGTTGCACATTTGAAGATGTATTGTTATTGGCCTCTTATGTAAGAAAATGTTGTTAAATATATAAAGGGATGTACCCTTTGTGCCACAAGTAAACCTAGTAATAGGAAACTAGGACTTTATACTCCTCTACCTATTCCTACTTGCCCCTAGGAAAGTATCTCCATGAATTTTGTGGGGGGTTGCCTATGACACAAAGAAAACATGACTATCTATATGTGGTTTTGGATAGATTTATCAAAATGTGTGTTTTTATTCCTTACACTAAGCAAATTACTGGCGAAGGCACTACACATTTGTTCTTTAAACATGTATGGGTTCATTTTGGTTTGCCTACTTCAATTATTTTTGATTGAGTTTCTCAATTTATTAGGGATTTTTGGTCAACTTTGTGGGGACTAATGGACACTAAATTAAAAAAGAGAACTACATTTCATCCACAAACTGATGGACAAACAGAGGTTGTGAACCGCACTGTGGTACATTTGCTTAGGGGTTATAGAAATAAACATCTAAAGTTATGGGATGAATAATTGTGTTACATACAGCATGCATATAACTGGGCACTTCATTCTTCTACTATGAAATCTCCATTTGAAGTTTGTTATGGATACTTGCCTAAATCTCCTCTATATGTTTGTTATGGACAAGATACAGCTATTGGTGAACCAAAAGAAGCCATTCGAGCCAAGAAGTTCATTAAACAAATATAGCTCATACATCAAACTGTTTCTACTCAATTGGAGAAAAGTCAAGCCAAGTACAAAGCTAAGCATGACAAACATCGTATTGATCACCAATTTATTTTAGGTGATATGGTATGGCTTCACATTAGTAAGGAAAGACTGACAGGTGAAGGTAAAAAGTTGAAACCAATCCAGTATGGTCCTTTTCAAATAATAGAAAAAAGTGGCACAAATGCTTTCTGATTAGATTTACCATCTTACATGCAGATTTATTTAGTTGTAAATGTGGAAAATTTGAAATTGTATGAGCCTCCAATGATAATTGATCATGATGAAAGTGTATCCATTCCTTTCGTTGATGATTTTTGTCTTGAATATCTAACATATTTACAAGAAGATACTATACTTGATAGGAATATGTAAACTTCACGAAGAGGTAATGCTAAATATATTTGTGTTGGTCTCAAAGGGATGCACCCAAGCAAGGCCAGATGGATGGAAGTCAGAAAGGTGAGGGGAAAATACCCTCACCTCATTACCAATTAATTTCAACTTTCAGAGGTCCAAAAGTTCCCTTGGGGAGGAATGATACAGGTGGATCCATGTACCATTCTATTTTTAAAATTCTTCAAATTATATTCAAATCATTTTCACATCATAGAATTTGTTGAGAGCTTTCTATCACTTCTTCTGGAATGAAAAACGGAGTCTGGATGCTCAAGATATAGCTAGTTGAAGAAATCTTGTGACAGGGAAAAAAAAGGGTGTCAAAAGTGACGTGGCACTATAGAAATATGCCAAGTGGATCAATAGCCATTTGACACATGGAAAAATAATTAGGTGCAAAAAAATTTGGTTTGGTGTTTTTTATTCACATGTTATTTGAAATTTTCAAACATTTAAACAAGGTGCCAAAGGCTAAACTGCCACATCACCCGCCACGTCATCCCACCAATCATGCTAAGACCAAGTCAGAGTGTGGCCTAAGTTGGCACTTGAATATGAGGCATTTGAAAATATCTTCAACTTGTCTATTTTAAGCATGAAAAACCATTTTCCTAGAAAATGTGAGATAAAACAAAATCAAAGTGTGCCTAGAAAGGAGGAAGGCCGACCTTTTCACTCTTCTGAAGTGCCTAGAAAGGTGGGAGTCAGTTTTGAACCTTGCACCTAGGGCACAAAAGGTTAATGCCTTGACCACTTCAGCCATAGAGGTCGAAGTGTTATAAAAGGGACTAATTTCTACTTGAATAAACATAGAAATCTGACTTTTTAAGGAGTTTTAAGAAGGTTAGAGTCTTATTTTTGCTTTGTATGGCCTTGGGCCTTTATTTTTAGGTCTGAGAGATATATTTACAGGAAAATAGAGATTAGAGAAGGTGAATTGAAGACTTTTATTAATTTTGGAAGCCATTTGTTGCACAAAATTAATGAGAATGGTCCTCACTTCGAACAGACCCAGAGACGTAGACTATTGAAGCCGAACTCTATTATCAATTTGCTGGTGATATCTTCTAATTTTTATCTACTAATTTATAATTTTGATCTTCATTTTTAATTATGTTTATAATTTCTTTACTCCAAATTTAAATAAAAAGTTAGAAAATAGAAAGATCTTTAAATGCAAAAGTGAGTTATTCGAATTTGCCACACTTGCATTTTCAGTTTATAGATCAAAACCACATAATCAATCAACACATCAAAAAAAACTTGAGATAAGGATCAACTAAGATTTCATCACCTAGAAATAACCTTACCCTTTCCTGGCAATCCTACTTGGAGTTCATTACCAAGGGGATAACCAACTCAGCTCTCTAGTTGAGTATAAACTCTAAAATGTAGTATATCTTGGCTAGGAACTCAACACCCTATCGTTGTTGTATATGAAGTGAGGGGATAGGCCCCAATATCAAGCCACATACTAACGTTTAATATAGATTATTTTTTAGAGCCTTTAATACCTGAAACCAACCTTAGATTTCCTTTAGAATGCCTTATCTATGTACCAAATTTATTTTTCACACTTTCTAAGGCATAAGCCAAAAGTGATCTAAAAATAATACTAAGTTTTAAATTCACTTTAGTGTATTTTTTTATTGTCTTGAGATTCTTTTCCTATTTCTTGATTTGTGTTTGAGTTGTGAGTTTTTTTTCATTTCTTTTCTATTCTTCACATAGTCTTTATTAGACAATAATTGAGGAATCAAACCAACCAATAACCACCATCTTCCTCTTTCACTTCTTCTATGGAGTATACTCCTAATGTTGAGAGTTATCCTCATCTTTCTCCCCTCCTACCATGCCTTGGATAGTTGTCAAGGGTGATACAGATTTTACTACCTTCATTGATAACAACCTCATGGCCCTCCAACATTACCTCAACACCTTAGCTCATTGCACCCCTATTTCTTCGATTCCTCCTATAGATCTACCTTATGGTATGCCTCCCCATCTTATGGTTGGTGCTACCTCTACCCAACCTATGATCACCCAAGAATCTTCTTCCAGCAATATCCCATCCACTACCACTACTCAAACCCAATCCAACATCCCAACCAATAGCCAAACACCCCCTATACCAACCAACACCTCTAATATAAGAGAAACCTCACTTATTGTTACCCATACCTCATCCACCATGGGGGTATATTTTACCCCTATTTCCACCATTCCTTTTATCACCACCAACCCACTGATTTCTACCCCCCTTTAAAATTTGATGATTTTCATACCTCTGACCCTTCCACCTAGGAGCACAAGATTTACCACTCAACCCCAACCAACTACCAACCCATCCATACCACTAAGTCAACCCATATCAATCCCACAAAAAATACCCATGACATCTTACCAATATGTTCCTAATCCATAAGGATACATAGCACCTTCTACCCAACCTTTTGTGCCTATTAACCCTTATATGGCACCATCCCAACCTTCAATGACCACATACCAATATGTGGTATCATCTCAACCCTCTACCTCTTATCCATATATTTCTACCACCCAACTTCAACCAAACTTACCATCCAATTATGGAGCTTCCCAACCTCAAATAGATTTGGTAAAAATGTTAATGGACAAAATGACCATCCTAGAGTCATCTATTTTTGGGGCTCATAACCTTTTATCTTATGATCAAATCTGCAATGAACCTATCCATCCATCCATCCCTATCTGCTCTTATCCACCTCAATGGGAACTACCCAAGTTTTCCAAGTTCTAAAGCAAGGAAGACTCCCAAAAACACTTGAGATAATTTTGCCATTCTTTTTATTTGATTAGATATGATGATGTTCTTCTCCTTTGTACATTTCCCATGTCTTTATCTATACTAGCCTTGGATTGGTATAGTTCTCTCACCAAGCACTCCATATTTTCCTTTTATCAACTTGACCAAGTATTTTTAGATCATTTCTCAGTCAATATATCTAAAAAGGTCTCTATTACCAACCTCTACTCCATTAGGTAATTTGATGATGAATCAATTACCGATTTCATAGCTAGTGGAGAGGCCTTATCAACTAACTTTCTTTCTCCTTACCCTAACCCAAGTTGATTTAACCTTCTATCATGGTTGTGCCAAACATATTTCCCCTATTCTTCAAGTTCAAAATTTCAAAGCTTTTGATGAGGCTTGTACCATGGCATGAAAATTGGAAATAAGAGCCATCAATGAGGGAAAATTGAAACTATATAACAAAAATTATAGCTTTAAATATAATGATCCTTCCTCAACTAAAACCATCAATCAATATAACCATCCTAAACCCAAGGCATTTAAAAACTTGGTTATCCTTAAAAATACTCCACCACCAACTATCAACCAACCCAACCCAACTATTTTTTTAATTCTTCTAAGCAACAAAACCAAAACCAAAACCAAGTTGCCCCAAAACAATATACTCTTATAGGGAATATTATGCTATAGTATTGGAAAAATTATCAAATCAAACATTATACAACATCCTCCCATAAAACCTCCCAAATAATTTACTGCTAATTTTCCCTACACCTAGATGGTATAATGAGAATGATCTATATGCTTTCCACCACGTCATTGGACATGATGTTAGTAGGTGCAATACCTTTAAGACCATTATCCAAAACATGATTGATAAGTGAGAACTTGTGTCCTATAGTCCCAATGCACCTTAAAATCATTCCTTTGACATCTTTCATAAACCTTTTCCCAACCATGCCCCTTCTACCAACTATGATAATAATAAATTGTAATCATCTCACATTCATGAGGTCCATACGGTTAATGTCATTATTAGTGACCTATTATTGAGAAGACCATTACCTCAACTACATATTCCTCTATTACACTCTTTAAAGTGGTAGACTCTCCTTCTATTCCTTTGGACACCCAAACAGAGGAAGTAACCACCCCTCTTTATGGGATCGATGAGACCATGGACCTATCCACATCTCCTTTGATATAAATACCAAAGGAGGCAACCATTGATTCAACTACCTCTTCACCCACTCCACCTATTGAAGTGATTGAATTACCTTCCATTCCTTTGAACACCCAAATAAAATGAACAACCATCCATGTCCCTTCACTTGAGGCCATCACACCTTGTTCCACTATCCTAGAACCACCCATTCTCTCTTTAGGAACCATCTTAAAAGAAGAGATCACCTTACCTACACCTTTCATGGAGGAAACATCCTCCCAAACCTTGGGACCTTCCATAAAGAACATAGGTGAAAAAACCATTCCCACACCTCTTCATATAGGCTTAACCTTTGAAACCAATGACCAAGGAATCAAACCCATTTACAAACCTTTCTTTAGGTTGGTCCATAGTCTAGAGTTTACTTCTCAACCCAATCTAGATAGAGCTACCTTTTGGCATCATCTGGGACTCCCTTATGAAAATAAAACTAAACCTTCAACCTCACTTGCATCCACCATCAAACCTATAATTACCTCAACCCCATCCTCAAACACTTCTTCATCTAAAACCATAGGAGAACCATCTAACCCACCTCCATCTAAAATTGTTAAATCACCTTAATTCTTTCTAACCAAACCCATCAAGAACCTAGGAATACTTCCTACACCTAGCCTTGTTCACCCATCTTTGAATTTGGACTTAACCCCATCTATTCCACTAAATAAAACCCCAACTAAACCAACTAGGAAGGTGGAACCGCCTAAACTCTCACCTTGAACTAGAGCTATACCAATTCCTTCCCTCTTACCATCTATCTTAGGACCCCATCCTTATACCATCCTATACACTCATACTTATACCAAGAAGATGAACCCTCCTATAACTACCTATTCCTCATCTAGTAAACCTTTTCTTTTTTCTCTACCTACACTTACCTCCACCAAAACATCAAACTCTCCATCATTCTTACCTAACCTATCCACCTCTACCTCCCCACCTATCACCAAACCCTCATCATCCACCTCTAAATCTTCCACCTCCAAACCAACCAAGAAATCCCAATCAAAACCACCTACCAAAACCATTCCACCACCTACAATGTTTATGGTGAAGCCTAGTCATAAGAAGGCTCCTACTCCTAAAACCAAAAACCCAACACCCTCAACACCTCTAATCAAATCTTATTTGACCATTTTATAAAATTTGTTACAAACCTCTTCCTTAACCCTACCACCCATCTAACCTTTTGACCCTTCACATCCTAAACCATCATGGTTTAATGACAATTTGATATGTTTATACCATAAGACTCTTAGACACAATATTGAGAACTATAAATCTCTCTAAACACTTGTCCATAGCTTATGGGATAAGGATAATCTATTATTAGATGAACATTCTTTAATCCCATTACCAATCCAACCACCAACTCAACCCATCCAACATTTACCTGCTCTTCCACTCTCATTTGAAAGTGAGGAGGAACCAAAGCAACCATCTATCCCAAAACCTACCTTAATCTACACTATCCATATGGTTAATTGATCTAAGGCCCAATAAAAGGATAAGGGAAAAGTAAAAGTGTCCATACCATGGACATACCATTCCACCCCAAAACCTTCTAACTAAAACAAAGCATCTTCACCTTTACCTTCACCTTCTCCAAAACCCAAAATATCTATTTTGGGTGCCTCTCCCTCCAAGCCTTCTAAATCAATCCAGTGAGTGGTTATAAAATAACTTCACCAGACATCAGTGAAGATGATCCTTTACGAACTAATCAATACCTCACCCAATCACTACCAAGACTTGATATAGGCCCTGTAATCAATAGACGTTTAACCAAAAGACCCTCAACCTCTTACATCCTTTGTTAGAGCCCTTCAACTTCTTACCTTTGTCACCTTCCAAGATTTGTAAATACCTTTTATCCATTCTAAATATCTTGATCCTCCCCTCTTCATCACTGCATACATCAATCAAACCCACATCAAAATGGTAATGATTGATAAAGGATATAGTATTAACATTATTTCCTCCCATTATTATGACCAACTTTAATTACCTAATAATATCATGTCAAAAACTGCAATGATCCTTCACTTTTTTAATGATATTATGGCTACTACTTTAGGGACAGTCATCCTCCACATCCACTTGGGACCTCACATAATTCTAAAACTCTTTTACATTGTATAAGGTGAGTTCCAATACAACATATTACTTAGATACTGATGTGTCAGTTTTGAACATGAAGGTCAAGTTGTTACCATAAGAGTTGAACCTAGTCCTTTTGCATCATGCAACATGACATATAGACCCAATGATGTTCTTATTCCTCCTTAATCTACCTCACCACCAACCAAAAACTAAGCCACCCCTACCAATGATGAATCTTTAACTAGTTCATCTATCCCTTCTTATATCCCTGTAGAGAACCCCTTGGAACCCACATTCCAACATCTCTCACTAGGCAAGTATCATCTTCTAGCCTTAGATGATTTCTCTACTCTTCAAGAGTATGGTAGCCTTGACCGTGGTCTTATTTATGACCCCAACATCATAACCATCATCCCTTTTATGCCTCCCAACCATCAAACTTATTTAATCTATGGGGGACTTGATCATCTACTTCTTGCTTCCATCACTACCTCTACCATCTAACCATTTACCTCTGACTTCTCCTCTCTTGACAAACTAGAATTTACCAAATTATACCTTCATAGATGTTCCTAGAATGGATTTGGCCTAATCCATTATGAACATGGACCTCATGAGTTACTTTTCATCAAAACAAAAAAACCTCATGAGTTATTTGGCCTTGGGTTCATACCACCAGAAGAACCAACTGAATCACCTAAACCCATCACCACCATTGATGAGGATATACCATCCTCACCAAACCCATCTCCTTAGAATTTTAAGGATTTTGATATCATCCCATCTAACTATTTTTTTGATCAATGCCATTATTTTAGGCCCTTAAACTTATCAAAAGGATGGCCAAACTAAAACCCTTTCATTCATTCATCCTAAAATGGTATAAAATGATTCTCTTACCATCAACACCATCCAAATTCATAATGATAATTCCATTCTTACCTACCTCAATGTGAGGGATTCTTTAATCCACAAATCCCTTCCTCTTGAGAACCAAACCATGTTGAATGAATCCACTATTGATGTCAACTTAGGTACTCAAGATAACCCTCACATTGTAAAGATTGGTTAATCCCTAGATTTCATAGAGCAACAAGATTACCCTTCTTTACTTCATGACCAAAGCATAGCATTTGCTTGGTCCTAATAGGATATGCCTAGAATTTACCCTTCTATATCCCTCTATAACATTGTCACCCATCCTAATGCTAAGCTTGTTTAGCAAAAGCTTTGCAAGATGCACCCTCACATTTCCCTTCTAGTCAAAGAAGAGCTTTAGCATCTCTTATATGTCAACTTCATCTAACCCATCGATTATCCTTAATGGGTTTCTAACATAGTTCCTATTACCAAACCCATAGGGGTACTTTGCCTATGTATCAACTTTCATGACCTCAACCTTGCTTACCCAAAGGATGACTTCCCTTTGCCTAGCATCGACCAACTTGTTGATATTATAGTTGGCCATGAGATGTTATCTCTCATAGATGGTTTCTCAAGATATAATCAAATCTTGATTTCCCCCAAGGATTAGCATAAAACTTCTTTCATCGCCTTATAGGGAATATTTTGCTATTGGGTCATGCCATTTAGTTTGAAGAATGTTGGAGCAACTTATCAATGTTCAATGACCTACATCTTCCATGATCTCATCCTTAAAATCATAGAGGACTATATAGATGACCTCCTTGGGAAATCCAAACGTCACAAGGATCACCTATCTATTCTCACTATCATCTTTGATCACCTAGTCTATTTCCACATTCAACTCAACCCTAAGAAATGCATTTTTAGGGTTTTATCTAGAAATATTCTTGGTTTTATCATCTCTCTTCAAAGAATCAAAGTATACCCTACCAAAATTAGAGCAATTTTGGAGATACCACCTCTAACCCACCTTAAGTAACTATGTATCATATAGGGGAAGCTCCAATCCATATGTCACTTCATCTCTCAATTATCAAATAGATGTTAATCCTTTCACCATCTTCTCAAGAAATATACCTCTTTTAAGTAGACCAAGGACAGCTAATAAGCCTTTGATTCACTCAAAGAATACCTCCTTTCTCCACTAGTTCTTACCCCACCTAAAGAGGACCAACCCTTCTACCTTTATATTTTCACCACTGACCATTCCTTAGGGGCAATGCTTGCTCACCATGATGAACAAAACAAAGATCAAGTTGTCTACTAAATAAGTCAAACACTTATAGAGTATAAGACTTAGTATACCCATTCTAAGAAACTTTGCCTCACTTTAGTCTTTATGGATTCTAAACTTCACCATTACCTTCTCAATCATAAAACTATCATCATCACTAACACTAACCCACTCAAGTGCATGCACTCTAAACCATACCAAAACTAATGTATGGCTAAGTGAGTCATGCTTTTAGCTAATTTTTACCTTGAGTTCCTCTAGTATAATTCAACTAAAGGGAAAGTCATTGCCAATTAATTGGTCAAAGCTCCTCTACCAGATAACCAACCACTTCCTCTTGCATTCCCTAATGAGTCCATCATGACCCTTTCTCAGAGGACCCCACCTACTAAATTACCATGTTCTTTGATGGATCTAAATGCTGACAAGGTGGGGGTGCTAGATTTATTCTCATTCCCCTTAATGGTGAACCTCTTCCCTTTTCCTTCAAACTTGATTTTGAGTGCACCAATAATGTGGTTGAGTATGAAGCCCTAGTGATAGGTCTCCAAACTACTCTAGCCTTGGGAATTAATACCATTAGTGTCTTTATAAACTCCCAAATTATGGTCAATCAATTCAATAGGTCCTACCAATGTAAGAATGATGTCTTGAAAAAGTACAAACAACTAGTAAAGGTAATTTTAGCATCATTTGATCATTACCTTATTCAGTTTGTTCCATGATCTACCAATAACTTCATGGATACAATGGCTTCCCTTACTTCTGAAATCCCATCTCAACTTACCCATTCTAAACTCTTTGTTAGCATCCACCATTTTATCACACCCTCTTATATCCATTCTAACTTTCCTACCATTTGTAGTGTAGAAGTATCTCCATCAAACATATAGTACAAATAAACCTCCAACTACCTCAACCTCAACATTATTCCTCCCAATCTCTCTAAGAATGCCCAAAGAGCCTTGGTTCAAAGTATCACTCACTATACCATACTAAGGGGAATCCTTTACAATCATGGCTTTAATAGCCTCTTTTTCCATTGTCTACATAGTCATGAAGCTTCCCATGCTATCAAGGAAACACATGACAAAATATGTGGGGGATAATTTAGTGGTTTATCTATCATTAAATGTATCCTTCACCTTGGCTACTATTACCCCACCCTCAATTATGACTATTGTGATTATGTAAAGAAGTGTTTTCAATGTCAATAGCATGCTAATTTACATCATGCACCTGCCCATAGCCTTCAAGTATCAAAAGACTATTGGCCCTTCTCACAATAGAGACTTGATCTCATTGGGGAAATCAATCCTCATTATTCATAATAACACTAATCCATCATCACCACCACTAAGTATTTCACCAAGTGTGTGGAAGTCATTCCTCTCATCTTGACCAAATCTGACAAGATAATCAACTTCATCAACCATCATATCATCTATCATTTTAGTGTTCCCTATAAGATCATCATCGATAATGGTAAATCATTTAAAAACAAGAAAGTATAAGGTCTATACGATGCATTTAGCATCAAGTTAATCTTTTCTTCACCTTATCATCCATAAGAAAATGGATAGGTAGAAGCCTCTAACAAAACCCTTAAAAAAATGTTGACCAAAGTAATCAATGCTTCAAGTCAAGATTGGCACTTGCATATTCCTTTCACTTTATGGGCCTATCGTACTATCATATAAACCTCTATGAGTGCTACCCCTTTCTCTCTAGTCTTTATAATAGAGTTAGTCTTGCCTCTCAAAGTCCAAATTCCTTTTCCTCACATATATTTATAAGACATCATTTCTGAGAGTGACTATTGTCAAGAACATCTGGCACAACTTGAGCTACTAGATGAGCATCATATCATATTACTTAACCATCTTGGTATTTATCAAGAATGATCCAAGCATGCTTATAAAAAACACCTAAAAAATGAGAATTTGATATCAAATACCTCATCCTAAATAAAAACCAATATGTAACCAATATGGAGAAAATTAAAAGAGGCAAGTTTACTTTCAATTGTCTTGGACCCTAAATCATAACCCATAAGTATGGATCAGGAGCTTATCATTTGTCCTCTCTCAAAGGCAAGCCAAAACTTGAGCCTCTCAATGCTTTGCATTTACATCCTTTCATTTTTTAAATAGGGATTAAACTCACCTTCTTGTCTAACTTAAGCTCATCCCTTGATTTATGAGATTTTCACCCTCACACCATCCTCCCATCCCTTTGAATATAATCAATTACAACATAGAACCATGTGATTTACCATCATATTTATATCCTAATCATAAATGTGGGTACCATGGCTCTACCCATAGCATGGTTCTCATGGATATTTTGCATCTCTAAGCAAATGGAATCCCATGATCATTATCTCTCAAAACTACCCCTTTCACCTATCATTAACCTCTTATGTTAAAGTTTTTCCCTCATAAAGGTAAACCTCTAAACCTATATAGATGTATACACCCTAAATTGGTCAAGAAACCACACATATCATGTCTTTTCATAGTCCTTTCATAGGATATTTTGACTGGAGAATATGAGCCTTGTTCACATTTAGCTATCTTTTGTTTTACTCATCTTGTTCTTGTTTCATACTTGAGTCACCTTTTTGTCTATTACCAGTCATCCATCGACTTCTAGAACCTCATTCTAGCTCAACTAGGATCCATTTTCCATGCTTATTCCATCCCCCTAGGTTCTAAGCCTATAAGATAAGAGTGTTGGGATTAGACTATAGTTCTATACCCTAGACTGTCTATTTCCAGGGCTCATATCCAAGGTCATTTTAAGCCCCAATGATTAGTTTCCCTCAATTAATGAGTCTCAACCCCTTTCTTATATTTTTCATTAAATTTTCCAATATGACCTAATGTGAATAAATATCCCAAATTTGAAATAAAGAGTCTCCTATATAAAGGACTACATAAGGCATTTTCTATATAGCACTTATTACTTTGGCACATTACATAATTAAAAATCAGTCAATAGTATAGCTCAGCATTTTGCATCACACATAGATTTTCATGCTTAATCAAGGAAAGGCCTAAGAAAAAGTTCATTCTTACATCTATCATGCATGTTGATTATGCACGCTCCCTAAGAGAGAACTACATTTGATCTGAGACCCTAGCTTGAGGGTTAATGTAGGTAGTGATCAAGATAGCAGGGGTTCTAGATCATATGATCATATTTCCTCTAACCTAGTTTTTCCCCCTTATGATTTTGATATATTTGTTGTTTCATGTGTGTAGATAGGCTCAATTTTCAAATATTTAAATGGACCTATAGTGAGCTTTATTGATATTTATCCTTCAAAATTTCATACACAGGCTCATACTAATAAAATAAATAAAACCTAAAAAGCTCAAAACTTTAGGATAATAGTGGCATTAAAGGACAATAACACTAGATACTAGGTTGTCTTATTTTAGTTCTCCTATCCTCTTATAAAATGAAATCCAAATATAGATTTGTGACATTATCCCTGTCCTATATAGTAGATTTCAACCCCTGAGTCATTCATTTCAACCTATTTTTTTAGATAAGTTCACTTATTTTCTTATGAAATTAATTGGATTAAATTCATAAATACTTTTAATTTGTTGTATTTGATTGGATTTTTCCCCTTACTCCAAACCCTTTATTGTTTAGGAACTAGACCCTAGTTTCCCAAAAATAATAAAACATTTGATTAACCTGACTTACTTTGAAAAAATCTAAAACCCTAAGTACCCTTAGGGTTTTTCCTTCAAATTTTGTGCATAAATTTATTTTCAAGTTTTTGATTTATGTATAAATTTTTGTTCATTAATTCTATTTAAATACTTTTTTAGAATTTAAATTATTTCAATAATTTTCAAAAATTCTAAAACCATAGCTCAAAACCTTAGATTTTCAAACTAGGTCCTCAAACCTTAAGCCTCCCTCCCTTACAATTTTTAGAAAAATATTTTGGAATTTTTGCAAATTATTTGGAGTGTCAAAAATATTTTCAAAATCTCAATATGAGTTCTTTTGTGCAAAAAATAAATTTCAAGTTTCTAATTTTTGTATAGATTTTTGTGTGTTTATCTTATTCAAAATTATTTTTAGAATTTAAATTATTACATAATTTTCAAAAATTCTAAAACCCTAGCTCAAAACCCTAGATTCCTAAACTAGGTCCTCAAACCTCAAGCCATCCTTGCAATTTTTAGAAAAATATTTTAGAATTTTTGCAAATTATTTGGATAGTCAAAAATATTTTTCAAAATCTCTATGTTAGTAGTTATTTTTACATTTATTTGTTTAATATTACTTTTACATATTAACCTTGGTGAAAGAAATAAAATGCCCACTAAGGCACTTCTTCCCTCTCATCCCATAAATCAATTTCTAAATTTTTCTCATAATTATGACAATGAATAGACAAAATTGCAAAATTGCACATTATCCAAAAATGTGGAAAATGATTTCATTTACAATGAAGATAATTAATATTGTTGTAATGATAAATATTATGATATATGTGAAAGTGACAATGAATAAAAAGTAGATGCATATTCTTCTCTCAAACCTATCTCTTTTATTACCTCTTCTAAAGAAAATAATTTTGATAAATGGGAAAGACACCTTTCATCTCATTCTCCTATGCACATTGCACCAAATGAACAAATTAGTCATGTACTTACAAGTGAACCTCTTATTGGTGATAATTTTATTCTATGTGAACCTAATCTCTCTCTCTCTCTCTCTCTCTCTCTCTCTCTCTCTCTCTCTCTCTCTCTCTCTCTTTTTACTTTTATGTTCAAATTACAACAATATAAATACAATAGAATCAAATTTCCAATGCATAGTTCAAATGATCAATCTCATGTTCCTAACTTTACTTTATCAAAAGAATGTCTAAATGATAACTCTCTTACTCTTACTTCATATATTTAAAATTAAAATAATGCATACACTCCATATATGGATAATATAGATGCACATAATATTCTAAATTCACATGATAATTTGTTGCATATTAGAAAAGAATTAACATCTCTTAACCCTCTCCCTAGTGACAATGAAAATGATAATGAGTATAATAAGGAACATGCAAATGAATATTAAAATGAGAATGGTTATGATAATGCATGGAATATGATGGTTAGTATGCACATAGTGAAGAATAATATGCATATCATGTTTTAACTCTTCTCTCACTCCTCCTCTCAAACATAATGCACTGCCAAATGTTGTTTCTACTTTTATGCATGATTCTATTTTAAATAATGCAAATGTTAATGATACCATCACATCTTCTACTCTATTAGAATGTGATTCACTAAAACAAAAAGATACCAATTAATCTCCCAAGCCACCCCTCACTACAGTATAACCCAATTCTCACTCTTCACCTAAAGAGAATGGTATCCCACATCCCTCTAGTAAGGTCCAAGTTACCATTACTCCCAAGGTTCAAGTGAGCACACCTCCTATTTATTATCCAATTACTAAATGTAGCATTCCCATGACTAAAATTAATGATCAAATTCAATGATTAAATGAACCACTTCAAGATGATAATATACCATCCCAAGAGATTCTCTCTTTGATACATGCAGTTGGTAAATTACAATACCAAGTACATCTCCTTACCTTGGAAAACAAGGCTTATAAGTCTTGGATGGATGTTAATGATTTACGCGGTAACCCTCTTCCATGGATATTTGTAAAAGTTTCATTGCCTAAGCATTTCTAGATACCATCATTACCTCACTTTGATGGAATTGGATATCCATTCATACACCTTAAGGAATTTTGGAAGGCTTTGCCATCTCATGTGAGTCCTTTGATTCTATTGAAATTGTTCTAGCAGACATTATTAGGGAAAACACAAAATTGGTTCTTTCATCTACTCTCCATTAGTTCCTTGCACACATATGATGACTTACAGGAGGCATTTCTCAAACATTACATACTAAACATGGGCCCTCATGTTACATATGAGAAACTTGCCACATTGCATCAAAATACTTTCGAGCTAGCTAGTGAATATATCTTATGATTCTATATGCACATGTTAAGATTGATCTATAAACTAATAGATTTAGAGATTTAACATATATTTATTAAGGGTCTTCATCAACCTCTCCTCGAGCATCTATTATATTAGATAGAGTCTTATTTTAGGAACTTATGCTATATAGTTCTAGCCTTGGAAAAGAAATTAGAATTGATTGGGGTAGATTTAGTTGATCATATTACTATAGATTTCATAGTAGTACCTACATATATAGATATTAGCACATATCACCCAACATGTCCTAAACAATATAGGATACCTCAACCAAAAAATCAACCAATTATGAAATGAGAGCCAGTTTACAAAGCACAACCTATAGTATGTAACATGGGGAATAGCAACAAGTCACCATTACATTTTGATTCAAATTAGGATAACTCATGTGTAATATTAGAATCACTACTAGATAGGAGGTTAATCACATTACCTTCTACTCATCAATGAGATCCTCATCTCCTATAAAAGTAGCCACATCAACCCTTTTATAACTATCATCATATTTGTGGACACTGATATAATGATTGTTATGGACTCAGAGATTGCATTAATAGATGTGTTGATAATGGCATCATAGCATTTACATAGGGGGTACTAAGATCTCCTCCATTATGTAACTATGGACCTCATTCATCCATGACTAAGTCATCCCAAGACATTCCTTTATAGGAATCATCAGTCACTCATTATGAGAGTAATGTCGGTTCTAGGATAGAGCCTCATAGGAGATCTCCTATTCCACCTATTTAGAAGGTGTAGAAACTAGTACAATGAGATCAGCCTAAATATAGAACTATAGTTTGAGGAGTACATAGTGCAGTTCCATATACATATCTAGCATAGTCATAGGCACCATAGCAGAGTACCACTTTAGAGAGATAATCACTACAATCATATTGTTAGGGTCCTATCTCATGTAGCAACCCACTATGGTTAAGATTAAATGAACCCATATCATAGAGTATTTCTCTCAAGATATATTCACTATGGTCAAATTTTTAGGGTCCTATCTCACATAACAACCCATTATAAATGAGATTAGATGAGCCCCCATCATAGGTTTTAGCTCTATATCAATCTATTGCTCAGTCATATGCATCACATTAGAGGCCATAAGGTGTTATTTCATGCCGTAATCCATTATGATTATAGATATATGAGGCTTTTTCACAACACACAGCTTCAATTACACACCCAGTAAGGTTACATTTTGTAGAGTCTCTATACACAACTATAGTTAGTACACTATAGATCATATCAAATATAGAGCATGTTCCTACATAGCATGAGAAGTATGGACACTTGTTCAGTTGGACATCAAGGTTTAGATAGTGATACAACACACATTCATATTGGCATCAATTCATAGCTTCACTTCATGGGGCAATGATGGAGCCAAAGGGATAGCCTTTATATTCTTGAGCCACCTACTTAGAGGAATTGGACATACAGTCCAAACATTAATTAGTACATGCATGATTACTTAACTTCACTTAGTAAGGCAATGATGGAGCCAAAGGTCTAGCTAGCCTTTGTATTCTTAAGCCACTCTCAGGTAATTGAGCATAGAATTATCTTTTACATCCCCTTCTACTAACAACTAACATTCCTAATTCCCAATAAACATCCATATCCAAAACTAGCTTATCAAAATGTAGATCTTACCAAATCCTATTCTACCAATCTTAAACCAACTCAATTTATCGAAATAATTTCCAAATTACAAACCAATAATTTTTTTTGATTACATATGATTAAAAATAAAATCTACCATCACACTTATCAACATATCATGAACAAATAAATCACATCCTAAAATGCCATTTTACCAAAACATACACAACCTTAAAATCAATATAAAATCAACCATTTTTAATCAACCATTTTCAACAAATATAAAAATATATATCATATCCCATAATGTGGTATGTATGAGTCAAATCCAAACCAACATCCATATGTGTGTGTGTGTGTGTGTGTGTGTGTGTGTGTGTGTGTGTGTGTGTGTGTGTGTGTGTGTGTTTTCAAAACATCTATATCACATCAAAATATAATCAATTGTGAATGGGTGTCATGCCCTCACTCTCCCCTCCATTACTAGTCCCATAATTCACTATCTCACTTGATGGCCCCACACTTCCTCAAGCTCCCAAATGCCTCATTTGATGACTATCTCACTCCAAAAATTGACCATTCTCCTCACATAAGTCCACATACTACCTATAAATCTTTATGTACTCATCCATAATCCATGTACTCATTGTTCCATAATCAAGTGGAGGCATCCTTTGCCTACCAGCTCAGCCCTCATCTCATCTCTCTCTCTCACTAACCTAACATATGTAGTTGTAGCTATGATAACCTTGTCAAACAAATAAGCATAAACACTAGCTATAACAGTTGCTCATTATATCAAACCCTCCTCCACAACATCATTAGGAACATGTCATGTGAGATCTCAGAATGTAGACTCAATGATGGTCTCCTGGAACCCATCATCTCCACTTCCTACCCCAGCTTGCGCTTCATCTTTCACACTTCCCACTCCACTTACACACAAATTAAAACACTAAATTATATATACACTTTCAAATCAAATTAAACAATCACAAAATTATACACAATGCAAATAAAATTACTACTTACCTCCCATTATCTAGATAGGTGTAGGATCTTCATACTCAGGAGCATCCCCTTCATCAATAGGATATAATGGGGCACATCGATGCTTAGCCCACTATGTGTTATGCCTTTGTACATCCAACATCATCTACATTAGGAATATATATATCCATGTCTCATGCATCCAAAGGTAATGGTGCTAAATCGGCCTCCATAGGCCTCATACCAATTCCTACCTTTACTAGTGTCCATGCACTCCTCACCCATACCCATGATCCAGGGGGCACATCTTGTGGTACCCAAAACTATCTATTCATGCTCATACTAAAAGCATTCATACACTCTAACCTAGTGATCATGTAATAAACAACTAACCCCCCTATACCACAATTACACTTCATCCTTATCCCACTTAGAAAATCCTCTATAGGTCCTCCATATGATATCACAAGCCACCAATATATCTAAAAAACATTTATAATGATCTATCCTAGGAGACCAGATAGCCAATGTACTCATCTACCACTCCCCAAATGACCATAAATGTGCCCACTCTAACATAGGTAACCTAATTAGATGCACAATTGTAATGTGCTTGTAAGCCCAATAATGCAATAAAGTAGCTACACACACCACCACTAAAATCCTCTTGATTAAACCTACAAAGATCCCTATATAAGTTGTAAAGTATAGTCTTACCCCATGAGAACATAGTGTTGTACACCTCAACACTGCAAACAATCCTATGCATCCTATATGCAATCAACACTCCACTCCCATCCATAGCAATAAATGAGGCCAAAAACATATCCAACCACTTCCACAAGCATGGAACGCTCAACTACAAAATAAATAAAAATTATACATCACTATCACTACCTCTCCAATGTATGCCTGAGGGCACATCAGTAAAATACAAGGATGCATGATCAATAGCATCAGCACCCATGCCATCTTGTAATGTCACACATTGTCCACTAATTGGCAAATGCAAAATATGGTACACATCTTCTAGTGTCACAGTAATTTCTCCTATAAGAATCTAAAAAGTACATGTGTTTGCATTCTACCTCTCACATAAGGTGTCAATCAGATATCTATCCCACTACACAGTGCCTAGGTCACACACATGACCTAACCCTACTCTATCCATCATAACTCTCTCATTAGTCAATAAAGGTAAAAACCTTAGTGTCTCTATCACTTGATCTCTATATAACTCTCTCATCCATTCCTCACCCTGTAAAACACTAGAAATAACATATATATCAATCAAACATGCCAAAGTAAACAACGAAGCTAAGCAACAATAGGTAATAAATAAGAATCTCAAGAAACTAGCCCCAGTGGATAATAGCACTATAGAAAGGATATCAACATTGGACAGGAGCATTGAAACGTAGATAATAGCATTAAACCTAGGGTATTAGTACTGACTCCTAGATAGGAGTGCTAGAACTAGTGAAATTTTTCCTATGACTCTTAAAACCGCTCAAAAGCATCAAAAACAAGCTTTTAAATAGGCAAAAATCATGCATTTTAACTAATTACCAAGCTAACATCACCACCAACCTTAATTTGGGATACCAACTAATCAAACTAGGTTGTGATAGGTGATCATCTCCTCATCATATCTCTCATTGCAAAGCTCCAAATCTCAAACTATTCAATGCACAAATGAATCAAGAATCAACCCAATTTTCCTATATCAAACAACTTTTTCATCCAAAGTAAAATACCATTTTGCGTATAACTTTAACCCCATAAATCCATTTTACAAACCATTTTCTTCATAGAATCATGATAATGATACCTTCAACATCACACTAGCTTCAATCTCTTACTACTCCATTTGCTTACCATGATACATGCATCTCTAAATTTATCTTACACCTAGACATACCCCTTGATCATCAAAAATTAAAAACTTGTTCCAATTCCAAAAACTCATTCTAATCAATAAAACAAATTCTCAATCAATTCAAACTATACCAAACTTATTTTTGTAGACATCCAATTCCTAACACCATTTGTGTTGAAATTGTCCATCTTACTCAAATTGCACTCAAATGCACATTTTAGGTCAAAATCCATAAAATGCCCTAAATGGTTTATACTTGTCATTTACAAGTGCCATTTTAGGTCAATGTATCCCTAAATAGGGAAATGCATTGTATGGGCTAGCTAACTTTGATCAAATCATTTCAAGTCAAAAATGACCATTTTGCCATTTAGTACCCTAGAACACTCTTTTCTTCTAAATTCATTAGTACACATCATATACCTTTGTTATTTGTTGTTGGCAACATCCTAAATGGGAATACGATCCAATGCATCTAGCATTGCCTTCTAGTTCCTCTCCAATCAAATTATCACCCAATAATATGACTTTCTGACCATTTTGATTGGTTGAGGGTCAATTTTCAAATAATTGCATAAATTTTGATTAACCTTGTTTAAGTCTAATTAATCCAAATTAAAAGCTTAAGTGGATTTTCCATGAGAGTTTTTGAATATTTCTTTTTGAAAATTGATTCTTATTATCTACATCACCTAGTGACTTCATCTATGTGTAGGCATCCATCAAGCCATAAGTACATAAAATATCAGGATTATGGGTCACCCATGCCTAGTTAATGCCTCCCATGCCTCTTCAATGCCCCTTCTTCCAAGATCATGATGAAGCTAATTATGGATTTAATTCCAAATATTAGGATTATCCTCAACCACACATCTCAATCTTGAGATGGACGGTTTAGGTTGATCCTGACCAATCTCAAATATATATAAATAGAGAGGCCATGGACATCATTTCTAAGCTATTTTGGTGCAAGGTTATTATGCTCAAATAGTTTCAAAGCTTGAACATTGCAAAGTTATAATGTTAAATTATTGCCACAAAGCTTCATTGATAGGCTAGTTTAGTGATTCCATATCATGAGCCTAGGTTTTATGGAGTGTTCTTGAGGCATTAGAGGAGCTTACCACCATTGTTAATAAATAAAAGGATGTTTGATCAAGGGAGAACATGTTTTTGAGCCACATAGGTGTGGTGAATCCATTTGGGAAGGTAATATGGTGATTTCTTTCTTTCATTTGTTTTTTTTTATCCTTTGTAACTCCCATAGGAATAGATAGGCTTGGTTAGTTAGTTCTTTATGCATGTTTCATTATTTATGGACTAATGCTTGACTAAATTACTTTGTAATCCTCTCTACATCTTGGCACATCCATATGTATGACAATTCTAAAGAGTATCAGTTCCTGATTGAAAATCTTCTTCAACCAACACATATTTTATCAGATTTAGAGAGGATATGCACCATTGCTAATCCTAATCTCTCACTTGAGCCACCATGGTACCAAGATTTTTATAACTATTTCCATAGCCATGTCTTTCTTTCTAACTTTTCCAATAACCAACAAAAACTTTTCCTTCATCACCTAGCACATTATATCCTCCTTGGAAACATGCTTTATCAAAAAGGCTATGATGGAATGTTTCTTTATTGTTTATCTTTGGGAAAATCCAAGCTGGCACTGAAGGAGGTTCATGAAGGAATGTGTGGGGCCCATACCAATGGTGTAGTCCTAGCAAAGAAACTTCTCAAAATAGGCTATTATTGTCCCAAAATGGAGACAGATGATTTTAATTATGTAAAGAAGTGTGTTCCTTGTCAGTAGCATGGAAAATTGATACATGCACCTTCCTTACCATTGCAGCCAATTACAACATCATGGTCATTCTCAACATGGGGTCTTGATCTCATTGACAAAATTAACCCAATGTCTTCAAATGGCCATAAGCACATTTTGACTGCAACTGAGTACTTTACCAAATGGATTGAGGTCATTCCTCTCATTTATGTTACTAGGAAACAAATAGTCAAATTCATTCATTACCATATCATCTGTCAATATGGCATCCTAGCATGTATTATATCTAATAATGGCAGATCCTTTATAAACTAAGATGTGAAAGATCTTTATGCAAAATTCAAGATCAAGCATAATAAATCCACTCCATATAACCCACAAGGCAATAGATAAGCTAAGGCATCAAATAAAACCATTCTATCCATATTAAAAAAGATAGTCAATGATGTTGGCTATAATTGGCACTTTCAACTCTTTCTTGCCCTCTAGGCTTATAGAACAAATCATCACACCCCATTTAGAGCTACTCCATACTCCCTTATTTTTGGTACTAAAGCTATCATCCTGGTCAAGATTGAGATCTTGTCATTAATAATATCACTAGAACACATTGAAGATGATGAAGACTATAGAGCCTCATGGCTGCAAGAACTAGAACTTCTTGATGGTAATCATTTGGCTACCCTAGAAAACTTACAGGCCTATCAAAATAGATTATGGAGAAGCTAAAATAAATGCATTCTCCCTTGAGAATTTGAGATTAGTGACTTAGTTTTGAAAGAGAACCAGAAGAACATGAATGATGAACCTAAAAAGAAAGGCAAGTTTTAACTTAATTGTTTAGGACCATACATTGTCATGGCAAATTATGGATCAGGATCATATCGATTGGCTAAACTTAATGGTGAATAACTTTTAGATCCCATGAAAATTTTACACCTTAAGAGGTTATATGCATGAATAGTTTTGAACCATTGTCTATAAGACCCCTGACTTGGGGGCAACTTGTGTTGTCATAATTTTATCCCATCCTTTTATCTTAGCTTGAATGCATTTTATACTACCCTGGTCCACTTTTCATGAATCCTGATGGTAAAGGCTTTGAACTCTTAGCACTCTAAACACATTATTCATCCCAATCTATATTACTCTCTTCAAGATGCATATTCATTGTTATGTCTAGGACATGTTATAATCTTGAACACTTTTTGTCCCTTCACCAATTATGATCTCGATTATGTCTCATGAGCATTATAAACATCTTTAGTAACAGTTCTACATATAAATTTAGCTAGGACAATCTTGTGTAGCTTTTGATAGGTGAACAGTTGTATCTTCTCAGTACAAGTATTTTTATACATTCTTTTTTTATCAAGAACCTCACTCTCACTAATTTGTGAGCATGTGTTATTGTATTTAGCTTAGTTGTCTTATTATAACCTTTACTCTTAGGATGTGCATCTCCTCAACTAGATGGTCCCACCTTGTGCATATTTTATCCCAAAAACACCAAAAACATTGAAACTACTTTGAAAATACCAAAAACATTACAACATGATCCACAAAAGAATAAAAACATTATCTCACACTTCTATCCATTTTTACGTTCCTGTTCCACCATCCCACGCTCTCACCATTTTGTGAGTAAATTTTAAGATTGAATGATCTCACCATTTTATGAGCAACTGTTAAGTTTGAATGCTCTCACCATTTTGTGAGAAACTATTAAGTTTGAACACTCTCATCATTTTATGAGAAACTGTTAATATTGAACACCCTCACCATTTTATGAGTAACTGTTAAGATTGAACACTCTTGATATTTTGCAAGCATAGAAACACCAGTTCATTTCATCTTATCCTATGCACTTGCCATTTTACAAGATCATTCTTTCTCATCTCATCAGCATCTAGTTTGTCAGACCATTCTTGTTTGTTTTTCATTCTTCCATTTCTTCTATCATAATAATCACGTTGGTCTAATCAGCATTTTCCTTCTATCCCATTTCCTAGGAGAACTACATTTAGCCATGCATCCATGGAATTATGTAGGTAGAATCCACTTGTCTTATACATCTGGAGTCAGCTCGACCAACCCCTTCCCTTTCTTTTCTTCCCCCATTTATTCTATCATTGTTCCTCTTTAATTAGGGAATAATTATTGTGTCATTGTTCTTTGTTCTGATATGGTGGAAAGTAATGCCTCTACCACACATGCATGAACATTTGTCTTTAAACTGCACTAACTTGGTTTTTTTTTTGTGTGTTTATTTTGATTTCTTAATGTTTTTTTGTGTTTTTTCACCTCTCCTTTTATTTCTTCTCCTTTTCTCTTTTTATTCCTTTTTATCTCATTCTTGGTCTTGTGTTTCTTTGTCTTATTTTTCTATTTGGTTTTTTTTTTTTTTGTTCAAGAATGCCTTGATGGTCCACATGAATCTTGATTATTCATTTCTTGGTCTCATGTCATTAAGATGTTCTTGCCTTTTGTTTTTAAACATTTTTTGTTCCTACTTAAGTCTTGATAGATAATATCTTGATTTCAAGTTAGGTTCATTTATGTTTATCTTTTTATTTGTTTTTGCTTTTTTGTTTAAATGTAAATCACTGTAACTCTAGTTTTGGTCATTGTTTTACCATTATCCTTATTTATAGATATTCACATCTAAACTAGCTTAGTTTAATTGGAATATTATGTCATTCTAAGGTATTCATACTTATGAGGCCTAATTTATTTTGCTATAGAAAGCACCTTGTGCTCAGGTATTAACATCTTAAACACCTGTTGATGTAAAAGATTGCACCCTTGGCAGGAGGCCAAGCTCCTACCTTCTTCACGCAACTATGGAAACTCCCATCTCACCTGTGGGACTGACGAAGCTAGAGGGGAGAGTCTCTAGATAAGGGCTAGCTTGCTTTGATGCATCATATTCATTCTAGCAAGTGCTAACATATATATATATATATATATATATATATATATATATGCAGATATATAATGGGGGGGATGAAAAGGGAGAAAGATTGCAGGAAAACAAATCTACTCTAAGGAGGTGATGCGCCAAAATAAAATAGACCTTCTCACCCTCACACTTAAAATAAGAGAAACACATACATACACTTCACACTTGGTAAAAGGACTAGGCTGCAAGAAACTTGGCAGGGAGGCTTTCATGGAAAATATAGAAAATAGAGATTCACCAAGGTGTTGTGAAATGCACACTGTAAGTAATTTCTTCTATTTTTTCACTTCCAAATACAGCTCCCCTTATCAGCTACAGAAATGGCACCTTGTAGATAGCAGATATGTTGGTGTTGAACCTATGAAAGCATCAAGAAACAATGACTAAACACAAACTAACACTCAAGACACACAAAAATATCTATCCAAGATAGAGGTAAAAATGTGTTTATTGATTCAGGTGAAATTTTGCTAGGGCTACACCTTACAAATATGGAAGATGATTTCTCAAATGATAAGTCCTCAATATATAGGAGAAGAAAGGAGGCCTTTTGGTGCCCCTTTTTACAAGTGGCCCATTTATGTCCCCTCATTGGGAAGAGCACGCTGCCTAAAAAATAAATGATGTGTCGACCCTGGCTTTGACTTCAGGCATTTTTTGACATGGTCACATTGTTTCCTCATTAACTAAGGCTACTTCTTGAAGGCACCTACACAGTTTGTTTGCTCATAAATATGAAATGAAGAAAAGGGGTGCATGATTGGCCATTCGCATCTTCTAATGGTCAATTTGTAGCCACTACTGCTGGAGTAACTTTTCAAATCAGTGCTTCCCTTCACCACTTGGACTATCTACCTTCTCCATGCTTGGTACTTTGTCTTTTCCCTATCTTGTCTCTTCTAGCTCCTTTAGCCCTTGGGGGTGATCTTCTGGCAGGTCACTACATTTTTGGGCCTCCTTTCATGGTTGGCATCCTTTTAGTTTGAAAGCAAATCGCTATTTCATTGTGCTAATTTTGACATTCAAACAGCCATCATCACTTTGAAAACCAATGGCTAATTCACTTTCTTAAGGTTGACAACTTTCAGGATGTCACCATCCCTGGCAAAATGTCATTGGGTCCTTTGCTGGCTTCTCTATGGGCTTTGTCCTCCTCGGCCTTCTTGGTGGGTCTTTCCCTTGCTTCAGACTTTTCTATGGGCTCTTTGTCTGTGGACATTTTCTTGCAGACAAAAGTCCACAAGAATTCTCACTGGGCTCCTTGGCGTGGCCTTCCCTAAATTCCTTCAGACTTTTTGTCTGAAGGAATTCCTTTAGACAAAAATTCTAAAGGAATTCGAGACTTGTCTTTTGTTTTGGATCCTTTTCCCAGGCCCTTTCCTGCCTTTGAATTTCTTTGTACTTTTTGTCTGAAGGAATTCCTTCAAACAAAAGTCTAAAAAATTCATCTTCGCCTACTTTAAGCCAAAGTTTTGAAACCCTACCCTTTTTCAGCTATCTTTGAAATGTCCCCTACCCTTTGCAAGGGCTTCTAAACTTGAGCTGCCCCTTGACCTTTTGGGCATAGCCTTGAACCAAGCCATTGAACCAAAATGTTTCAACGGTTTAAGCGGTTCAATTATTGCGTGCCAAATGCCAAGTGAACCAAAGTTGATGAACTTGAAGCCACTGGACCACCTAGTTCAACCAAATAATTGAACCACTCCCTTTGAACCAAGCTCATTGAACCAAGCCATTGAACTGAAATTGGTTCAATAGTTTAATGGTTCAACACTGTTGAATCAAGATGTTTAAACCGAGTGATGAACTTTTGTTGAACTAAAGGTTGCTGAACCATTTGAACTATGCCGATTGAAAACTGCATTAAACTTAGCTAATTGAATCAAAGCTGATGAACCAAGGCCGATGAACCAATGTGTTGAACCAAGCTAAAGAACCATGGCATTAAACTTTTGCAACCTGAAATTGACTAGCTTCAAATAGCAAGGGAAGAAGGGGACCAATTTTAGCTTGTTAGGAAAAAATGGTCAACAAATTGGCGACTCCCAGGGGAAGCATGCCTGCTATTCTTAAAGACCAATTGCCTTGTAGTCCATTGGGCATGGAGTCAGATGGTAACTTTAAAATCAGCAATAGTCCTGATAAATTTTAGAACCAAACATGTAGATTTACCCCAAGGGAAAAAGAAAACACACACAAAGCTAAGAAGACTACAAACATGTGCAGAAAGCACTTAGGGAAAGCAAGAAACACAAGGGAAATATATACAAATGAAAGGAGACTTAGTGGCAATGCTTCAAATGTATCCCATTAACTGGGATATGTAGTTCTTCACCATCCAATCTGGAGAGTTGGAATGCATTATGCTGCTTATACTTAGTGATTATGTATGGGCCACTCCATAGTGTTAGGATCTTAGAGTACAATTGATTACTTTTGTATAAGCAACTAAACACAGAATTGAAACCAGAAGTAATAAGTAACTAAAAATTAGAAATAGCAAATAATAGGAGATACAAGAAACAACCAATCTATATTAAACTCTTTTAAAAGGAAATACAATGAAGAAATCTCTCTCTCCTCACACCTCGAAGATGTATAGTAATTCTCCCTCAAGAGTTCTCTCTCTCTCAATCAATCAAAATCAACTCAATTACTAAAATTGTACATGCTATGAGCATCTAACCCTACTATATAGAATAATACAACACTAGGGTTCATGAGCCATGCATTTGCCACCCTTAGATCCACCTCTTAAATCAAAGGCTCAAATCTGTTCTCCTATAAATAACAATTCTAGAAACACAAAGAAGTCAGTGTTGGTCTGAAGATTACCGATGCTGATCGACCTCTAATCAATGTCAGTTGGTTTTGACTGATTCCAGTTACTATGTAAGCCCAACAACCTCAATATTAGCTCATTAGTGAAGCTTTTAGCTCCACAACTCAATAATCTCCCACTTGGAGATAAATAGCTACACCTGTACATGTACAACAACATCCTCTAAACATCTATGGCTTGTTTCTCCCTCTTCAAGTTCAATCTTGAAGACCAACAAAAGTTGAATAAAGATTCAACTTCTCCTTTGTTACCGGCTTTGTTAACATATCAGCAAGGTTCTTATCCGTATGGATCTTTTCTAGCTTCAACTTTCCATCCTCTAATACCTGTCCAATGAAGTGGTACCTAAGCTGTATATGTTTGGTTCTTAAATGAAAGGCTAAATTCTTTGCCAAATGAATTGCACTTTGACTATCACTGTACAATCTACAACTCTCTTTCTCCTTTCCCAACTCTTCCATGAACTGAGTCATCCAAATCATTTCCTTACTAGCCTCTATGACTACAATGTATTCTGTCTCTGTAGTAGACAAGGCAACAACCTTCTGCAACTTTGAAATCTAGCTAACCACTATTCCACCAACAGTGAACACATATCCTATGGTGCTTCTCCTACCATCCAAGTCACCTACCATATCTGAATCTACATACCCATGTAGAGAAGTGTTTGACTCTCCATAGCATAAATTCCTACTACTGGTCCCTCTCAGATATCTGAGAATCCACTAAACTACTTTCCAGTCTTCCTTTCTTGGATTGGCCATAAACTTACTGACAACTCCCACTGCTTGGGCAATATCTGGTCTAGTACATACCATTTCATACATCAATCTCCCAACTGCTAAAGCATATGGAACTCTACTCATGTACTCAATCTCATCATGTGATTTAGGACACTGTTCTTTGTTCAACTTGAAGTGTCCAGCTATAGGTGTGCTTACCGGTTTTACATGCTACATATTGAACCTCTCCAACACCTTATTCACATAATCCTCTTGAGATAAAATCAAACTATGATTTTTCCTGTCTCTCTTAATACTCATGCCAAGGATTTTCTTTGTTGCTCCTAAATCCTTCATGGCAAATGTGTGAGCTAATTTTACCTTAAGCTTAGTAATTTCTTGCATGTGTGAACCTGCAACAAGCATATCATCTACATACAGTAACAGGATAATATAACTACCATTATCCAATTTGTTAAAATAAACACAATGGTCAGATTGACATTTACTAAATCCATGCTCTATCATAAACCTGTCAAACCTCAAATACCATTGTCTTGGAGCTTGCTTAAGACCATATAAGCTTTTCTTCAACCTGCACACAAGTTTCTCCTTACCTTTGACCTCAAAACCTTCCAGCTAATCCATATATATCTCTTCATCCAAATCTCCATGAAGAAATGATGTCTTAACATCAAGCTGCTCAAGATGCAAATCCTCAATAGCAACTAAAGACAATACAGTCCAAATAGAAGTCATCTTTACTACAAGAGAAAAAATTTCACCAAAATCAATACCTAGTTTTTGTGCAAATCCCTTTACTACCAACTTGGCCTTATGTCTCATTTGTCCATTCTCTCCTTCCTTTAACCTGTATACCCATTTGTTTTTCAATGCTTTCTTTCTGACTGGCAACTCAACCAAATCCCACGTATGGTTCTCTTCCAAGGAATCAATATCCTCATTCATGTCATGCTCTCACTGTTTCCTGGATTCTACCTGCATTACCTCATCAAAAAAATTTGGTTCTCCACCATCAGTGAGCAACAAGTAGTATAAAGAAGGGGAATAATGAATTGGAGGTTTAATTACCCTTTTAGACCTCCTTATGGGTGTTTGAGACTCATTTACAGCTTGTTGTCTGCCCAAATTTTCTTTTGACAGTGACCGATCCTAGTCATCTCTAATCGATGTTGGTCTACACCTGACCGATGTCAATTCCTCCTGATCGACGTCGATTTCCACCGGATCGATGTTGATCTTTGTGTTTTTCTATGAGTGATGATTTTTACCCACGAGCTCATTTTAGATCATAAGCTCTTCCAAATCAAGATTGCCCTACTCAGAATTATTCAGCCTCTTGAGCTGATCATTGTACATCACCTTCTCATTGAAAACTACATCACAGCTTCTAATAAATTTTTTAGTTTCTAAATTCCACAACCAGAATCTGAAATCTCTAAAACCATAACCAATGAAAGTACACCGCATAGATTTAGCATCTAGCTTCTTTCTATTTTCTTTATCAATGTGCACAAAAGCTTCAGAACTAAAAACTCTGAGAAATGAAAGATCTACCTTTTTACCTATCCAAGCCTCTTCTAGAATTCCATCATCTAGTGCAGTAAAAGGTCCTCTATTAATCAGGTAAACTACAGTATCTAAAGCTTCTGCCCAAAATTGTAAGGGCAAACCAGCATGCAACCTCATACTCTGTGCACACTCTATTATTGTTCTATTCATCCTTTCAGCAACTCCATTTTGCTGAGGTGTCCTTGGAACCATCCTTTCCCTATGTAATCCACTCATAGAATAGTAATTGTTGAGTTTATTATTGTAGTACTCACCACCATTGTCAGATCTAAGGCACTTCAATCTCAAACCTGTTTCATTCTCAACCAAAGCTTTCCATTTCTTAAATGTGTCAAAAACATCAAATTTCCTCTTTATGCAATAAACCCATACCTTTCTTGTAGTATCATCAATGAAAGAAACATAATACTGTTATCCTCTAATAGAAGCTACCTGAGCTGGTCCCCACACGTCTGTGTGAACAAGCTCCAACTTGTGCTTCTTCTTTGTTGACCTAGTTTTGAGAAACCTCACTTTCTTCTGTTTCCCAAAAATATAATGCTCACAGATATCTAGATCTATGCTTTTCAAATCTGAAAGCTTACCTTTTGACTTAAGAACATTCATTCCCTTCTCACTCATATGACCAAGCCTACAATGCCACAACTTTGCATCTACATCTAAAGTAGATAAAATAGAAGGAGAATAATCAATAATACAAGTAGATAGATAAAGTGTACCTAATCTCTTACCTTTTGCTAATACAAGTGCACCCTTGGAAACTTTCCAAGATTCAGCTGTGAGAGTTACTGTGCAACCCTCATCACCCAATTTTCTTGCAAAAATTAGATTCCTCTTCAGGATGGGTACATGCATGACATCCTTCAACACCCATGTGTTTCCATTTTATAATTTCAGCTACACTTTTCCTTTGCCAACAATTTTACAAGGCTCATCATCCCCTAAATAAACTTTTCCAAAATCTCCATGGACATAATCATTGAAAAATTCTCTATTTAGGGTTACATGGAAAGAGGCCCCAGAATCTAAAACCCATGATTCTACTTTATTATCCAAAGAAAATATAAGAGAATATTGTGCAAAAATACCTATAACTTTTACTTCTTTATTACCTTCATGCTAATTTTCTTTGTTATCCTTCAACCAACAATCTTTCTTTTCATGCCCTTTCTTTCCACAATTCTAGCAGGTTATTCTTCCATTTCTGGATTTGGATCTACTTCCCATCTTTGACCTTGATTTTCCTTGCTTGCCCTTCTCTCTTTGCCTTCCCCTGATTTCAACACTTAAAGCATTACCTGATATTTCCCCTATGCTTTTCTTACAAATTTCTTCATTCAAAATTACACTAACAACATCATCAACTTTCAAGATATTTGAAGCAGATGCAGTATTACTAACTGCCATTACCAAACTATGCCAACTTTTAGGTAAAGAGCATAAGATTAAAAGAGCCTTAATTTCATCATCAAAAACTATTTTGACTGAATTTAACTGATTTACTATTGTATGGAAATCATTAAGATGACTAGATACAGATCCACCTTCCTACATTTGCAAATTAAATAATTGCTTCATAAGATATACCTTATTCGAAGCTGAGGGTTTTTCATATAAATTTTCCAAAGTATCTATTAACTCTACCATTGTCTTTGTTTGTGATAAGTTTGAAAACACAGAAGCTGCTAGGCTCAACCTTATAGATCCAAGAGCCTTTCTATCAAGAACATTCCATTCTTCATCTTCCATATCTGTGGGCTTCCTTGAAACCCCACCCAATGGTAAATACAGATCTTTTTGATACAGATAATCTTGAATCTGCATCCTCCATAATTGATCATTCTTGCCATTGAATTTCTCCATTCTTAGTTTACTTTTTTCTGCCATTGCTTTGCTCCCACTCAATCAGAAACCCCTGTGAGTGAATTCTATAATCAATAAACACTAACATGCTCTGATACTAGTTGTTAGGATCTTAGAGTAAAATTGATTACTTTTGTATAAGCAACTAAACACAAAATTGAAACCAGAAGTAATAAGTAACTAAAAATTAGAAACAAGAAATAATAGGAGATACAAGAAACAACCAATCTATATTAAACTCTTCCAGAAGGAAATACAATGAAGAAATCTCTCTCTCCTCACACCTCGTAGATGTACAGTAATTCTTCCTCAAGAGTTCTCTCTCTCTCAATCAATTATAGTCAACTCAATTACTGAAATTGTACATGCTATGAGGATCTAACCCTACGATATAGAATACTACAACACTAGGGTTCATGAGCCATGCATTTGCCACCCTTATATCCACCTCTTAAATCAAAGGCTCAAATCTGTTCTCCTAAAAATAATAATTCTAGAAACGCACAAAAGTCGGTGTCAGTCTAAAGATGATCGATGTCGATCGACCCCTAACCAATGTCGATTGGTTCTAACTAATGCTGGTTACTGTGTAAGCCCAGCAACCTCAACATCAGCTCATTAGTGAAGCTTTTAGCTCCACAACTCAACACATAGGGCATCAAATTTTGCATGCTTTCTAGGCTTAGCTCGGTCTTCATCCCATTTCAAGACAATGTCTCCTTCAAAAAAATTGTTTAATGAAGATTTCTTGTCAAAGTGTCTCTTTTTTTGCTATTGGTGACTGGTCATAGAAGCCATAGCCCAGTCCTTTGTCTCTTGGAGCTCCATCAGTTTGCACAACCTGACCTCCATGCTACTTCCTTCTTCTAATTACAGCTGGTGAGCAAGATCCAATGCTAGCAATTCAAGTGAGATGGGAAGCCTAGCTTCCTTTCCATATATGAGTGTATATGGAGAATTTTTGATTGCTCTCTTTGGAGTGATTCGATCAGCCCATAGAGTTGTTTTTCAGCTTGGCATGCCAAGTCCTCTTATTTTCTTCCATGGTCCTCTTGATGATCTTGATCAAATTTTTATTGATGGACTCAGCCACCCCATTCCCCTATGGGTAATAATTGAATGAAGTGCTGAGATATATACCATACCTTAGTGCCCATTCACTTGTTTTGGTTCCCAAAAAAGCCAAGGTGTTATCTGAGATTATGGTGGCTGGGACCCCAAATCTTATCACCAGGTCCTCATAAAATTCCAGGACCGCACTTTCATTTGCCTCCTTCAGAGGAACAGCCTCCATCCACCTTGTGAAATAGTCCGTGGCAGTCAGGATCCACTTGTGTCTAGCACTAGAGGAAGGATTAATCATCCCTATGAAGTCTAGGCCCCACTGCATGAATGGTTGTTCCACCTGAATAGGTTGTAGAGGCATGGCATCCAACCATTGTTTCCCATCAAAAAGTGCACACTTCTAGCACTTTCTTACCCAAGCATGGGTGTCCTTGAAAAGAGTAGGCCAGAAATAACTAGCTCTCATTATCCTTGTTGTAGTAGCTCTAGGAGCAAAATGACTGCCTATTGGCCCATCATGGAACTTAGATAGTACTTTATCAGCCTGGTTTGGATCAATGCATCTTAGAAGGACCCTAGAGAGATCCTTCCTAAACAATACTCCATCAACCAGAACATAAGGGAGAGACTAGAGCCTGAAGTACCTTCTTTTGATCTTATCAATACTCTACAAGCACTCACCAGTGAGAAGGAAATGCCTCCGGTCTAATGTCTAATCCTTTATGATAGCTGGTTCTTCTATTGTAGCTACATCATGAATTAGTAAGTTGTCTTCCCCTTTCTACTTGAAGTCTACATCAAGGTGTTCACATAGGCCTCTTCCCCTCACCAGCTTGGTGATCTTGATGTCTATGTCATACTCCATCACCTTAGTGATCCACCCCACTCTTTTCTCATTTAGGTCTCAGTTGGTCAAGAAATTTTTGATGCCAGGATGTGGAACCATGAGGTGAATCTTGCTGTTGGACAGCATATGCCAAAATTTCTTCAGGCTCTACACTACTGCCAGGACTTACTTCTCTACATATGTGTATTTGACTTCGAAATCCTCTATTCTTTGGCTAAAAAAATCAATTGGTTGCTCAAGGTCATCACCATTTGCTTGGGTAAGCATGGCAGAGATCACTTCTTCATTGCTAAAAGTGTAGAGGTTGAAGTCTTTGTTGAAGTTGGGGCTGATCAAAGTAGGAGCCCAGGATATGGCCTACTTGATGGCTTCAAATTTGTCCTTCCTTTATGTTGTCCACTTGAACTCCTCACCCTTCCTTAGCATAGAGGTCAGTGGCTTGACTATCTCTATGAAATTTGGAATGAATCTCTGAATAAAATTTATCCTGCCAAAGAAACTCTGTAGGCCTTTCTTGTGCTTAGGTAGGGACATCTCCAAGATAGAACTAACTCTCTCAAGGTCAATAGATAAGCCCTTCTTGGACATGATGTGGCCAAGGAATTTCCCCTTGTGAACAGCAAACACACAATTCTTCAGGTTAAGAGAGATGTTGAACTCCCTACACCTTTCAAAAATTTGTCTAAGGTGTTTCATGTGTTGGCTCGCTTCCTTGGAAACACCATCACATCATCAAGGTATACCAGCACATTGTTAGTTATCAAGCCCCCAAAAGCCATGTCCATGGCTCGCTGAAAGGTAGCACCAGCATTAGCCAGCCTGAATGGCATCTTCTTGTAGGTGAACATTCCCCATTTAGTAGTGAAGGCTATTTTGTGCTAGTCACAACCTTGCACCAGAATCTGATTATACCCTAAATATCCATCTAGGAGGGAGAAATGATCACTACCTATTACCTTCTAAAGGATCCAATCCATGCTTAGGAGGGCATAATTGTCTTTTAAAGAGACTTTATTAAGGTCCCTAAAATTGACACATAGCCTGATCTCCCCATTCTTCTTTCTAACAAGAACAAGATTGGCTAACGAGGAGGAATGTTTGATTGGAAATATAATTTTGGACTCAATCAATTTGGCAATTCCTTCTGCATGAGAGGCTTGATCATCAGGTTGACAAGTCTCTATTTTTGCATGACTGGCCTGGCACCTTCTTCTAATTTGATGGTGTGTTGGGTGAGTCTTGAGTCAAATGCCTTCAAATCACTGTAATCCCATGCAAAAACATTGGCAAACTCCTGACACAACAAAATGAAAGCCTACCTTTCTTAAACCATGCAGACTTTTCCAAGTGCAAGTAGCTTGTCCTTAAAGATCTCAATCCTTTTGTAATTCTCCTCCTTAGTTGTGATGCATGCCTTGTCATTTCTTAATTGGTCATCTCCATTGAAGATGCTCTCAAGAGTGACCAAACCTTTAGGGAGTTTTTTGATCTTTAATTAAACAATCTGGTTACCATATTATTGTTGCAGCTTTGCCTAGTTTTTAATGGTGAACTCAGCTTCCTCCTGTAGGAAGAAAGCTATTTGCTGGTCATTTTCAAAAACCTGCCAATTTATAATGTTTTTGGGGACAGAGGGCCGAACTACCACCTTCAAGTAGCGTGAACTGTAGTCTCGGCTTATCTCCCTAGAAACATCAAACTAAGCACCAATTGTTGCTAGCCTATCCACTTGTTTGTTCTGCTCTCTGGGAATGGAGGCAATATTGAAAGTGAGGAAATCTTCCACCAAGTCCCAGACCCTATGCTTGTATGACTTTAGCAAGGAATTTTTGGTCAGATTCTGGCCTTTCACCTGATTTACAATCAGCTCACTGTCTCCCAAAACTTGTAACTCCTTCATCCCTCTTTTTCTTGCCCATTCCAAACCATGGATAAGGGACTCATATTTTTCAACATTGCTTATGCAAGAAAATTGGAAATGGAAAGTTGAAAAGTATCTCTCCTTTGAAGGGGAGACTAACATCACTCCACCACCAGCTCCCAGCCTACTTCTAGAATTGTCAAAATACAGTTGCCATAGACCTAGGTCCTCTTGGCTGGCCTTCATTATATTTGGTATGAAGGCACCCTCTTCATGTATGTAGTAGACTCCAAGGCCTGCCTCTTCTATGAACTTGTAAGGATCATGCTTGAAGTTATCATTTCCCTACTCATCCAAGAGTAGGTCTGTAACTCCTTCAAGAGCAGAGGACAGAGATTGGTCTATTTGGGACTCTTCTGGGTCGATAATGGTGTAACTAACATTCACTGCCTTAGGCGAAATGGTTCTAGATGGTCCTTGTAGAGTGGCTCAGATTCGATCTTTACCTTAGTCTTATACTTGGTTCTAAAAACTAGATATGACCAATTCACTGCTAGATAGCCACCTATCTTTGACGTGAAGTCCCTGGACAAGCAAATTTTGAAATAAGGAGGAACATCTGCTACCACTATATCATGGGGAATTGAGAAGGTTGGGCAAGCATGCAACATCAAGCTTAAATCCTTAAAAATCCCAACTATTTTTGCAGGTGTCCCATCTAGCTACAAGACTTCCTTATTCATCTCTTCATATTTTAGTCCCATCTTGTCAGCTATGCACTTGGGCATCACTGAGGTACTAGCCCCACTGTCAATGATCCAATTGTGCACTAAGAAATCCCTTATAACCAAGGACACATAGAAAGGGGGAATCTTCTCTTATTTCTTAACCTGGCCTAAGGTGGAAGGCTATCCATTCATCATTAAGACATTATCGGTCCTTGCTGGGACAGCTTGTCGGTCTAACTCATGTAATTCCCTCTATAGTACGTCCTTTTACCCTGGTAGAGACAATGAATCCCATAAAGAGATGTTCATATGTAGCTTCTTCATCTAGTCCACTATATTGACTTGAGGACTGCCTCCCTTCAAACCTTCTCTAGGGCTAATTCCAACTTGAGGTGCAGGCTGAGGGGCTAAAGGTACAAATGGTTGTCTGAAGTTTGGGGCCTTTTGATTTGAGTGTGATGGAAAAGGTGTTGTTACCACTTGGGTGGTAGCCTAGGCTTCTCCCAATGCTCTTCTCTTGAATCTTGTGTTGGATGCAACACAATCAGCCTGATGGTCTGCAGCACCTACATAATTAATTGCACATAACTCACCTTCTAGGTGGTTCATAAGAGTAGAGTCAGGGTGACTCTGACTGCTACTTGTGTTGGGTTGCATTGGAGGGTCAAAGACCTAGGGTTAAGTGGCTCCCTAATTGTCTACATTCTGTAAATAACTCATCATCTCATTTGTATAAATAGCTTGTTCCTGACCATATCCCATGGTCGAACAACTTGGTTGTTCCTGTACTAGATTGTTTTGAACAGGCACCATAACTTTAGATGATGAAGGGGGCCTAGGTTGTAGTTTTGAAACGGTCTAGTCTGAGTAAGTTGACCATGTCCTTGATTATAGTTTTGGAAAGGGGGTCTAAGGACTTGACCATAATGCTGGTATCCCTGATTCAGTCTATTTTTTTGAGCTTGTTGCCTTTTAAGAGCTACAAGTTCATTCAACATGCTCTGCAATAGACTCTTAACTTCATGAAGCTCATTGGATGGAGCAACAATTGGCTTCTCCATGGTAGGAAGAGGAGCTAATGTGGGAACAATGGCCTGAATTGGAGGTAGCATTTCTGGGAAAAGTGGCATGTGAGGTCTAGGGGCTATTTTCCCAGCCTGTACTAAGCAATTTTTAGCTACTATGGCTACGTCATAAGCAGCAGGCAATATATGCCCTCCCATGGATTGTATCATTACTACAATATCACTATTTAATGCCTTTAAATAATATAGGAAAGCATAGCTAGGAGTCAGTCTTACCAAGATGGGGATTCTATCCCAAGTCTTCTAAAATTGTGTGTTGAAATCTTACATATACTTGTGTGGGGCTCTTTTTATGGTCATCAGTTGCTCAACAAGTGAGATGTCGTTGCTCTTTTACCCAAAATAGTTTATCAACTGAGTACCCAATTCATTCCAGGAATGGATTGAATTCATAGGCAAGGTCCCATACCAGTCAAGAGCCTTGCCTTTGAGAGACAATGCCAGCAATCTGATGGTGATATTTTCCTTTGTGACATTGTGAATATTGTAGAGGCTAGAAATGTTCCTAATGTGCTCGATGATTGTAATGGGTCCCTCTCCATCAAAATAAGGCACATTTTTTAGGCCTGTTCCTAGGATTGGATCATAGCGTGGGAGGTTCAAGGGGCTCTGACCACGAAAAGCTGTAAAGGGCAATGCCATAGGTAGGATGGGATGTAACTGTGGCTCTACTACGTATGTGTCCCTTACAATAGGTTTGGGAGGGTGGCTTGTTGAATAAGGATGGGTCTTCTCAAACCTTAGTCTTTTTGATGAGTTCAAAGGCAACTCAAAAAAATTGAAGGGAACCCCTTTAGAAGTAGACCTTGTGGTGACTTTAGGCATAGAAAGTTAAGAAACTGGTCTTGATTGGAAAACTGAAACTCTTACCAGTGGAGTCGCTAGATGCTAGAAAATCTTTGATTTGCTGTAACAGGACCAGCATCAATCCTAAAACCTTACTGAGTTGTAAAACTATGTTCCACCAGGCTTACCAAAACTGTTGACGCAGAAGATTGCAACCTTGGCAAGAGGCTAAGCTCCTACCTTGCTCCTGCCTTCTTCATGCAACTATGGAAACTCCCCTCTCACCTGTGGCACCAGTGAAGTTGGAGGGGAGAGTCTCTAGATAAGGGCTAGCTCCCTTTGATGCATCATATTCATTCTAGTAAGTGCTAACATACATATATATATATATATATATATATATATATATATATATATATATATATATATATATATGCAGATATATAATGGGGGGGATGAAAAGGGAGAAAGATTACAGGAAAACAAATCTACTCTAAGGAGGTGATGCACCAAAATAAAATAGACCTTCTCACCCTCACACTTAAAATTAGACAAAGACATACATACGCTTCACACTTGGCAGAAGGACTAGGCTATAAGAAACTTGGCAGGGAGGCTTTCATGGAAAATATAGAAAACAAAGATTCACCAAGGTGCTGTGAAATGCACACTATAAGTAATTTCTTCTATTTTTGCACTTCCAAATACAGCTCTCCTTGTCAGCTGTAGAAATGGCACCTTGTAGACAGTAGATATGTTGGTGTTGAACCTATGAAATCATCAAGAAACAATGACTAAACATAAACTAACACTCAAGACATACATAAAAATATCTATCCAAGATAGAGGTAAAAATGTGTTTATTGATTCAGGTGAAATTTTGCCAGGACTACGCCTTACAAATGTGGAAGATGATTTCTCAAATGACAAGTCCTCAATATATAAGAGAAGAAAGGAGGCCTTTTAGCACCCCTTTTTACAAGTGGCCCATTTGCATCCCCTTATTGGGAAGAGCAAGCTACCTAAAAAATAAATGCTATGTCGACCCTGGCTTTGACTTCATGCATTTTTTGACATGGTCGCATCATTTTCTCATTAACTGAGGCTGCTTATTGAAGGCACCTACGTAGTTTGTCTACTCATAAATATGAAATGAAGAAAAGGGGCACATGGTTGGCCATTCACATCTTTTAATGGCCAATTTTCAGCCACTGTTTCACCTGCTGGAGTAACTTCTTGAATCGGTACTTCCCTTCGCCACTTGGACTATCTGCCTACTCCATGCCTGGCACTTTGTCTTTTCCCTATCTTGTCTCTTCTGGCTCCTTCAGCCCTCAGGGGTGATCTTCTTGTGGGTCACTGCATTTTTGGGCCTCCTTTCATGGTTGGCATCCTTTTAGTTTGAAAGCAAATGGCTATTTCATTGTGCTAATTTTGATGTTCACGTGGCCATCATCACTTTGAAAACCAACGGCTAATTCACTTTCTTAAGGTTGACAGCTTTCAAGATGTCACCATCCCTGGTGAAATGTCATCGAGTCCTTCACTAGATTCTTTATGGGCTTTGTCCTCCTCGGCCTTCTCAGTAGGTCTTTCCCTTGCTTCAGACTTTTCTGTAGGCTCTTTGTCTGCGGACATTTTCCTGCAGACAAAATTTTGTAAGAATTCTCACTAGGCTCCTTGGCATGGCCTTCCCCGAATTCCTTTAGACAAAAACTGCAAAGGAATTTGGGACTTGTCTTCTATTTTGGATCCTTTTCCCATGGACAAAAGTCTGTGGGAATTGATGCTTTGATTTTCTCGAGCCCTTTTTTGCCTTCGAATTTCTTCAAACTTTTTGTTCGAAGGAATTCCTTCAGACAAAAGTCTAAAAAAATTCATCTTCACCTGCTTTAAGCCAAAGTTTTGAAACCCTACCCTTTTGTGGCTATCTTTGAAATGTGCCCTACCCTTCGCAAGGGCTTTTAGACTTGAGCTACCCCTTGACCTTTTGGGCATAGCCTTGAACCAAGCCATTGAACCAAAATGGTTCAACAGTTCAAGCGGTTCAATCATTTCATGCTAAATGCCAAGTGAATCAACGCTGATGAACTTGAAGCCACTAGACCACCTAGTTAAACTAAATGATTGAACCACTCCCTTTGAACCAAGCTCGTTGAACCAAGCCATTGAACTGAAATTGGTTCAACGGTTCAATGGTTCAACGTTGTTGAATCAAGATGTTTGAATCGAGTGATGAAATTTTGTTGAACTAAAGGTTGATGAACCATTTGAACTATGCCGATTGGAAACTACATTGAACTTAGCTGATTGAATCAAAGCCGATGAACAAAGGCCGATGAACCAATGTGTTGAACCAAGCCGAAGAACCATGGCATTGAACTTGTGCAACATGAAATTGACTGGCTTCAAATAGCAAGGGAAGAAGGGGACCAATTTTGGCCTATTGGGCAAAAATAGTCAACAACACCAACATCATCTTTGATGAATGATTCTCAAGAACATTCTATAAAACCTAGGCTCATGATATGGAATTAGGCATCTAGGTAGCATACATTTCAATCTTATTTGTTTATGCTTAGACATGCATCACTTTGCATACATTATAATTCTAATCAATAATTGGTCATTTTTCATCATCCTTCCTTCCATTCTCTCCCAAATTTGGGTGAACTACATTAGCCTGAAGTTCATGTTGGAATATGAGTCCATGGAACTATGTAGGTAGCACTCAATTTCTATTGAATTTAGCTTGGCTATCTCCATTCTTCTTTTCATCTCTCTCATCACTTTGTGCATTCTCATATACATGGTTTTACATGGATTTCTAAGCCATTACCCCATTGCATATACATTTGCACTTGCTCACTTTAACCTATCTTTTGGGTTATATCCTTGAGCTATTTTACTTGCCAATTACCCATGTTGGGGCCTAACATTTGAATCACATTTGAATCAAATCAGATATATATGGGTAAATCATTATTTATTCTTTATCAATGATCAAGATTTGTCCTACTAGGACACAACTATTTTATCATGATCAAATCTACTCTACTAGAGTACTTATTATTATATTTAGAGACCCTGTTCTAGTGGTGCTTCCCTTCCTAAAGCAAAACATTCTCCCTTTTCCTCTAATTCCAAGCTCTCCACATTAAATCCCATGATTGAAATATTTTATTGTGAAACTTGTCTTAGGATTGATCAATGGCATAAGTGTGCAACTTATATTCTCAAATTGGGTACATTTATATAGTGTCCTTTACATTTATGGATTGTATCTTTCCCATTCCCCCCATCTCTGGGGCCTATCATACCTCTAATTATATTTTGATCATTGATTTTAATCACGTGTGTAAGCATTAGCTCATCTAGATGTGATCTATTCCATGGGTTAATCTCTCACTTTATCTCTCTTTTTGAGAGTCCATCCTTCTCTTTCATCCTAGTATGTCCTCTCAAGGGGGCATCATCATGGTTCTATTATAATTTCTTCTTGACAACTCTTTTCTTTGAAAAGATGTTGCTTCACCTGAATGTCTCACTATGCCTTCTCAAATAGGGGTAAAATGTAGACATCTAATTCCTAATACCATTTGTGTTGAAATTATCCATCTCACTCAAATGCAAATTTTAGGTCAAAATCCATAAAATGCCCTAAATGGTTAAAACTTGTCATTTACAAGTGTCATTTTAGGTTAAAGTATCCCTAAATAGGGCAATGCATTTTATGGGCTAGCTAACTTTGATCAGATCATTTTGAGTCAAAATGATAATTTTGCCATTTAGTACCCTAGATCACTCTTTTCTTCTAAATTCTTTGGTACACATCATGTACCTTTGTTATTTCTTGTTGGAAACATCCTAAATGGGAATTAAGTTGCAACACATCTAGCATCACCTTCCAGTTCCTCTCCAGTCAAATTATGACCTAGTAATATGACTTTATGACCATTTTGATTAGTTGAGGGTCAATTTTCAAATAATTGCACAAATTTTGATTAACCTTATTTAAGGCTAATTATTCCAAATCAAGAGCTTAAGTGGATTTTCCATGAGAGTTGTTGAATATTTCTTTTTGAAAATTGATTCTTGTTATCTGCATCACCTAGTGACATCATTTATGGGGTGGCATCCATCAAGCCATAAGTGCATAAAATATCAGGATTATGGGTCACCCATGCCTAGTTAATGCCTCCCATGCCTCTTCAATGCCCCTTCTTCCAAGATCATGATGAAGCTAATTATGGATTTAATTCCAAATATTAGGATTATCCTCAACCACACATCTCAATCTTGAGATGGATGGTTTAGGTTGATCCTGACCAATCTCAAAAATATATAAATAGAGAGGCCATGGACATAATTTCTAAGCTATTTTGGTGCAAGGTTATTATGCTCAAATAGTTTCAAAGCTTGAACATTGCAAAGTTATAATGTTAAATTGTTTCCACAAAGCTTCATTAATAGGATAGTCTAGTGATTCAATATCATGAGCCTAGGTTTTATGGAGTGTTCTTGAGGCATTAGAGGAGCTTACTACCATTGTTGATAAATAAAAGGATGATTGATCAAGGGAGAACATGTTTTTGAGCCACATAGGTGTGGTGAATCCATTTGGGAAGGTAATATGGTGATTTCTTTTTTTCATTTGTTTCTTGTTTTCCTTCGTAATTCCCATAGGAATAAATAGGCTTGTTTAGTTAGTTCTTTATGAATATTTTATTATTTATGGACTAATGCTTGACTAACTTGCTTTGTAATCCTCTCTACAGTTTCTACCATTACACCACTAGTCATCACTTTTGGCTCAAACTCCTCTATCATAGGATCTCATCCTATCCCTAAAAGGGGGGCATCATTCCTATTATTCTTATTCCTTCACTTACCCAACATACCCATCCACTCTCATAGAGGGATACACCATGGTTATTACACCTCCAATAGTTAGATTATCAAATTTAGCTTAAATCAATAAAAATATACAATGATTTAGACTACATGGGTCACTTAGCATTACTTAGGACATTCAAAGGGATACACCTGCAGTTTACAGATACACAAACTAGTTAGATATAGTGGCTTAGATTATATGGGTTCATAGTGACTTAAATATAGATTCATACTTAGATACTATATTTAGGGCATGTACATATTACACATCTCACACATATAGCTTCATACAGCATGATATAGTTATAGGACCAGATAGTAGATTATAGGCATAGTGCAGATCATGGTGTTTTGATTTCCAATTTTTCACATAGGGAATGGCACGATAGGTCATATCACATGTGGTTATATGGATAACTAGACTATACATATACATCACTCACATATCAGATTTAGGGGCATGGTATAGATGTTCATGTTCTTCATCATCTAGGATTATACAAATTGGAATGGCAAGACATGTCATTCTCTTCTCCCGCATTTATCAAATTTTGAGATTACACCCAGATGTACCTAGGTTGTCACCAGGTTGGACCACATAACTATCTACAGTGGTTAGTCCATTATATTATCTAGGCCTAGACTACAAGAGTTTTTGCAAGATAGAGGATAGACATTGGTTTTGGGCCTCTAAGAATTTCTCAGTTCTAGTTCAAATATTTAGAGTGGGGGAATGATAGGTTTTTCTCTTCATAGAATACATATTCTATACACACATTTCATATTATATGGTTCTATGTGGGATAGAGGGTAGGCATTAGTTTTGGGCCTTTGAGCATTTATCATTCCAGTCAAATTTAACACAAGGGGAAAGCATTGCCCTCTTTCTCCATGTTATATGGATTCCACATTCAGATTCAATAAAGAGGGCATCCATTTCATGGATTCTTTATTTCTCTAGGCACTATTCAACACTCCATCCACTTCCCTAGCCAGGAAGTGAGTTGGACCCTTTGCAGCACATTCATCTCCATGAAGGTAGGTTTAGGTATGCATTTTCTTTTCTTTTTTCTACTCTATTACTTCATTTTATTGCATCACTAGAATAAAGAGGGGCAAATGTATACACCCTAAATTGGTAAAGCAACCACACATATCATGCCTTTTCATAGTTATTTCATAGGAGACTCTGACAAGAGAATATGAGCCTTGTTCACATTTAGCCATGTCTTTCATTTTACTCATATTGGTCTTATTTCATGCTTGAGTCACCTTTTTACCTATTGTGAGTCATCCATAGACTTATGAAACCTCATTCTAGCTCAGCTAGGATCCATTTTCTATGCTTATTCCATCTCCTCAGGTCTCAATCCTATAGGATAGGAGCAGTAGGATTGGACTACAGTGTTGGACCCTAGGGTGTCCATTTCTAGCACTCCTATCTAAGGTCATTTTAAGCCCCAATGATTATTTTCCCTCTCTTAATGAGTCCCATCCCCTTTTTTAGCTTCATCCTTAAGTTTTCCAATGTTGACCTAATGTGAATAAAGCTACCAAATTCAAAATAAAGAGTCTCCTATATAAAGGACTGCACAAGCCATTTTATATCTAGCACTTACTACTTAGGCATATTACATAATTAAAAATTAGTCAATAGTATATCTCAACATTCTACATTACATGTAGATTTACATGCTTGATCAAGGAAGGGCCTAAGTTAATGTCCATTCTTGCATCTATCATGCATGTTTATTATGCATGTTCCCTAAGGGAGAACTACATTTGATCTAAAACCCTAGCTTGAGAGTTAATGTAGGCAATGATCAAGATAGCATGGGTTATACATCATGCATTCATAATTCCCCTAACCTAGTTTTTCCCCTTATTCTTTTGATATATTTTTTATTTTGTGTGTGTAGATAAACTTAGGGTTTCAAGATTGAAATGGACCTATAGCGAGCTCTATTGACATTTAGCTTCTAAAATTTCATACATAGGCTCACATTGAGATAGCAAACAAAACCTAAAAAGCTCAGACCTTCAGGACAATAATAGTAAAAAAGGACTATAGTTTTAGACACTAGCATGTCCTATTTTGGCACTCTTATCCTTTCATAAAACAAAATCCATATTTGGATTTGTGACACTGTCCCAATCCTATACAATAAATTTCAACCCTTGAGTCATCCATTTTAGCCTATTTTTCTAGATAAGTTAACTTCTCTTCTTATGTAACTAATTAGATTAAATTGATAAATACTTTTAATTTGTTGTATTTGATTATATTTTTCCCCTTACTCTAGACCCTTTATTATTTAGGAACTAAACCCCAATTTCCCAAAAATAATAAAACAACAAAAAATTCCATGTTTAAACCTAGCATTAAAATAATTTGGGATACCAAAATATCACTTGGGTCACATGTATATATCATTACAGACTACTCCCTTGAAGGATAGCTGCCCAAAAAACTAAATTTCTTAAAAGATAGACTACTCCCTTGAAGGACAGCTACCAAACAAACAAACCCAACCCTAGACCACTCCCTTGAAGGATGGCTAAGTCAAATGGGTCAAAATAAATAATTTGAAGATTTTGTATTGATAAAATTCACTAACCATTACCTCTATAGCATTAACAAAAGAACCTATATCAATATCATAATAAGCTATCCCAAGAAAGTTACAATTAGCTTTCATTAGTAGACTTCTTGCATCGATTAGTCTACACTTTGCATGAAGACATGAACTTGTCTAATATGGTTCTTAGGTCACCTATAGAAAGGGAAAACTAACTCACATAATGTTACCTTACCTATCAACCCATTTACATTTCACCTACTACCCCTTATGCCATCTATAAATCAAGGTATTATGAGCTTACTTGACATAATGTGATCAAGGCACCTATTTATCAACCAAAACATGTTAATGCAAAGCATTTGAAAGGCTTAGGTTACCTAAGCCAATCTAACTTCAATTTTTTTTTTATCCTCACCAATAAAAAGCCATCATGTTATTTTTCTTATCCTCTCATCATTGGTTCATGCAGACATATGTCTCATGATTCTCATCTCTTTTCTCACATTTAGTATTTAAATTACTTTATGTGCTAACATCATAACCATACACGTGATTACATCCATAAATCAAAAAAATGAAATAATCATAACATCATAACATTAATCCCATCCATAACCATAATCAAACCATCTATAAATCATAAACATCATATCCATGAATAAAACATCATACATAATCATCACATGCCTAAAGCTACTGAGTTTATATCTCATAAGCATAAAACATCAAAATATCAAAACCAAAATCATGAACCAAGAACATACAACATATGTATATATCATCATGAGCATCATATACATCATGTCATCAAATAAATAATACATGTAATAATGTATAAATCTATCTCTTAAAGCATGTACATCTCACTACATCGATATGTAGACTGATATCAAAATCATGTACATATATACCTATACATCATATCATATATCATGCCCATGAGGCACCACTACCACTAGTCCCTCCTACACTTTCACTACCACTACCATCTAGTGGTAGTCCTCCTAGGATGCCTACCTATCCACTCACTAACTTGACCCACTAACTTAGAGTTTCCATAGCTACCCCACCTACTAAACTAACCTTATACTTACCCCATTGAGGCTATTCAAGCCACTATGCCAACATTATAGCCCCATAATACCTCAATTCCTCTATTATGTCCAAGTATCATTCCATCAAGATAGTACCTAGTGGTCTTATTGGTACTACCACTGCTCTTACCCTCCATCTCAAGGTATCCCTCTCTTGGGTTACCAAACCAAGAGAGGTCCTCGCCTAATCTCTCTCACCTATCATGGTGGCAATTTGGCCCTATAAAGTCATAATTTGACCCTATAATGTGGCCACTTATCCCTATAACCCTATAATATATGCCTATGCATCATCTAGTACTACTCTTGATTGTCCACGCTACACCTATACCTATGAAGATCCACAAACTAGATCTACATCCATGGCCTGTCAACCTCCATCATCCCATCCAAAATCAGTCGATGTATAAATGGCCTAGTACTATGCCACATAAGCAATGACAACACTAGCATCATCAACCCTTACTCTAATTGATAGCTCTTCATAATTTAGGACCACCTCCTCTAATTATGGCTTAGGTAACAAAAACTCATCATCCTTCTTCTTGTATTATAAGAATAGACCTATAATCCCTTGCACTAGTCTAAACTACCTCTAAACTCTATCAAAATGTATGAGCTTAGTCTCACCCTCTCTCCTCATGTAAATCCATCTCTAGCTCTGAAAAGACAATGTATGATGGCTATAGAGGCCCACTTTAGAAAACCCACTAGGGCCTCCACACCACATCACCCACAACCAATCCATCCAAGGCATCCCTAAACCAGTCAATATATCTCACCCCACCTCTAGCTCCTATCAATGCAAAATCTCTCCTCCATTACATGAAACCCACTTTAAAATCCATCTAGGTATAACCCTCTCAAGGTAGTCCCAATAGTCTCAGAACCTTGATATGCTTGTATGCCCAATAATGGAGCATAAATCTAACACTGATCCCATATCTTTTGTGAGATTGAAATGCCTAGACCTCCCTATATATTTGGACCAATAAAATTATTTCCCACTTGAACACTATCCTCCTAAGCAACATCTCTACTGACACTCCTAATAGCAAATAAGGAAAACAACCACTGCTCAAGTCAAATAATTTAAAATAGGAAACTACCATCATCATCATCATCAAATTCCTCTCATCTAGATCCCTCTGGTATAATGGCCTATAACTAAAACCACCTACATGCCACCTAGTAAGGGCCTGATTCTCACTATACAATAACTCTATCTGTTAATCCCTCTTTTCACTCTCAATATGGTAAATAGGCTCCCTTCAAATAGGCATCCATATAATCTTGTGAACATCCTCTAGTAGGATTATATTCTTTCTTATTGGTAGCAGGAAGGTATTTGTGGCTGAATCCCATCTCTCAATGAGGGCCATGATTATCATCACATCTCATAGTAATCATTGATAATATCTTATAGCCTCAAGGCTGACCTCCCCCATGTGTATCTAATCATCCTCAGTCTTCCCTCCATGGACCTCCATAAATATCTTTAGAACTTGATCCTTCATATGGATCTAATCTCATGCCTATAAAAAATTAAGTTAACACACACACTTAGTTTTCCATTTCCATTCATTTCAATCATTCTACCCAATCCACCTCTTTATCAATTTAAACCAATCTACATCTACCTACATCAACCTATTTACAAATTAACACCCAACCATTACCTCTACAACATTACCTATAGCCCTTACAAATGACCCTTACCCCCAATTAATTTCAACACCTAATGCTTCTATCAAACAAACATCTACCCTACCCCACAAAACTTTCAACAACCTTCCCTTAACTTATCCAACCAACACCTAAATCTATCTAACAACAATCTCAACTACCCTAACCTATCATTCCTACTTGAACATCATGTATTATAACTTACATTTGACCTTTTAACTACTCACACCCCCTTACAACATGTTAAAACAATTCTTCCTATATCTTTTTATTAAATCATCCCTTCCCAATACACTCAACCATCAATAGTCACTATGATCATTTATGGTCTGGTCAGTTTTTTACCTCAATGGTTGATTGTCGACAGTCAAGCCTAACCATCGACAATTGGGTGTAATCATCGATGGTCACTATGTGTGACTATTGATGGAAAATCACCTAACCTACCTTATTAAAAATCCATCCAAACAATCAAAATCAACAATAAAACTACTTAAATTTATTCTATATCCTATCCCCAACCCAAATCCTCCCTCAAATTTAAACTCTACTTACTAATTTTCCTAGTTTTACCCAAAACATAAACTAGGGTAAAACCCCAAAAAAAACATCTCTAAACAACCATAAAATAATCAAATTTAACTAAACCACTAACCTAATCAATTAATATATCAATTCAAAACATCACCTACCTCATTCCTTAACCACTGTCAAGGATGAATCCCACAGCCTACTGCTTGCTCGTGTCCTCATCCACCCTACATCCTTGACCCTAGCTAGCTTAGCTCAACACGTGCCTCACACCAATTAATAGCAAACTTGTCAGTAATCAACCACTTTGTCAACACCATCACCCAAAAATGCCAAAATGCTATAAGTACAGTATTTAGGGAATCAACACTTCAAAAGTGAAAATGTTTTTTTTATTTTTCACTTTTTATCTCTAGCTTTTTAGGGTTTCCCCTTGACCATCGATGGTCAAGGTGAACATCAATGGTTGACCTTGGGACCCTTGATTATCAACAATCAGGAGAGCCCACATTTTTAATAAATTTAGGGCACCCACACCTAGGTGCCAAATTTTTAGAGATGACCTTTCTCCTCTAAACTAAAACTAAAAATTTTGGAGATTACCCTTCTCTTACCAACCATTAAACCACATCTACCTTGACATTGGTCATTTTTTACCTAAAATTTTGCATATTTTATGATAACCTTGCCTAGTATTTTTGACTTCACTAACCAACCTTGTCATGTTGAAAATTTGAATTTATACCACCTCATGCACAACCAGACCATTTGTGTTTTTCAAGGGAGCACTTCCTACCTTGAATACCTATGAAAATACCAACCCTATCTAGAAGTATTATAGAGTACCCTGATCAGTTATGATTAACATTGTGGATCGATTACCCTATCACTTATACTTCTAGAACTGACCTTATTCTTACCAATATTAGCAACCTTAGTCTATGTGTGATCTTGGCTATCTACAGTTGTATTTTATGTACATGTTTATGTTTCAAATGCCCAACCACCTTTGTCCTCACCCTTCTAATGCATCACTAACTATGTACAAGCTAATGAGGCATAATTAAATATGTTCACCTTATATTGTGCTAATGAACTCCCAAGCATTGAAATCAGTAAGCCAACCTACTAGGGAACCTTCTATCCTCCATCTCTCATTGCCTATAAAAGGAGGGGAGTAAGAGGTGAAAAAGGATCCTCACAAGCATTATTTCACATAGATTCAAGCTCTCTAGCCACTTAGTCTTCTTCCAACAATTCAACAACAACAACAAAGATCTAAACCTCTATCAAAAAATTTCTCAAGGTAAAGTACCATTACTCTACCAAAATTGCTCTAGCCATCAACTATTTCATAAGTAATAGGTATATTTATACTTTCATCTTATCATTTTAGTTTTTTACCTCTCTTCCCCTTCAGACCTTTTTACACTTATCTTTTAACCTCCCAATTTTTACTAGACCCTTGAACAGACCCTTACCTAATTAGCAAACCATTCTACAACTCTTTTCTGAGTATCTTCAAAAATCCACAAGCAATCATCAATGGTTAGCAAAACCATTGATGGTCACCCCAATTATCAATGGTTGCCCAAAATGCTGATGGTCATCCCAACCACCGATGGTCACTATGGCATAAAATAATAACAAGTTATTTATAACCCCTTACATCTAACCAAATATAACTTTTTATGTCCCTACCTACTCATAGGCTCCTACCTAATTTTTTGAATTTGACCCCATCCACTTTAGCACTAGTATTGACCTACTTTTGCTATATTTAGTCATTTTCTCTATCAAGAATTCATCTAATTCTTGTATTTCATTTTATTACTTTTTTTAATTTGATGCAAGTATCTTTATTTTATCATTTCTAACTTAATTTTTATCAAAGAGTGGATTGATAACCTCCTAACAAGCTCACATTTCTTGGATCTAGCTCATGCTAGGCAGTCCACCTAACTATCTTGCTAACAACCCATGTTTTTATGTTTTTGTATCTATAGGTTATTCCTTCCAAGATAAAGAGGAGCTCTCCATACTCATCTATATTATGCATGCATCAATAACCAGGTATTTTTCCATACCCTTATTATTAGTTCCTTATCTTCTTCTAAAATCAAGAAATGAGCATAAATTAAGAGAAATAGTTGGAGCAAGGATGGATAAAACAATCAACCTATTTGGTTATCTAAGGGTTCATGATGTTATGAGTGCTACCTAAATCAATGAGTATGGTGAGAGGGATGTTCTTAAAGTAACCCTTGATCTGCATGGTTTGTGGGGTGTTGACTCTTGTTAAGGCATGGAGAGATATCTATGGTTGGTGTTCTTAATAAGTAGGTTCTATAATTAAAGGAGATTATTCTAGATCATCATTTATATCTTGATCATCTTTAAAAACTTAAATTTTTAGTGACAATTCCACATCTAGTAGGTAGATATTTTGCTCAACACATCGATGTCCCTAAGTGAATTTGTCATCATAATTATAACATTCATTTTTATCTACGTGTTCACATCTCTACTTTAGTCAATTACTTGATAGGATTGGTTCAAGGGATGGAATTGTTTGAGATCATTATAAAGTTGTATTTTTGAATGGAGCAAAATTGGATTTGAATCATTACTGAGTTGTGATCTTATCCTCTGCCAACTTAGCCAACCCTAGGGCTTCCATCATTGTGTTGGGCCAAAACATTTTGACCTCAGATAAAATTATATCCTTCAATCCACTAATAAAGCAACTCCTAAATAATTCATCAAATAATACCTGTGTGATTGGCCAATTTTTCAAATTTTGTTTGATACTCTCTCACAGTTCCTATTTGGCAAAGTTTAGTGAGTGCTCCAATGAAGTCATCAAAAGCACTCAGGTCAAACCATTTTGAAATGAGTGTGCAAAATTTGTCCTATATGGGCTCATCATAAGCTTTTGTATACCAATGATACCATTGAATGGCTTCGTGTTCCAAGAAAAAAGATGTAAGTGGGACTTTGTTGGCATTAAAAGTATTATGCAGATTAAAATATTATTCTACTCGATAGATCCATCTAGTCAGATTTACACCATTAAATCAAGGAAAATCAAGCTTCAACCCATGAAAATTATTGGAAGAAAAAAACCCAATGTTTTAAGAAGACTCTAGATGTCATCTATTGTTCAAGGCAGTATGTTGAAGATTAAGGCTGAGAATGTTTTCATCAAGATCTTTGATTTGGGTCTTGAGGGTGGCAATTTCATCCTACAGGTTTTTTGCTCATTTCTAGGTTACTACCATGACTAGAATAAGAGATTTTTTTTTAAAATGGGTAGGAAAACAAGAGTTAAAACATGTTTAGTAATGAATTTTTTTAATTTGGGCAAAATCAGAAGGGGTAAAGGTACTTTTACTAATTTTTTTGCATAATGGGAGTATGATTGATGAAAGCGAGGGCAATTTTAGAAGTGATAATGGAAAAATTGGAAAATTTATCAAAGAGTTAAAAATAATTAAAAAATGGATATGAACACTATGGAAAAATTTTGAGGCAAACAGACAAAAACAAAAGAAGTTATGGCAAAACTCAAAAAAAGGAAAAATTGAGATTTATGAAAAATAGGAGTAGAATCGAGATATGGGACCTCAAGGAAGAAAATGTGGAGAATGGAATTTCAGGTATTTGAAAAAAAATTGAGGATAAATGGGGCTAAATATGGAGAGATATGGTAGAAAAAATACTCTTGTTTTTGGTTTTTATTTTCTATCAAATGTCTAGCCGCAGGTCCTCTAAGAGTCTTTTGATACTCTACTAATAGTTTTTTGAAACTAATAGGATGAAGATTTTTTGGTTTTTGGTTTTTGTCAACTATCTAAATGTAATTCCTTTAAGAGTCTTTTGATACTCTATAAATTATTTTTTGGATAGTCTGCTGGAAATATTTTGAAACTGATAGAAATGGGCCCCAAGTTTCAATGGTTTCCAAAGGTTTTACAAATATCTCTCTGGCCAAAAATTTCATGTAAGCGAGTACCACTCTCCAAAAAATTTATGGCCATAGATTAACCCCTAAGTGATAGCTCTTGGTTTTCCTCATGGGTGGAAACTACTCAATTGGGAAGGGGCCTTTTACCTATTTTACTGGCAGGTCCTCTCAATGGGTTAGCTACTTTAGGGTTCATGTGGTACTCCTCATAATGAGTTTTAGGGCTTTCACCCAAGCACTTCTCATAGTTATATGGATAGGTTTTTACCTTGATCCAAAACATATTATTATAATATAGAAAAATAATTAAATTAATTATGCAATAGAATAGAATTAAGAATTGTTGGAAAAAAATTAGCCCTAGAAAGTACTCTGATACCAGATGAGAGGATCCTTCCTGAACAAGTTAGTAGATAATTGCAAATACATGAAATAAACTATGAAAACTGGTAATATATTGATTCAAATAAGCAAAACTAAATTACAATAGCTAAAGTATAGAATCATTAGCCTATTTGAGAGGGCAACGTCCTTTGAGCAAGCTCAATTCAATACAATTTTGTAGATGCCTTCATTGGCCTCAATACTTACTTATATACTAAGTCTAGTCTAAGGAAATAATACTTCCCATAAATGTTAGATAAAACAAAATGCTCACAAAATAATTTACAAAGAATATGCATCCATAAAAACTAATATACTATCAAAGTAAACAAAAGGGGTAGCATGGGTTCCTAACAATAAGCACAAGGGTGATAAACATATCTATAGCAAGCCAATTAATTATAAAAACTAGATAAAACATATACTAAATTAATTATGCTAAGATATGCTAAAAATGGAAAGTATAATTATGTTATATATTACAATGATAATGAAAACAATATACTTGGTTAGTTATGATGTTAATACAGATATAATACATCATAGGCTAGAAATAGACAAGATTTAGATTTTAAATCAGTCACCAAATTTTAAAAAAATACCCTCTATAGTTAAAGATGCTTCCATTAACTTGGGATGGTTATGTTAATGTTACTATCTAATTCAGATGTAGGTGTCCAATACATAATACCTACTAATACTTCATGTAACCACCTCAAATATTATTGGTTCACCTTTACCCTAGTGTGCTTAGATTTGGATCATGAGTTGTTGTTCCTTGTCAAATAATAAAACCCTAGTTCTTCATATTCATAATGGATATCAAAAAAATGGGTTAATAGGCTCACAGTGTTGAGCTAATCACAAAAAATTCATCTATCACTTGGTGTTACCTACATAGCCACTATCCTGAAGAGGGCCTCAAACTGATGTAGTTATCCCCTAATGTGTTGGCTTGTGTGTGCACAAGGGTGTAATATATGGAAAGAAAGTACAATAGTGACCTAGATTGTAACTTGGAAAATATGGATCTTGGGTTAATCCTTCAATACTTTGTTCATAGTGACCTATAGATGTGTTTTCCCTATGACTGATATGGAAATAGGAGAAAATAGGGAAGCTTTGTTCACTTGAATGCTTGATTGAATTCATTTGGTATTATGCCTTATGAGTTGTTTGGTTTATGTTAGGTGATAAATGAATGAGGATTTATATTGTATTTATACCAATCCCTTTAGATAATATCTCACATAAAATCACTTAGGTTAACCATAATAATATGTTTCATTTGAAAATTGAATGGCATTTGGGCACTGGAAACTTATGTCAAGTCAAAACACTTGCAAAGATGTAGGCATCTAACTGGGACGTAAGTGTTTAGGAATCAAAAATGTAGGTATATGTCTAGAACTTGTAGATATGGAAGATAAGTAGGCTTAAAACATTATGGTCAAGATAGAAGTCCTAGGTCATTAGAATGACATTAGTTAGACTAAGAGATAATCAATAAGCATAGAGAGATAGAAAATGTGAGATTTTTAGCAGTGGGAAAGATCTAAAACTCAGAGGAACAACCAAGGTCTATATTTTCCAAGTGTACAAGAGTGAGGTGTTATATAATTCATAAATAGTGTATACATTCTCCCCCTTCCTTTAATATAGTAATGAAATTATTGGTTTGAAGGAAAATAAATGTGTACCTAGGTGTGTGTATCACACCTTGCCTTTTCATGAGCCCAACTTGAGTGTTTTTCTATTAACTGACCTATAATAAATAGAATGTTATAGTATATAATATAAAATTTAAATCATTTTAAATGATTGAAATTGGAAGAGATTAAGGTTTTAGGAGTACACCTGTGTATTGGTGCAACCGTCTTGCCTTTTGTCAATTTGATTTGAAAATATGAAAGATGTATCACTATGAATAATTAGAGCTAATATTAGGATAAATGTAAAACCTGAAGAGGTGCATATATATAGAGGGATAGAGGAATATTGGAGGAAACATGCCCCAACCTTGGATAAAATGTGAGTTAACATCTAAAAATTAAGATTAGCTCAATTGTGCAACCCAATCATACTTATAACCTGGTGAACGTGAGTGAACCAAGTCAACTCACACTATAAATATGGTGCGGTTATTTCATGTAATCAAGTCAAACCTATAAACATGGAAATATTATGTGATTTAATCACCTTAATCATACCAAAAAGTGAACCAACTACTACAGTAGATTAGCTCAATATAGTTTATAAAATTCCATCCTGTTGGGTGATGAACATGTTTCCAAAACATGTTCCCACTATATATTTGAATCTAAAAATTGGTGTATGTGTGGAAAAAATGTTTCCAAAATATGCCCTCACTATATATCTAAATCTGGTGAGCTATGAAAAAAGTGGAATTCATGCCTCTATGGCATGCCCCCATTAAAACCCCCCATGATGTGAGGAGAAGTATAAACTATTAGTCACCTTACCTCAAAATATAATTATATAATCCATGTATGAACCATGTATAATATTGAAGGAACATGTATAGGTAAATGTGTCATTGTAACATGAAGAATGTAATCATATCAAGGCCAAAGATGCATAATATAGATCATGGAAACATCTAGAGAGTAAGAGTATAAGCTTAAAAATCAACCAAGTGCACACACAAGAGAACTCAAAATCAAGTAAAAAGATAATGGTCCAAGGAGACCTCAAGCAAAGGGCATGTTTAAATGTTGCAAAATTGAAGGGACATGACATATTCAAATGTCCACAAAATCAAGATTGACATATTCAAGTATCCATACAACAAGAAATGACATGTTCAAACGTCAAAGATGCAAACAAAGGCATGGGGTTAAAAATAATGGAGCATATTTAAATGCTCAAAAAAGAAATACAATATCAAGATAAGACACTCAAGGAAGTGCATGAATGAAATTATAAGTAACCAACATAAACATAGCATAATAGTCTATGGATCATATATGTTACTAAAAAAACATTAAGTACATAGAATATCAAGTACATAATGAAAGATATAAGCATGGTTAAAGGCATGTGTAATTTCATAAGCTTAGACATGATAATATAAAATGACCATAGAATTATAGGACCTATATGTATCATCATCAAATTAATATATTCTCCTAATATCCACATGACATGAGTAGAGGGAAGGCCCAACATCCAAAAGTGCATAGATCATGCATCTATGTATGCTTGTATCACACCCAAAACATGTGCAAAACACATGTTATAAATAAATTATATGTTATTCACTAATATAGAACTAATAACATAGATTCCAAGGAACTAATAGAACCACTAATAAATATGAAAAATGTTTTTGGATTTTTTTTTTAATTTTTTTGGTGTTGTTGGAATATGTGAGGCCTTACAACATTAATTTGGATCTTTTAAATTGTAATAATAATTATTGGGTAAGTTTAAATGGTGCATAGCATGTTATTCCTCATGATTTATATGTGTAGTATAAGAACCACTACTATTATTTGGAATATGGATCAAGTTTGTCTTCATGAGAAAAAGATATACCTTGCTAATTTTGGTAAATTTTAGCTTTTATTTGGTATACCTTGTTGATAATGGTTGATAATTCAAGTATAATAGAGGCTTATGTATTTATAAGTTAATATGGTCATGGAGGAGTGTCTTTTATATATAATCCAAGGGGGTGAAATTAATAGCTCATATTCAAACTTGAGTCATGGGGATCAAGGGTAGAGGAATTTCCAAGGAATTAAAAATTCTTTGTAATCCTCTAAAATAGAGGCTTCTAGAGAGGAGGGGCCAAGTTAGAGGAGGTTATATAATTTGAGAATTCTAGAATTTCCATTAGGGATTAATTAGGATTAGGGACTAGAGGTATAGGAAAGGCTAGGATAGGCTTGGTAGATGGGTAGGTAAATAAAAGGGAATTTTAAATTGTCAAGTGGGCTATTGGGTATATTAGTAGCTAAGTAGGCTAGTTAGTAAGTTAATGGGGTGATTAATTGGTTTCAAGTATATGGTAAGGTTCATGGGATGTAGGGAATTTTGTACAGGAACTAGGATATTAGTTAATTGGTTAAGACTATGGTTATGGGTTAAATTAGTGGATTTTATTAGGATTATAAGGGAAAGCATATTTATGTGCATACATTGTGCCCCTCTTTAAAATTGTATTTTGAGTGAATCAAAGTGAAAAGAGTAGTTTTATTTCAAATAAAAACCATGCCATAGATGAATATGTTGTTAGTAGGTATGATGCCCCCTTGAGGGAGCATTCAAGGAGAAATGAGTTGGATGGTCACTCAAACAAAATCCCGTAAATGGGATAAGACTAAGATGATGAAAATGGGTTGGGGTTTCCCAAGTATTTATGTAGCTACAATGGATATGCCCTAAACATAAATGCCATGGGATAAAGTGTCTTAGCCTTAAGAGATGGGTTCTAGACAAATGACCAATGTCTAGAAAGGAGGTAGTTTAATCAGGATGACAAGATAGGAATTCCCAAGATGTCAACATTATCTTGGGATTAAAGAGACAAGATAAGCCATAAGCCAATGATAATTCCTATAGCAAGGACACATGCCAGGGATGGATGAAAGCCTAGAGAGGATATTTTATGGATGATGAGTGATAGTAAGCCACTTTATGTGATATATGTAGCATAAAATGTTGTAATAAAATTAGGTCAAGTAACTTATCTATGATGGGATGGGATTAGAGTTTAATGGTGGTTGAGTTATCCCTGGGCACAAGATCATGGCCAAGTGATACCTACATAGTCTTGGGAGACCTCAAGTCATTGTAGTTCTGACTCAAGATGGATAATTGGGGGGATAGAAGGCCACACCCTAAAAGATTTAGGGATGATAATTGATTATAAAATGGGATAATATATTAGGAATTGGGATTAAAGGATAAAAATTGGTGGACTAGGTAGGATAATGGGTTTAGTAGAGGTCAAATGGGTGATAGAAGGGTAAAGAGGGGTAAAAGTGGGGGTAAAATAGGAAAAGGGGGGTGAAAAGGTTCATTTTAACTTTTACCCTGAGGGAGATTAGTGCCTTAGACCTAAAACCATGGATCATATCCCACGTGTATCACATCACAATGAGAGGGTCAGAGAGTTACAAAAGCTAGAAGATGTAGGACCACTAGTATATAGTAAATCCCTAAGTTGTCAATTTTTGCATTTTTGTATTTATTTTTGTGTTTTTGAATTATACATTATACAAGTACAATATCACAACTAAAAGTAATGCCCTCAATGGTGATATTACACCCATGAAGCATGATATCATATTCAAAATCTACAGTATTACAATACCACGAAAAGTAACTCATGATATTGTAATATCACAAGGAATGATTAGTGATATCACAATATCACTAGGGGTGAATCATAGTTTTACATAACTATGAGGTTACGGTCATGGTTATACAAAACCATAATATGTGAGTCACGATATCATTGTTATCATGAGTAAGAGAAAATGTGTGATTAGAGATATTGTGGTGAATAGATAGGGTTAAGGTGATAGTTGGATGGAATTATGTTAGTTAGGCTAGGGACTTGGGGGGAATGAAGGGATAGTTAGTGGGTAGATAAGATGATGTAAATGGATATGGTAAGGATATGGGGGAAATTAGGGATAGATAGGAGTCAGTTAGTTACACTAGAGATTTAGTGAGAGTTAGGGAGTCAGTTGGTTGAGATGGGATTTAGTGAGAGTTAGTTAGGAAAGATAGGAGTATGAAAAAGGGGTCATGCCAAAGGGCTTGAGAGTAGGATAAATGATAGTAATGTAGGATAGGATAAGGTAGAGGGATGAAGGGTGTTGAGACAAGATAGTGGAAAATAGATGGGATTGGATTAGGGATTAGGGTACCAAGATGAGGAAGGGGTTATAGTTAAGGGAAGAAATAGATGGGTTGGGTAAGGTATTAGGATGATTAGGTAGGATAGGTTAAGGATAAATGTGATAAGATGATCCCATTGTGATAGGTGGATTTATTGGTGCATAAGGAGTTAGGAGTGATGGCATCCCAACCATGACATCCTTGGGTTTTACATGAAATGCACTTACTAAAACTACAGGAGTATGGTGTGTTAGATTTAGTTGGTTTGTATTACATTATGATGATGCCAGTGGTGTAGATTGATAGAGATTTTATCACAACTTTGGTAGAGAGATGGCAATCAGAGATGAGTACCTTTCACTTTTTGATGGGAGAGATGGCCATCACCTAGAGGATTTGTTTTGGATTTTTTGGATTTTGATGAGAGGGAATGATATCTATTAGTGATCACACACCCTCAATGTGATAGTACAGAGGTTGGCAAGGAGATTGTGGATTAGAGTGTGAGATGCACAAGGAGATATTGATAAGTGTTTGAGGGAGGACACTATCAACAAGTTAACATTGATGGTGATGTCTCTTGTGACCAGCATACTCTTATCGGATAAGAGTGGATAATGGTTCTACTTGGGCTTGGGAGATGTGGTATCAGACATGGTACAGGACTACAAAGTATTTTCTTGGGGTCCATGTCTCTTATGATAAGCATACTCTTGCTGGACAAGAGTGGATAGTGGTTCCACTTAGGTTTGGGAGATGTGGTATTAGACATGGTACAAGACTATAGATTATTTAGTTTTGGCACACTTATATTGGGAGTTACACATGGGAGCATATAGGAAAGCTATCAGCCTAGGTCCATCTCTACTATTATAGATATGGAGCTAGGAGCATATAGTGATAGAGCATCCCCTAGGTGTTCATGTAGTTAGATAGCCCTATAAGCCTATAGTATTTAGCTGGTATATCATTTTAGGTGTACAAATAAGGCATGCAAGAGAGATGTGATTCTATAAGCAGGCATTAAATAGTTTACAGCTAGAACATATCATTTAGATGTTTTATAGATAGATATAGTTTGGATGGATAGAAGAGGTAGAGGTTACCCAATATATGTTGAAATAGTGTTACCTCACCAGGTTTAGGGATTAAATTATCGAGCATTATAGATCTAATCAAGTACAAAGGTGGTTTGGGAGGCCATAGGATGTTCTAGGTGAGGATCACCTATTTTATCAAAGTGTTAAGGAGAGTCTATAATGGGGGATATTGGTGGACAAGGCACTAAAATTTATAGATTATTAGAGTATTGCCCCAGTATCATGGGATTATCATACATTGATTTTAGATCCTAGTATTACAATGGCATACACTACATGGTAAACACATAGGTGGTTAGTTAGGTTACTAAGATGCAAAGCTAGAGTGAGGAGGGGAGCTATGTGAAAACTTATATAATCATAGGTGAGACTTGGGAGGAGACAAGTGAGGAAAGAGTATGCCCTAGTATAGGATCCATAGGACAAGTAGGTGGGTCCTAATGCCATAGATATAGATGGGGGAAATCAAGAAGACCCAAATGGGGGTTAGATAATAGCTACAAGACATGCTAGGGGAGTGGAGTAAAAGCTAGGGGTAATGGGGTAAAGTTTAGAGGGATTAAAGGTGGAGATGAGGTAGGGCCATCCTAGCCACCCTTAATAAAGGATGAGCAAACATTATTAGCTTGGCTCAAGAAAGAGGTGTAGGCTCGAGTCTCAAAGATTTTAGGGATCATTGCTGAGAGGGATGGGATTAGGGTCCTCTTACAAGGGTAACTATCACAAAGGGATGGCCAATTAGCTAATACATAGGGGTAGATCACAGGATTATAGGGGAAGGTGGCCACTTTATAGGTACATATCTAGTGTAGAGATGCCCAAATAGTGGTATTATAGAGTTAGATATGGAGTTAAGATGCACAAATCATGGGTTTACAAGGTCAAACTGGGTAGTTGCAAACTTGAGCAAGGGACTTGTTGGGAGAGATATAAGTGGCTAAAAGGGCCAAGGAAGAGGGGGATACAGCTATGATAGTGGGTGGATTGGATGGAGTTGTGTAGTATATTATTTGATTGACATGAGAGGCACAATATTATAGAGATTTATATGAGGCAATAGTGTTAGTGAAGTGATATGTGGCCACATTCAAATCCAGTTCTTTATAGTCCATACATTAGCATCCCAAAGGTCCACCTGGATCATAGTTGATATTTGTGAAACTTGTATTATATGGTGGATATTTGTATATTGTGCACATTTATGCCTATGGGGCCCATATTTTGTATCCATATATTTTTACATGGACTTCATGTGGACATTATGGACTGTTAGATATGATTATGATATTTTTGTGATATATGATGTGATGCATTATGATTTTATTGCATTGAGATGGATGATATGATTATTAGACAAGTAGGATTTAAGTGATTTGATGATTATGATATTGATGTTATATGATTGACGTAGTATAAATTGATTTTAGATTTTTATACATTTGAGTATATGATAATGATGTGATAGGCATATGATTATTATGTGATTATGTTTGGGATAAGTAATTGTGGATTGATGTGATGTGATTTTTTATTAAAGGGATGTTTTTAAAGGATATGATTTTGTGGATGTAATGTTTAATATCAATGTGCTAATAAAATAATCCATTATTTTTAATTTTGTGCCTCGTAAATTATTGTTAGGTAACAATCGTCCAGCACTAAGGAAATGGGTGGGAATGGGATAGTAGGTTAAGATGATTAGGATGGATAGGTGATTTTATTAGTGAGATGGGATGAGGGGAATTGAATCCATTAGATGTAGGAAATACAATTTGATATTGCACATGTGTGTAGGATTGTGCCATTGACATGATATGGTTCAAGGGCACATGGAAGTCACAGTGTGTGGGAACTCTATTGAAGCTTCCTTACAAGTTGGTTCTTTTAAAATTGGTCTTGATTGAGTTGGTGCTTGGTTAAGAGGGATTTAGATTTGCCTTTTAGGTTTATACTTGTAGAAGTGTCATTTGACTGAGTTGGTGCTTAGTCATAGGGATTTTTTACTCCTAGCAAGTGGGTGCTTGATAAATTCAGGGTTGGTGCTCTATGTTAGATTAGTGCTCAACTAGATTTGATACATTGTATTATAGGATAGTTTTTTCAATCTTTATTTTAGTGGTTTTTATTCCCCATGAGGGTTTCCCACATATGTGATATGTTATCTTGTTTCATGATCATGTGATTGGTTCTTAATGCATTTTTAGATCATTGTGTTGCTTTCATAGTTCATATATGAGTGGATGTAATTGATTAAAAAAATTTAAGACTGATTCAACCACCCCCCTCAGTCATTGTGTTTCCAAAAATTGGTATCAGAGATTGGTCCTTTGAATCAGGCCTAACAATGTAAAGGAGATCTTTAAAGCACAAGCATGTCTAGTCAACAAACACAAGGAGGTTTTTCAACCAATAAGGCTCCTCTCTTCAATGGGACTAACTATGCATTTTGGAGAATCAAAATGAAGACCTATCTAATTTCCATAGGTTATGACATATGTCAATCTGTTGTTGATGGATTCACTCCACCTCTACAGTACCAATTGATGTAGTAAGCAAGAAGGTAAGTGAGAACAACTCCAAGACAATGAATGTCATCTTGTGTGGTCTTTCAAAAGCATAATTTGTTAAGGTCATGCATTGTGATATAGCCAAAGGGATTTGGGAAATTTTCAAACCATATATGAAGGAGATGCCAAATTTAAGTTGGAAAAATTATAGACTCATCGAAGGTAGTTTGAAATCTTGAGAATGAAGGAGGATGAAAACATTTCATCTTATCTATTAAGATTAGATGAAGTGGTAAATGTCATCATAGGCGTAGGAGATAAATTGGAAGAATCAACAGTAGTATAAAAGGTATTGAGATCTCTAACATTTAAGTTTGATTCAAAGGTGTCTATTAAGGAGGAAATCAAAGACCTCAACCTACTACATATGGATGAGCTTCATAACATCTTGACTGCCTATGAAATGAGAACAAGTGATGGAAGACCTTCTAAGAAAGAAGTTACATTCAAATCTAAGAAAAAATCACAAGTTAAGAAGGCCAAGGATGATGTTGATTTAAACATTGATGATGACCATATAGAATCCATGTTTGTCTAAAAACTATGGAAAGTTTTAGGTAAGTATAAGGGTAGTTTTCCATTCAAATCCTTTAACTATGGTAAGATTGGTCACTTTGCATCTAAATGCCCTAACAAGGATAAGACTAAGCATGATGAAGAACATGATGAACATCATGGTGATGACAAGAAGACCTATAAGCTTGAAAATATCAAAAATGGTTTCAAAAAGTGTGAAGATAAGAAAGGGTCATTTAAGAACAAGATAAGTTTCTATACCAAAGAAGATAGTAGTTCATTTGATGTAAGTGACACTAGTACATCTGATAGTGATGATGACTATAATGATCATGATAACAATAAAACCTTGTTCATGGATATAAAAATAGACAATGAGGGTTACTTAAAAGGGAAAGGCCTTATGGATGATGAATAATCATATGAATAATAAGTTGAAGTGAACCTTGAGGTAGAATTGGTGAGTGCTCTAGAGAAGTTGATGTTCCAAAGAAGGAAGAATCAGAAACTAAGATCATTGGTTAAGAATTATGAGGATCAAATCAATATCTTTGGAGAGAGACTAATAAAAAACACTAATTAACATGATGATATCATCAAATAGTTGAAAAATTAGATTAAAATTGTCACTACAAGTTTTAAGATAAAGGAGGAAGAATACATCAAGTTTGGAATAGAAATAGAGTCCTTGAAGGTAGAATTGGATCAACCAACAGTCAATTTGAAAACACATTAAACTTTTGAAAAGAGTATTAAAGTACTTGGTGATATTTTGAGTAGTCAAAGGTTTCTACATGACAAGATGGGTCTTGGGTTCAAAAAAGACCAAAAAGAGAACAAGAAGTGTTAGACCTCAAAGACCTATGTAGAAACTCTCAAATCTGAGACTCATAGTGATCATCAACAAGTCAAGAATACCAACATGAATTTCAACATAAAAAGACCAATCAGGCAACTCAATGTAATAAGGTATTACAATTCTTTCAATGGTTATTGTTTTGATTATCATAACTTTGGTCATAGAACAAGTTATTGTAGAACGGTCTCAAGGGATGTGTTATCATTAGACTATGGGAGGAGTAAGCAGTCAAGAGATAAGTATAGTAATGTTATTTCCTATAGTTATCACAATATGGGACACATTGCAAGATTATGTCATAATAGAGTTATAAGGTCCTCAAGACATAACAAGGTATATGGAGCTCCTAGAGTGCATAAGAAGGGTCAAACATTGGTATGGAAGCCAAAGAAAGTCAAGACTGATCGTATTAAGTCCAATGGTCAAGATGGATTATTTGCTGAGATAGATCAAGGATCAAAAGTGAAGGATGTCAAGAACACTTGTTATCTACATGTGTTGACAAGGCAGTCAAAGAGAAGAAGTATGATAAGGTAGATGATTTGAATGCTTCAGTCAAGCCTAAATGGATTCTAATGAGGGACTATCAGTCTCAATCTTTCAAGATAGCTAAGGAAAGTGGTTTAGAGATCTAGGAATCTCTTGAGTTTATGGAGTTTTGAGATCCCTATGGAAAGAGGTGACTCCATTATACCTCATGGAGACACTCTTCTATCTTTAGAATCATGAGGTTATAGTCAAATAAGGACTCATCTTGAGAGGATTCTAGGTTGTCTATGTTACAAGGTATGATTTTTTTCTTTGTAGCTTATATGTATATGACAAGGTGAAAGGATTTTTGGCATTGATTACAGATATTAGTTCATGAGGAGTCATGATATGAAATGCAAGTCTGAGCATAGGATTGTGTCTAGATACATATGGAATATGGATTGGTCTGCAAAACTAATATGGCCATAGAGACAAGTTGAATGTTGTTGATAGAGTTAGAACTGTGATGAAAGTCTATATATCTGATTGGTATATGAGAGGTAAGCAAAGAGATATTTTAGGCTTCCAACAATGTGTTTCTAATAGTTGATATCTTGATTTGTGTTGAAGTGGTATTGGTATCAAGATGTTTAAAGGATATTGAGAAGGTTTGTGAGTCATGATGACTCATATGATGAGCACATGCTATGAGGATAAAGTGGGAGCTAATAAAATGATTCATTAGCTTCAAGATCAAATAAGTAATGTTCTATGTCAAAGAAGGTATACATAAAACATGAAGACAGGGTGAAGAATATGGTCAAAACTGAGAGCATGTTTGTATGTTACTTCATAGACTCTATGATCATGTTACCAAAAGGGGCAGATAGCTTAGAAAGGGAAAAAGTTTAGAATGGGGAGAAGTAGCATGTTTAGTGATGTTTCTAAGAGTGGTTTCCATATTATGACTCAAGAGGAGAGTATGGAGTTAGGGGGAGATTTCTATCTTTGTGTTATGGAGTGTCAAGATAGTGATAAGAAGCATCGTTTCTTGAGGTATAGTTCAAATGTTCTAGAAGTTTTCTAAAATAATTGGTATGAGCCTAAGGAGAGTTTTTGTCAAGAATTTATCTACGTTATTCATTTAAATTTAGGTCGAAATATCAAATGGTAGTTTTTATAAGACCCTTTGTCATTAATTTCAAAAGGGGGAGAATGAGAAGATGGGAAAAGTACCATTTTGAAGTTACTTCATTTTTGTAATATGTTTGCCATCAATGATAAAGGGGGAGTTTGTTGGTATGTTATTGTTATTAATGTTAAAAGGGTACATCATGCAAAGGCATAATGGTCATTGATGTCAAAGATGTATCATGTTAAGATTATACTATCAAGGTTGATGTCAAAAGTAACTAAGGACAAATGGTAGTATGTGATATGTCAAGGTACATAACAGATTTGCATTGATGAGAATTATCATAAGTGATGTGAGCATGGAAGGTATAGGTCATGGAAGATGTTTAAAGACAACTTAAGTTCCATAAGAAGCATAGTGTATGAAGAGGTATATACAAGTCATTAATGTCATGATATGAAGAGGTACATGAAAAGGAATGTATGTTCATAATGTGGCATAATCATGACATGAAGAGTTTTAAGACAAGCCATGTAACAAGATGCATTTGAAGGCAAGAGAGAATTTGAAGGTAAGAGATAATTTGAAGGCAAGAGAGAATTTGAAGGCAACTAATGTCTTATGATTTCATGAAGGGACAATTCATTCATGTCAAAATTGGTATTAAAGGTGTTCAAGTGCATGAAGAGAGATGTCAAGTCAAATAAAGCTTGGTCATGTGGTTTTAGGTCTGTATGAGGCTATGGAAGTTTATTGTCATCAGAAAGAGAATTGTGCAGTGATATGAATGTGTTGTGATGTCTTATATATGCTTGTTTGATGTTTTTTTTGAGGTCATGACATGGAAGGAATAGTTCAAGGTGTAAAGTGCATTAGAAGTTTGAGCCTATTCATGGTATAGTAAAGGTATGTGATCTATAAATGACACATAAGTGTCAAAAAATTGAAACACACACTATTGTTTACTAATCTTTTCCAATTTAAAAATAAATCAAACTTATAATATGTAAGGACTAAAATAAAATAAAATAAATCAAAATAGAAAAAAATAGGAACAATTCACCAATCAAGACTTAATAACAGAGTTTAGCTTATAAGCCTACGTCTCTGGGTCCGCTCCAAGTGAGGACCATTCTATTGAATTATTACATCAAAATATCTTAAAAATCAAATTACAAGTCTTTAAAATCTTCCTTAGTGTCTGCTCTCCCTTGGCAATAAATCTCTTAAGCCTGTTCTCCAAGCTCAAGGCTCTAACTCTCCAAGAATTATATGCCTTTTAACAAAAATAGACAGTCCCAACAAAATTTATGTTCAAATACAAAGTCATGTCTTTTATACACATTTTGACTCATATGTCTAATGGTCAGGCCCTTATATTTTTGGTAGATAGGTTCAAGGTTTGAACCGTTGGTACTTACTTTGGCATGTGGGCATATCCATTAGTCCCACATTTGGGAGTTGAATATGTTTTAAAGCTTATTTAAGCCTAAGGCTCTACCTTTGAACCTGTCGACATCCCTTTTTTTGGATAAGTCACTTGATTTGGCTTGATCCACGAGCTATATTGGGCTTGCCAAGCTTAGTTTAACCGCTGCAAGCTATATTGGGCTCAACCAAACTCAATTTTGATGGGATTTGAACTATGTTGGGTCAGCCCAACTTGGAATTAGCATTGGTAGTTGGTTTGATGGTAACATTGGAAACTTTGGTGTTGAATCAGTTTGAACATGGGTTTAAGCTCAACAATCAACTTAGGTTGATGACTTGGGTTGGCTAGAGCTCTATTTATAATATAAGAACATTAGTCCTACATGCATGGGAATACAAAGCAAATAAGAATTTAAATACACCCATGTATATAATGAATTATGAAATAAAGGAGGCCAAGGCACCCCATTTCCATATAGAGTGTGTTAACCCTCATTGAGGGCCCCCAATGAGTAAATAGTGGGGCCCATTTGACCAAACACCATACACTATCAAAGATGAAGAATGAAAACCAAACCTAATTTTTTCTCCAATAGACTGCCACATGTCACAACTTCATTGGTCCACTTGGTGGGATAGATTTATGCCACATCAACCTATGTCACCAATTTTTTTACTTGTTGGCCAAAAACTTTAGCATGCAATATCTTGTAGATATGGACTTGAAATTGATCCATTCAAATTGTGATGGAAATCTCTCGATGAGCTCTACATTGTGTCATTGATCAATATAAATTTTTAAGACTTCATTTTAAAATGGTATCAATATCCTCCTAGATCAATCCTCCCCACTAGGAGTTTTTGAACCTCTCAAAGTTTATTTTTAATTGGTAATGAGGTGAGGGTATTTCTCCCTCACATTTCTAACTTTCATCCATTTGGCCTTGTTTGGGTGCATCCCTTTAAGACCAACATGAAAATACTCAACATATCCCCTTCATGAAGTCCGAACCTTCCTATCAAGAATTGTATCTTCCTAAAATTATGTTAAATACTCAGGAGCAAAATTATCAATAGAAGGAATGGAGAAACTTTCATCATGATCTATAATCATTTGAGACTCATACAATTTCATATTTTAAACATTGACAATTGAATAAATCTTCATGTAAGATGGTAAATCTAACCAAAAATCATTTGTACTAATTTTGTCAGTAATCTAAACAGGACCATGCCAGATTGATTTCAACTTTTTACCTTCACCTATCAGTATTTCCTTAATGATGTGGAGCCATACCATATCACCTTTAGTAAATTGGTGATCAACCTGATGTTTGTCTTGTCTTGCTTTATACTTTACTTGACTTTTCTGTAACTAATCACAGATAGTCTAGTGTATTAGTTGTATCTTTTCAATGAACTATTTGGCTTTAATAGCATCATTATGTTCAACTATAATTGAATCCTATCCATAACAAAAATCTAGAGGAGATTTAAGCAAGTATCCATAACAAACTTCAAATGGAGATTTCATAGTAGAGGAATGAAATGCATAGTTATAAGCATCTTATATGTAACACAAATGTTCATCCCACAACTTGGGAAATTTATTGCAATAACCCTTAAGTAAATGTACCATAGTAAAATTCACAACCTTTGTTTGTCCATTAGTTTATGGATGAAATGCAATGCTCTTTTTTAATTTAGTGTCTAGTAATTCCCATAAAGTTGACTAAAAATTCCCAATAAATCAAGAATCCCGATCAAAAATAATAGAAGTGGGCAACCCAAAATGAACCCATACATGTTTAAATAACAAGTGTGTGGTCCATTCCCTAGAAATTTATTTAGTGTAAGGGATCAAAACACACATCTTGCTAAATCTATCCACTACCACATACAAATAGTCATGTTTTCTCTATGACATAGGCAAGCCCCCTACAAATTCCATGGAAATACTTTCCCATGGGCATGTAAAAATAGGTAAGGGAGTGTAAATTCCTAATTTCCTATTACTAGGATTTCTTATGGCACATAGACCACACCCCTTTATGTATTTGGCAACATGCTCCTGCATACAGGGCCAGTAATAATACATTTTCAAATGTGAAACCATTTTACCAACTCTAAAATGCCCATAAATAAGAGATGTGTTTCCCTAATCATGTGCACCCTCTCATTTTGAGGAATAAAAAGTTTACCCAAATGATAAAAAATACCATTATTCACATGATAGACCAATTCTTCTATTTGTTTACCACTCATCAAGTCTTCATACACATCCTTAAAATCAAGATCATCAAAAATTGTTCTTAATAACTTTCATGAGATAAAGAACCATCCTCTAAAAGAATAGATGCAACTACCATAGGAGGCCTAGAAAGCATGTCAATAACCTTATTTTGTATACCTTTTTTATACCTAATCACAAGATGAAATTGTTGCAATAAATCCATCAAATGGAAATGCCTAGACTGTAGTAACTTGGTTTGTGATTAGAGAAACTATAAGGGCTAGTGATCTATATGTATTACTATTTCCTTTCCCATCAAGTAATGTTTCCATTTTTTAACACTTTTAACCAATGCATATAATTACTTATCATAAGTTGGATAATTCCTTACCACACTTGTGAAGGTCTCAAAATGATAATAAACAGGGTTCTTTCCCTATATTAAAATAGCTCCCATAGCATAATCACTTGGATCTATCTCGATCTCAAATGGTTGTTGTAAGTTAGGAAGTGTCAAGATAGGAGAAGTAATTATATTTTATTTCAAAATGTCAAAGGCCTTCTGATTCTTGCTTCCCCACTAAAATACCTATTCCATACTAGTCAAATAATGCAAAGGTGATGCAATATATGAGAAATGAGCAATAAAATTTCTCCAAAACTGTACTACACCAAGAAAATTTATAACCTCAGTTATATTATTGGGCTTTGGCTAGTTAACAATGACTACCACCTTTTTAGGATCAATTTTCAATTTATAATGTCTTATAATGTACCCCAAGTAAATCAAAGAGGTTTTGCCAAACTCACATTTTGACATTTTCAAATAAAGTTTTTCCTTTCTTAATGCATCCATGACTTTCTTAATATGTATCATGTGATCTTCCCAAGATTTATTGAAGATCAATATATCATCTAATTATATTAAAATAAAATCATCAAGGAATTGCTTGAAAACATCATTCATCAAATGCATGAATGTAACTAGTACATTGCATAATCTAAAAGGCATAAAAAGCCATTCAAGCAATCCCTATTTTGCTTTGAAAGCGGTTTTAAAAACATCACCTTCATTAATTCTAACTTGGTGATAACCACTTCTTAAATCTAACTTAGTGAAGTAAATAGAATTTTTCAACTAATCTGATAAATCATCAAAATGAGGAAGAGGGTAACAATTCTTAATAGTAATTTTGTTTAAAGCACAAAAATCAACACACATTCACCATGTGCCATCTTTATTTGGCACCAAAATGATAGCTGAACTAATAGGAGATGAACTTGGCCAAATAACACCTCTTTCCAAAAGTTCCATTACCTACTTTTTGATTTCCTCATTTTCAACCACTGATAACCTGTATATGCCAATATTAGGGAGAGGAGAATCTTGTAATAATTGAATTTCATGTTTAACTCCACTTTTAGGGGGCAACCCCTTGGGATCCTAAAACACATCATCATAACTAGAAATAATTTCAACCACTTCATTTTTATGCCTAGGATCACAATTTTTCAAAGCCTCAGAATATTCTTTTTCATTAAACTTAATCAACATGAGACAAAAAGTCTTGCTTGAATTAACTAGCCTTTTCATTTGCCCTACTAAAACCAAAGAAAGAATTATCTTAATGTGATGTGCTCTGACTATATATTCAATGCCATCCTTTACAAACAAGTAATTATTTTACTCCCTATAGAAGATTGATTTTCTATCATAAAGATAAGGACTTCCTAACACAATCCCAAATTTGTCCAAAGGGACAACATCCAAATCTACCTCATCAACAAACTTGGATGTGATTGCAAAACTTAATCTACAAGTTTTTTTTACTGCAGTTTGGCATTGTCACACACCCAACCTAGTGGATAAGGCTTTGGATGAGGATTAGTTTGTAAGCCTAACTTTTTAACAACCTCCATAGAAATCAAATTTTCTTGACATCCACTATCAAATAGAGTGTCAATTTTAGTATGTTTTGAAACAACTCTAATGTGGAACAGTTCATTTATTTTCTTATCAATATGCATAGAATTATGTTTTGAAGAAGAAGTAACATCTAATGACTTAGTGTTAGAAACTAAAAGAGAAGAATCATTTTTTAATCTCATCGCTGTAATATTAGTTTCACTCCTTGAATTTGAACCTAGATCCTGAACCATAGCATTAGATTTATTTTCTTTCTTTTTAAACCTTTTAGGTCTTAACTCAGGATGTAGTTTCCAACACTTAGACTCATCATGATTTTTCTTGCAATGATTACAAATTGGTTTTCCTTCTTCCTTTTGAACAATAAAAATGGATTTTTGTTTACCCTTTCCTAAACTTTGCCCTTTTGATTGTTTAACATCAGATTGCTTAATTTTAAATTTAGGAGAAGATTCTTTTGTTGGTTTTCCTTTAGCCTCTAAATGAGTGGCTTGAACACAAATTTCATCTAAACTAGTGGGATTGAGAACAAGAATCATGTGTCTCAAATAACTATGCAACCTACCTATGTACTTATGTAGTGTTTCTTGTGTATAAATGGGAATATTTAAAAGTAAATATTTTCTCCTAAATTATTGTGTATAATCTTGAACATTTTGGCCTTTGCCCTATCTAAAAGTTTGCTAATCCATCATCGCTTGCTACATATAGACTAAAGAATAAAATTGATTTATGAGTTCATTAACAAATTCACTCTAGGTAGAAATTGAGTTACCTTTTATAAGCTCACTTTCCTTCAACTTAATCTCCCACCAGATGAGATTTGTGCCTCCCATATGAAGAGTATCCAAGTGAATTTTGGCCTCATACTCAACAATATTTTGAACCCTAAAATATACTTCAATTTTCTTGATCTAATTATCCAATTTCTCTACATTAACTTCACCATTAAATATTGTCAATTCAAACTTTATATCTAGCTTTAATGAAGGAAGAGATTCAATGGCTTTTTTATCTTTATCATTATTCAAAAAAGAGGAAGGTTTCTCATATTATTTACTACCTTCATCACTCTATATTTTCTTTTATCTTTCTTGATAAAGCTCCTCAACCATGCCCTTCATTTCCAAGAGGGCTTGGCAGAAAGCCCATTCAAATTCAAAGTATTCTCCTAACATTTTAGTAGTACATCTTGACCTAATATTTGGATTGTACACTACCTATTCTCTTTCACCCCACCTTGATCTAGACCTTATCAACATACACTAGCAATCCAATTGTTAAATCATAATTGCTCTTATACCAAAATCTGATCCGTAAACAAAACACAAGTGTCAAAAAATTGAAACACACACTATTGTTTACATGGATTTTTTTAGTCTTTTCTAATTTAAAAATAAATAAAACTTATAATATATAAGGACTGAAATTTAAAAAAATCAAAATAGCAGATAACAAGAACAATTCACCAATCAAGACTTGATAACAGAGTTTGGCTTATAAACCTACGTCTCTGGGTCTACTCTAAGTGAGACTATTTTATTAAATTGTTGCATCAAAATGGCTTAACAATAAAATTACAAGGCCTTATAATCTTCGTTAGTGACTTCTCTCCCTTGGAAATAAATCTCTTAAGCCTATTCTCTAAGCTCAAGGCTCTAACTCTCCAAGAATTATATGCCTTTTAAAAAAATACATAGTCCCAACAAAATTTATGTTCAAATACAAAGTCATGGGATTTATACACATTTTGACCGATAGGTATAATGGTCAAGCCCTTATATTTTTGGTCAATAGGTTCAAGGTTTGAACCATCGACACTTGCTTTGACATGTGAGCATACCCATTAGTCCCACATTTAGGAGTTGAAAATGTTTTAAAGCTTATTTAAGCCCAAGGTTCCACCGTTGAAGCTATAGATAGCCATTTTGTTGGCTAAGGCACTTGATTTAGCTTGATCCATGAGCTATATTGGGATCACCAAGCTTGGTTTAACTACTAGGATGTATGTTGGGCTCGACCAAACTTGATTTAGTTGGGATTTGAATTATGTTGGGCTCAACCCAACTCGACATTAGCATTGGCAGTTGATTTGATGGTAACATTGGAAACTTTGGTGCTAAGTCAGTTAGAAGATAGTTTCAAGCTCAAGAACTAACTCAAGTTGGCTTGAGCTCTTTTTATAATATATGAACATCAGTCCCACATGCATGAGAATACAAAGCAAATAATAATTTAAATACACCAACGTATATAATGAATTATGAAGTAAAGGAATCCAAGGCACCCCTCCTCACAAAGAGTGTGTTGACCCTCAATGAGGGCCCCCAACAAGTAAATAGCAAGGCCTATTTGACCAAACACCAGATGCTATCAAAAATGAAGGATGAAAACCAAACCCAATTTTTGTTCCAACAGACTGCCACATATTGCAACTTCATTGGTCCACTTGGTGGTCTAGAATTATTCCACATCAGCCTATGTCACCAATTTTTTTACCTATTGGCCAAAATATTTAGTGTGTAATATCTTGTGCATATGAACTCAAAATCAATCCATTTAAATTTCACTATAAATCTCTCAATGAGATCGGCACTATGTCATTTATCAATCTAAATTTTGAAGACTTCATTTTAGAATGGTACATGGATCCTCCAAGATCAATATGAAATGGTGGCATGATGAGGTGAGTTATCTTAGGCATGTGAGAGGTTTTTAAGGTTTTATTAACATGATAATAAGGTATAGAAGCATCCATGAGATTCTCATGGTAAGCCTACAAGGGTAGGACCTTTAGATCAAGTCTACACCTAGACCACTCCTAGACCTTATTTGGCTTAATGAGGCATGAAGATAAATTTTCAAATTAATTTTACATATGTGAGCATGTAAATAGGTTTTATATGTTATTTTAATCATGTTCATAAAGTTTGAGTCCATGGTTTGAATGAAATTTCAAGAAACATTGTTTTAGGCCTTCTCAAGTTCACAAAATGAGGTTTCAAGGCCTGATAAGCACTTTCAAACACTCGTTGGAATGTGTAACCTCTACATGGGAACCTAATATATTAAGGATATATAGGAAAGGTTATTATATAATATCTTGAAGCATTATTTTTGGATTTAAGGGGAATTTATATTTATTAACACCAAAACCTATGTTAAACCTCCCTAAAACCCTAATAAGGACCCGATGTGGAAGATATTGTTCAAAAAAGCTTATAATGGTCTAAAATTACTATAAAAAATATTTTATAATGTATTAAACTCTCCCAAGTACCTCCAACTTGTGGTGGTTATTTAGATGAGAAAGAAAATGCACAGATACATGCTTGTTTGTGAAGAATTTATTGTAGCAATCAAAAGTTACATTGGTCAAGAAAATTAAATAGATAGAATAAGGATATATATACTCATAATACATGCCCATGAAGTTTTATTTATATATTCCACCCTTCAATTTTTCTAAATTGATCATCCAAGTTAGCCATTCTCTAACAGACTGAATGGTGTAAATAGTGTAAAACCTAGGAACTAGTGAGAAGATGAATTGGAATGTCTTTTCATGATAGAATGATGAAACCAATTACATGGAGATGTTTTTCAGTAATTTTAAGTCGTTTTTATTCTTTTAATAATATTTTAAGTTCATTTTTGTGGTGAAAATTTTACTCAAAAAATGACATGTCTGATTTAGATAAGACAATGTGATATAAGGTCATGAGATTGGTATGAAAAACCAATATTTTGATATTAAACCATATAAATTTTTATGTTTGAGTATGTTCTAGATATTTCATATATTATTTTTAATGCATTATGAGTCTTTTAAAGTGTCTACATATGTGTTAGATTTCAAAATCACCATGATTGGTCCTTGAGGAAAATTGATAGTTTTGAGTAAGTTGCAGAGATGATTTTGAAGCCTTGAGCTCTGAGTGAAAGTGTCTAATTCATTTTATAATGACCTTAATGTAATATATATATATATATATATATATATATATATATAATCATATTTTTGTGGCTTAAGTGTGTTTGAGCTTCAGTATTGAAAGACAAACTTTTTGATGTACATAGAACTAATAGGACTGAGTCCTATTGAAGGGTTTCATGAAGGATTTGGACCTAAAATATGTTATGGATCTTATAGGATGTTGGATAAGGTATATTTTAGTTGTGTTTGAAAGTATATTTACATATATGGAGTTTTAATACTTTCCAAGGGATCAAATGATAACGTGTTGATAAGAAGGCCTAATGCAATTGGTCTCCATGAGACCTAAAAGTGAAATGAGGCCTAATTGAGTCATGACAGACCAAAAAGGGAATCAAAGTTAATTTTAATATTTTATATGAGATTTTATTAGACCTATTATATTTTTGACCTAAAAGGTTAGGGGTGTGTGTCCAATTAAGTGGTATATGAACAAAGCATGGTGTATATACAAGGTAGTTTTAGGCCTATTTAAGTAAGCTTAGAGGAAGTGACTGGATTGATAAATAAATGAGCCTAAGGAGGTTGGGTAACATGTTTTAAATGATAAGGAGAGAGAATATAATTATTTAATGAATATTTTATAGGTTTTTTATACCTAAATATTAAGGTCATATGACCTATTTAGTCTTGAAGAGGGTTAGTTGAGCGAAGAATCCTAGAGGAAGTTTTGAGAGAGATCAAGTAGAGTAGAGTTAAAGGAGTGAACATTGCCTATTGAGAGGATATCATATTTACATCATATATTTATTACTAATGTATGATATTGGATAGGTCAAATAGATATCTAAGAGGAAGAAAGAAATTTGATTGGTTGAGTTGGTGCTTGGTTAAAGAGGGAGTTGAAGCTTCCTTATAAGTTGGTGCTTGTAGAATTAGTCTTGATTGAGTTAGTGCTTATTCAAGAGGGATTTGGATATACATTATAGGTTGGTACTTGTATAAGTTTCCTTTGGCTGATTTAGTGCTTAGTCATATGGGGTTGTAGCTCCCTAACAAATGAGTACATGTTAAAATCAAGTGGGTGCTTGCTAAATTTGGGGTTGGTGTTCTATTTTGGGTTGGTACTCGACTAAATTTGGTACATTGTCTTATAGGATAGTTTGTCTAAGATTTATTTTAGTATGTTTTATTCCCCATGAGGGTTTCCCACATATGTGATGTGTTATCTTGTTTCAAGTGCATGTGATTGGTTATTAATGCATTGTTAGATCAATGTGTTGCTTTCATAGTTCATATATGAGTGGATGTAATTGATTGAAAGTTTTTAATAATGATTCAACCCCCCCCCCAAATCATTATTCTTCTAACAACCTATATTTTATATAATCATCATAGCTTCAACCCATTTTTTAAATTACTCCATAGTTATGATTATAGACTTGTGCCCATCAGATGATGTTCAATTTATCTTGCCGATTAAATATAATCCCCATTTATAGAATGGCCATGGGCTCATTATAGGTTTCTTCTCTTATGCAGAGGCATGAATAATGTTACCATGTTTTTGACTGGCTATGCATTTGCACACATATTTTTAGGCATCTTGATCCATTATAGGCCAATAATATCCCATCCTAAGCAACTTATTGGCTAGGGCCTTTCCAATGACATGGCCACCATAGATACCATCATGGATGTCCTTGATCATAAGAGTAGCCTCTTTTAAAGTTAGACATCGCTATAAGGTCCCATCATAGCCTCCCTAATAGAGCATTTTTCCAAGGATGGTGTAGCAGGATGCATGGTGGATAAAAGCATTATGTTGGTGATGATTTAGGTTTGGTGGAAGGACATTATCATAGAGATAGGTGTATATGTCATGATACCAGGGTAGATTGGGATCAAGGATGGCACAAATTTGTAAATTACTCATGGATTGATGTGTTGGTAATATCAAATGCTTAATTATAAAATTTCCTTCAAGGACATCTTCTGGAAGGTCGATTAGAGACCCAATAGTTGCCATAGATTTGGTTGCCTTATTACTTCCCCTTGGTACTTATTCAAATTTTATAGACTAAATTTTTTCCTTTAACTAATCCACCAACAATTTATAGGGAAGTAATTTTTAATCTTTGGTTTGGAACTCCTCATTCACTTGTTTGATAATCAACTGTGAATCACCAAATACTTGAAGGCGTTGGATGTTCAACTGGATGGCTAGTTAGAGACCCATAATTAAGACCTCATATTCAAAAATATTATTGGTACATGGGAAATCAAGATGGAAAAATTTAAGGATGAGGTCACATTTTGGGGTAACCAAAAGGATACCCACTCTTGACCCATGTGTGGTGAAAGAGCCATTGAAATATAATTTCTAGCTATTAGATTCTGTAGTGGTCAAGATGGACTCATCGAGAAAGGTAGTGATAAGTGGATTGGTATCTGCAAGGTGAGCCTCTACAAGTTTTTCCATGATTATTTATCCTTTGATGGCCTTTTAATTGATGTAATCTATATCAAATTCACTTTAAAACATTATCCACTTGGCCATTCTATCAGTAAGAGCTGATTTTGATATCATATATTTAAGGGGATCAAATTTGGCTATGAGTTGTACTTGGATATTGAACATATAATGTCAAAGTTTTTGGGATGTAAAAATAATGAACAAACAAGCCTTTTTGATAGGGGTATAATTTACCTCATATGAAATCAATGTTCAGCTTAGATAATACATATCCCACTCTTTCCCTTCATCATTATGTTGTGTTATAAGGGCCCATTTTACACAAGGAATTATAAATATGTATAAAATCAAAGGCCTTCCCGTGATAGGTGGTGATAATATCAGAGGATTGACAAAATATTGATTAATATTGTCAAAGGATTTTTGACACTCAGAGTTCCAATTGAAATGAGTCCCCTTCTTCAAAACATGGGTGAAAGGGTGGCATTTATCTACTAATTGGGAAATGAAGTGACGAATGGCTTGTAGCTTTCCTTGAAGACTCATAAGTTGTTTAAGATTATGGGGAGGAGGCATTTTCACAATTTCTTTGAATGTGTTTGGATCAACTTCAATGCCTCTCTTGGACATAAAGAACCCTAATAGTTTGCCCAAGGTGACTCTAAACACACATTTCTTTGAATTCAATTTGACCTTATATTTTCAAAGCCACTTAAAGATTATTATTAAGACTACATGGTGATCTAATCAGAGTTTTGAATTCCCCATAATATCATCTACATAATCTTCAATAATGTCATACATCATGTCATGGAAGATGACAGTCATTTCCCTTTGATAGGTAGTGCCTGCATTCTTGAGACTAAAAGGCATTACTTGATAACAAAAAGTTCCCTGTGGAGTAATGAAAATTGTCTTATATTGATCCTTGGGTGTACTTTTGATTTGATTATATCCCAAAAATCCATCCATGAGGGATAACATCTCATAACCTATGGTAGAATCCACAATCATGTCTATATTTGGTAGGGTAAATTCATCTTTAGGACATGCTTTGTTAATATCTTGGAAGTCAATATAAATACAGATTTCACCTTATGGTTTAGCCACAAGAACAATGTTACATATCAAATCAAAATAATCAATAGTTAGATAAATCCTACTTCTAGGAATTTATGTAATTCTTCCTTGATTAATAGAGCCACCTTAGGGTGCATCTTTCATAATTTCTAATTGATTGGTTTTGAATTATGATGAACGACTAAATGATATACTACCAAGGATGGGTCAAGTCCTGGCATGTCCAAATAACACCATGCAAAAACATCTATGAACTCTTTGAGCAGCTCAATATGAATTTAGTGTTCTTCAAGCATAAGGATTACCCCCAATTTGATAATTTTGGGATTTTCTTTTATTCTGATGTTGACTTAAATAACCTCCTTAATGAGGGAGGGTGATCAATCTTGAAGATAAGTTAGGGGTGATGTTAGATCTTAGATGTTTAAACCAAAATCATCTAGGAGTTCTATATCTAGCTTTGAATAGAATTTAGATTCATCAGGAATGAGTGGAAGGTCTTTTGGATTTTGAGAGGGGTCTTCATATTCATATTCCTCTTCTTCAATTTGATTGAGGGATGTTTGTTGTTCCTAAAAATAGGTTGGCTAATTTAGATTAATAAAGAAGCCCTAATTATGATCTCTAGAAGGCATAAAGTCTCTCACTCCCAAATATTCTATAATGGCCTCATCATTTTGAAACATTTTGAAAGAAGGCTCATGTTTTAGATCCCAATTTATTAAGGTAAGGTAATGGAGGGATATATTAATGGTGGAAAAGGTGATGTCTTAGAATAAGTTAGTGGTAGAAATTTCTTCATAAAGACTATAAATGGAACCTCTTTCAACTTCATCATCAAAATAAGACTCCTTAGGCAAAAAACAAGTATCCAAAATGATATTGTTTACATCAATGTTGATAAGTTTGTACCCCAAACCAAGATGTTTTATATGTTTTCGAACCTCTATAGGTTCAATCCTACCTTGTTCATGTCTCCCTAGTCTTTTTCCATAATAATTCATATTATAAAAAAAAAAAAAAAAATTGGGGCACTTCTATCTATGGAATGCAAGGGCCTCATTGTTTATAATAAGCCATGAATCATCAAGCCCATCAAATTAATCCTTTGATATCAGACTCTCATTAATAAAGGTCATTAGTCCAAACTAATAGTTGATAGGATTATCCTTCCTCATAACTAGGGACCCATAACTATGTGGGGAGAGAGGCAAATCTCCTACACAAAAGGTCTTGTATTCATATTCCCCATAGCCTTTGGATGTGATCTTGAGGTGAGTAACATCTAGAGATGTATTAGAAGTAGGGACTAGATCATATAGGTGGACATATTTGGTAGCTATTGGATTAGGAGTAGAGCTATGTGTGATAGGGAAATAGTATGAAGGATGAGATTGATTCATCTAGTAGCTAAAAAAATGTTCTATTTCTCTAGGGATTATGACTTCCACGATAGAATGAGGGAATTTCAAACATTGGTGGAGATTAGAAGGGATTGCTTGCATTTTATGGATCTATTAACGACCCAAAAGTAGATTATATGGCAGATTGACATCCACAACATGAATTAAGGTTTGATGAATGATAGGTCCCATAGTAATAGGAAGATAAATGGTACCCATAGATGGCCTCTCATTATCATCATATGCCTTGATCATGATTAAAGTAGGACCTAATGATGCCTCACAATATCCTAACTTCTTTAAAAAATCTAAATGACACAAATTCAATGTAAACCCTCTATCTATGAGTACCCGAGGGATCCTATGGTTGGAAATGGAAATGTATATGAATAATGGATAATTATGATGCAGGACAATGGGAGGCATGTCCTAGGCACTAAAATTTATCTTTCTCAAGGGAGATAAGTGACCCACCAATACTTAAAATTGAATAGTGTCAATGTCTCGAGGGAATTTAAAATCATTCAAGACTTGATTAAGGATCTCTCGATGCATTGATGATGTTTTGAGAAGATCCATAAGTGAGATTTGGGTAGGGGTCTTCTCAAGTTGTTAGATTATGTCATATGGTTTATTTAAAGATATAAAGACTTTTTTATAGACATTAACCCTTTGGGATGTTCACGTGGATGGGTCCTTTGCTGGTGTTCCAAGAACTATAATCTTGTCGCATCATGTAGTGACTACACAGTCAGTTGTGGCTTGATTAATCTTAATAATGGTGGATGGTGATGGAGTGGGATCTTGGGGACCATGTATTTTAGTGGTATTGACATAATGGTATGGGATGGAATGTCAATCAGTGTGATTAGAGGTGGATGCTTGACCCTAGTCTTTAGCTGGTTTTCATTGCCTCTGATCATGTTTGGGTAATGGATCCTAATAAATGCCAAATTATTGATTATTAGACTAATTAGTAGGGATCCCCTTTAACTTTATTATCCCCCTTTTTAATTACATAATTTTTTTAGTATCATGACGTTTTACTCTATGATATTGGCAAAACTCATCTTCATGGTACCAATTAGGTTGAGGTTTATTATCATCCAAAGGTCAAATTTTAGGGAGAGAAATCATATTTTTAGTTATTAATTATTGGAGGACCACTTATATAGGTATCCCTAGACTAGTAAGAGGCCTCTTTCCTATTTGGGGTTTTGGTTTTCCCCATGGTACTTTAATAGTGGAGACAATCTATTGATTAGTGGGAGTCTTCTTTTGTGCTTTTTATACATGTTATTTTGAGTTTGTGACTCCATCTCCCACAACATTTTTATTTTTATTAAATATTTTTGGTTAACTTGAGAAGGCCTGGTCCTGATTTTGGCTTTGTTCATTCTAGGTATATAATTTGATTGTTCCCTTTTTAATGAGGTATTTCTCAATTTGGATCCCCTTTTCAATGATCTCACCCTAAATATTTAGCACATTATAGCTTGAATTGATCTTTTAATTCGATGTTGAGGTTGTCAATGAACATCTTTCTAGAACTATACAATGGAATCAGCTTTCCAAACTTATCCATCATTATAAGGAGGATAGACTTTCCCCATTTTTTTGTTTGGTATTGTAGATATTTATGATGATATATCATGTTCTATATTGAACAAGAAGTGTCTCATGAATTTTTTAGTTAACTCTCCAAAGCTAGATATGGACCCCTTTGGAAAATGCATAAACCACTCTAATGTTGGTCCTGTGAGACTTTTAGGTAAAATTCTAAGGACATAAGCATCATCATAGGCAACATCATGATAAGTTAGATAGAACTCTTGGACATGATCCTCGGGATCTCCTTTCCCTTTATATTTTTAAAATTTTGGAACCTCAAAATATGGTGGGAAAGGTACTTTTAGGATGCTCATATCCAAAGGAGAGGTGAAAAACTCCTCATATCTATACCTCATTGTTTGCATATGAGGGTCAATCTATGAAAGAGTTTCTTTCATTGTCTTCTACTCTTGAGCAAAGGAAGGATCTATGAGAGGATTAAAAGTTTGAGCATGACTAGTGTGATGTCTGAAATGATCGATATTAGTGTTATAGACATTTTGCCTTGGAGAAGAAGGTCTTTGATTTTATGCTCAAAATTATGAGGTTAAGGAGTTGATTTAATGGGTTAGTTGACCTAACTGATCTTCCAAGGTAGTTTGTCTCCTTTTAACCTCAATACAATTGTCTTGGAGTGGTTCTTATTATTCTTTCTCTTTAATCTCTTGTTTGTGATCCACAAGGTTATCCTCTTCGTGTTCTTGATTGATATGGGTGTGATGATGGGGAGTGTTGGATCGAGTGGATGGGTGGACTAGGTGTTATAATAGGTTTTGATCAAAGCTAGGGGTAGTGTGCCCCCTATTCCAATGACTTGAGCTAAGATTTGGTCACGGTTTTCATAAATATATTAATCAAATTATTCTCTAACCTCATTACTATGGAAGAATTCATTTGTGAATTGGTCTTCCTCTCTAGGAGTATGCATGTCACTGTGTGTATCATCATTATCTCAATTTTGGTTGCCTAGGTTCCCCAATAAGTCATTCTTCTAGTTGGATGTTTGTCCCATTTTAAAACTTTTTGGCATGAGTCCACATGGCATGGTGGATGATGGGGGTGATGTATCAAAAGTGATTAGATGTGTTTTTAATATAAGGTGATGATAGAGAAGGTTAATTTGGATACTAAATTTTCCTAAAAAACTAAGAGTGGTCAAGAGAGATGATTTGGATATGACTTGTAATTAGATTTAGGGGGATGTGAATACTAGAATGACTAAATACTACGAAATTAAAAACACTATAGCAATTTAATCTTAAAAAGGGATCAAGAAAATAAAGTGTTTAGATACCTTTCACACTAGCAAAGTGACAATTAGATGGGTGCTAGGTAGGAAGAGGTAGTGGTGATAGAGTGATTAATGCTAGATTAAAAACCTAACAAGGCTATAAGTTGATAATGTTCAATCAAAATTTGATGATTAAGATAGAAAGTGATGGGTGACCATGAAGGTTTGATTTCAAGACTAATGTTATATTGAAAGATGTGAATGGTGAATATGGAATGAGTAGTTTATTTGATATTAAAATGGGATGTATCATAAGGGTATCTAAGTGTTTTTGTGACAAAATGAGATTGGTCAGCTTAGTTCATAAATAACATAGGCTTTAACATAACACACAAGAAACATGCTTAGTCACAAACCCTAATTTAGTTAATTAAATGGGTGTGTAACCGGATGTATGCACCATATAATGAATTTATGGGTGAGGCTGTAGGTCGATAACCCATTATAAAATCAATCAAATCCTTTCAACCTCATCTACACTTTATAGTCACTTAGGATTTAATCTTGACTTTGATAGTACAATGTTTATTATGGTCTACAGGTCCTATGCTAGGTTTAGACAAGGGTTTCTAAGGGAATCCCTAAGATACGTGAAGGTACATGGGATGTAAATATGTATAGGGTGTTGTCTAATGCTTGGTTAAGATAATTAACTTTACCAAAACATGAAGTTTGGTCGAATGCATAGTGATGACATCCATGACACCAACCCCCAATGACTAAGCCCATGCATGTGGATGAATTCCACATCACATGTTGTCTTAGACTCAATGGGATAACACACAGGGAAGCAAAATTTATTTACCTAATTAATTACCTGTGAGGAAAAATTAAAAGTATACAAACAAGCCACATAAGATAAGATATACACAAGAAATAATATATAATCTAGGCACTCATCCTACAAACACAAAGGTTAGCAAATCAAATTTGGTGCCTTCACCTTAAAAGGTCCTACAGGAAAAGGATTAGGATTATAGTTTTAAGCAAAACTTCTAATTCCCTACAAAACCACAAAAACATAGTCAAACCAATGCAATATCACTCACAGAGATAAAAATATTGAAACTTTTATGTAAATTAGTAATTATGAGTTGTGATATTATAGATAAGTAGCTAACCATGATGGTTTAACTATACAGTCCCTATAAAACCATAGATGGTTAAGCAATACTACAACTTTTATTATAAAATCACAACTTTGATAATGGTGATATTGCAAAAAATTAATAACTTTATAATTTTAACTTTTAGACTCATATAGATGTTTATGGAATACTTATAGATTGTTATTGCAGACTAATTCACAATTATTTATATCAAAAAATTATTTTAAAGGCCTATATACAAGCTTTTGACCTTTTAATGAATTAGTGTACTCATGAGCAAAAACTATACAAATCTATAAAATTGGAATAATTCTTATCTATCAAAAATGAAGTTCAAACTAATGTCATCCAGCTAAGATAGTTTCAAGATCCTGGCAATATCAAAAATTACCAAATCACAATATCACTTATATTAACACAATACCACTAATTTAACTATAAAACCATAGATTTGAGATGAGTGGTATTGTAAAAAATATAAGAAAAGGAAAAATATGAATAGTTTTTTTATTTTTCTTTAGATAGTGTCTATCCTCTTTTCCCTGTTATCAGATAGAAGCTCAGAAACTAGAAAAAAGTGTAGTTAACACAAAATACCCTTAAATTATTTAGATGAAGTTTAATCTTGTATAAAAGGGTTTGATCAATATTTTTTCCTACAGATAAAATGCAAAAACCACTAGACAACCTATAAGTTAGAGACCAGTATATTAATTTAACAGATTTTTAAAAAATAATATCACAATTTTTTATGGCAATATCACAAGTTTTATGACAAAACTGTGATTCTCGAAGTGGTGGTATTGCAAAAGAGTAACCAGATAATAAAATCCTAATTAATCATGATTTCTTGCACACAAAGGACAAAATACCACTCCTATAAGATAGATTTTGGTGATATGAACCCACAAAAACCAAGAAATTAAGTAAGGACTAGTTATTTATTACTTTAACATAGAAAACCTGTAATACAGAAGGATAATATCATTGATTTTATTACAATATCACTATTCACAAAGTAACGATATTGTTTAAAGGTAAAAATCTACCAAAAAACCAAACTATTGGTATTTAGGTTAATATTTAATAAAATATCGCTTAAATATAAACAAGATCATTACTACAATATCGCTAATTATAGGTTAATATCATTGATTGCTTGTACATGATTTTTTGACCAATTCTAGAGTTTGTTCTTTTTCCAATCATACCTATAGGTCACCAATCACTTCTAACAAGAACAAGAGGTTAGATTAAAGGGGTATCTCCCACCGTGGTCGCCAATGTTTGATCATATTTTGGATTATTCATAAAATTACTATGTTTAGTAATAAAAACCCAAGCATACAAACAACATCAAAAGAGGTGATAAAAGAACAATTAGATAATTAAAATGACATTATTACCATCCTTTTGTCCCTTATATATCCTCTCCAAGATTTCCAAGCTGATTTAAGTGCAAAATGATTGGATTATGGATTACTTGATTGAGCTTCAAAATGGCTTCAGTGGCTTCCTAGACTCGTTGATGGCTTTCACAAGGGTGTGGGAATGCTTTGATAATGGCTGATAATGAAAGTATAATGGAGGCTTATGTATTTCTAAGTTAAGTTGGTCATGGAGGAGTGGCTTGTATATATAATCCAAGGGGGGAAATCAATGGCTCATATTCAAACTTGAGCCATGGGGATCAAGGATGGAGGAATTTCTAATGAATTAAAAATTCCTTAAAAGCCTCTATAATAGAGGATTCTAAAGAGGAGGAGCCAAGTTAGAGGAGGTTATAGAAGTGGATAATTATAAAATATCCATTAGGTATTAATTAGGATTAGGGACTATGGGTGTAGGAAAGGCTAGGATAGGCTTTGTAGATGGGTAGGTGAATAAAAGGGAATTTTAAATTGTCAAGTGGGCTAATGGGTATATTAGTATCTAAGTGGGCTAGTGGGTATATTAGAATCTGAGTGGGCTAGTGGGTATATTAGTATCTAAGTAGGCTATTTAGTAAGTTAATAGGGTGATTAATTATTTTCAAGTGTATGGTAAGGTTCATGGGATGTAGGTATTTTTTAATAGGAACTAGGATATTAATTAACTGGCTAAGAATATGGTTATGGGTTAAATTAGTGGATTTTATTAAGATTATTAGGGTGAGAAGATTTAGGTGCATAAATTTTTCCCCTATTTGAAAGGGTATTGTGAGTGAAGAAAAGTGTGAGGAGTAGTGGTATTTCAAATAAAAACCATGCCATAGATGAAGACATTGTTAGTAGGTATGATTCCCCCTAGAAGGAGCATGCGGTGAGAAACGAGCTAGATGGTCACTTGAACAAAAATCCCTGGGGTGGGATAAGACCAAGATGATGAAAATGGGTTTGGATGCCCCAAGTATTTATGTAGCTATGATGTAGATTCCCTAAGCATAAATACTATGGGATAAAGTGGCTTAGCCTCAAGAGATGGGTTATGAAAATCCATGAAGAGTGCATCTTCTAATTGTGAAAAGTTGGTTAAGGAACCCTTTGGCAGGATATAGAACCAATTAAGAGATTTATTATAAATGCTTATATGGAATACCTTTAGTAATAATTTATCTTTTGCCCAGTGACCAAAATAATGTACATAAGTTATCATGTGGTCTAATGGGTCTTCATGACTTAAAAAAGAGGTAAATCTAGTAGTTCAAAATCTTGTAGATAAGGATATTCAAGTATACATTATGTAAGAGGATGATTATTTAATGAGGTAACATTTGCATTATTATTATGGAAATCCATTTTAATTTGAAGTATAAAAACCTATTTTTGAACATTCCTAATAGTGATCATCGTAGATATAAGATACTCCATGGTAATGATGGTGCTTGGCATAGTTGTTATCATTGGTTGAAATTAGGCTTGTGAATATCATCATCCTCATGGATAACAAGTACAAGCTCCAAATCACTAAATTTAGGATACTTTGTAATGGTTTAGAATCTTTTAATTATGGTGCCCTTGGTATATCATTTGTAGAGATTGGACCATTAGGAGTATTTGTCACCTTAGGTTTGAAATGTTTTTTATTCTTGGTTCCTTAACATTACTTGGTAAGGATGCCATGATGTTTTGGTTAACCTTTCAAAAAAAATCAATGTCAAATGAAGGGAAAATAGAATCATCACCCTTAATAAGGGGTATATTTTTTGGAAATATTTAAAAGGTAGGTATTTAATAAATTTACTTGAATGAATACCCCATTTATTTTTGAATTATAAATCAGCCATAATTTCCTTATGTAACTATCAAAACTTTTGACAATCATATGAAGGAGAATCTTGGTCATATGTATCCACTTTTATGGTTGAATGTGCATGATGAACATGATGAAATGAGTTTTTGTGTTGGTTAATAATATCATGGACTACATATTCTAATATAAACCATGGTTGAATAGTGGGTATGGGATGGTAGCTAGAAGCACCTTAAATATTTTTTACAAGTCTAGGCATCACATATGCCCACTAGTCATCATCTGGTATTATTTGATACCTTTGGTTATTTTGGGCTATATATTGACAAATATACTTGTATTTTATTTTAAATTCATAATATGGTTGAGTATATTTATCCATATAATAATTCTTTAGTTTATTTTTTGAAAGAAAATGAAAGAGATAGATCAATAATAAAATATGAAACCCTAGGAAGTAACACCCTAGAAGATTTTGCATTTATATAGATCAGGTTCACCAAAAGTTGAACCCTAGGTTTGGATAAGTATCCTAGGGGGTTAGGGTTAAGAATATATAAATGAATAAGCACAAGATTGATAAATATATCTATAGCAGGCCAATTAATTATAAAACTTGGATAAAACATATTCTAAATTTATTATGTCGATATATGCTAAAAATAGAAAGTATAATTATGAGAGATATTGCAATGATAATGAAAAAAATATACTTGTGAATAAGTAATCCATAGAGGGGAGATTAGTATATTTTTAGTCAATATAATCCAATCAACACAAAGACACTAAACACTGACACCTCTAGCCTAAACACTGGGGAGAGCATATATAACAAGCATATAATGAAAACACAATTATAAAACAAAATAAATTATCCTTTTACCTTCATTATAGCTCAAAATGTCTTGTTGAGTTGGCTTGCTCGATTATGTGCTCAAAAAATATTTGTCAATGAAGCTCCATTTGTTCCACCTTTCCTTGGCACCTTGGTAATGTTGGTTGGCTTAACTTGGCTTGGCTTATGAAATTGGCATGGTAACACTACTATGAAGATTTTTAGAAGTATTTTGGCATAATAAAATTTCACTAAGAAATATTTTTATTGTATTTGAGAATATAAAATTTACACCAAAAGAGCTTAAAGATCAATAGGTAAGGCCTTGTATTTATAGCTTCTAAAGTTAACTCTCACCCAAGTTGAGTTAGGTTAGGATTTAAGCATGGAGTGAGTTCAAATTAACCCTATGTGAGTTAAATTTAACTCCAATTGAGTTAATAAGGGTACATGTAATTATGATTTTCATTTAATAGTCATGGCTCAAAAATTATATATTTTATGAGAGCTTGACAACTCATAAAGGCAATGATGGAGAAGCTTGATATTTTGAATTTTTGAATTTCCATTTTTAGATATATATTAATTGAAAATGGATTATTTAGTTAATCATTTAATCTAATTTAATTATTTTATTCATTTTAATTATCATTTTATCTCTTTTAATAATTTTTCAAGTGCCATGCTTAATGCGTCCATAGGCCAAACTCTGAGTTGTTAGGTTGCAAGGTGACTGGGGATGAATATGTAAGAGATTATTGTTGTGTATGGTATAATACCCTAAATAGAGATGTTTTAACATGATTTTGATCACTAATTAATGATGTGTGAATTAAATTTGGATGCTCAATGATTCCTAGGCTTAATTTGCATTGTTTGGTAGAAATTAGTATGAAGTCTAGTCGGAAGCCAGTTGTTGCTAGAATGGGGTGTCTATATTTTGCCCCTATTTAGGAAGGAATTACAAGATATAGGCACAGTAACATCTTCTCAAATAATAAAAAATATTTTAATAAGTAAAATAATATAATTATTAAATAAGAAGCTCCAAACAATGTTTGAGAAGCCTAGATGATGGCCCCTTGAGGGAGTGGCTGACATATGTGATTGACGGATGGTCCCTCAAAAATAAGAAAGAATAAATAAATTAACCTATGGGTGAGATTAATCCAATCAAGATAATTCTTACATGCATTAATTTAAAAGAATATTGATTTACCCAAAGGCAATATAATCAGTAACAAAGGTTGAGAAACTAATTTTTCCAAAGGCAATTATAATTAGTGGCACAGGGATGTGCCCCATCAAGGTAGATGAGTCAAAATAATGATTTGCCCAAAGGCATTTAGAATCATTTTGATGACTTGGATTTAATAATGATTTTTTATTATGCCCCAATAGGGTATATTGGTAAGCATAACGTGAGGATATAACATATTCTATAGATTAAAGATGAGCATGGACAAATGTAGATGTGATGGTCTAATGACTAAAGAATCCATAAACAACCAGGCATACAAGGATGCACAAAGTGATGAAAGAGATGATTACAAGAATAAGGGGTGGTTGACTTGGCCTAAGATTAATCATGTATTCAAGCACTGCTACATGGTCCAAATAGACCTTAGGCCAATGTAGTTAACCTAGAAGTAGGAAAAAATGGAATGAGGAATATAATAGAAGAATAAGAATTGATCAATGTGAATGATTTAGTTATACTTGCCAATGTGTATATGTTTTTCCTTATTAGCTTGATATAACTCAAATGGTCAATGGGTTGATTTGATTAAGGAGGGTGGGAGTATTTATTAAGGTAAAAAGGATAATTTTATGTGACACTATTTCTTGTAAGATCCATCAAACTAATTTTTGTTGTAGCACATGATGGTAGCATCATGATATAAAACACCATGATGACCTGGCCATAATGTACATAACAATTGACTCTCAATCTAATAAATAATTGAAAACAATGCATCAATTTTAAAAACTATGATGACAATGTTAATGTATGAACATGGATAGACTAAAAATAAATGCATAAGGAATCACCTAATGAACGCATATAAACTGAATCAAGGCACAATAATAAAAGAAAACAAATAGGCAAATAAATAAATAAATGACTAAGCAAACAAACATAAAGAAAGCTTGAAACTAAAAGAAACAGAGATCATCATGTCATCATCTAAGTCAATACCTATGCATGAAGGCTTAATGGAATGATAAATGGGTGGTTCCCCCTCACAAGGATATATGCAAATGGAAGGTCACACCTCCAATAGTAATGGAATGGACTGGAACCAACAATGGAATTTTCCTCAGTAGCGTAGATTAAGAATGGCTAATTAGATTTAAATAGGACAAATGTTTTTGGATTTTGAGGCTTTATATCTCTCTAAGAGATTGTAAGATGATTTTCTAATTTTAAGGACTTGTTAGATCTTTTACAAATGTTTTTGAAATTTTCTATGCATCTCAACTTGATCAAGAATACGAGTAAAAAATCCAAGTCATAAAATGGCAAGAACGTGGCTTAGGTTGCTTACAAAATGGTGAGAATGTTTAGACTTAAATTTATCATAAAATGGTGAGAGCGTGGGAAAGGGGGTGACTGAGTTAACCTCAACATAAATTGATCACTGCCTACATAGTCCCATTAGGACCTCAAGTCACTATAGTTCTATTATACAGTGGAGGAATTTGACTAGGTAGCAATAAGTTAATGATTGGGGAAAATGGCACATCATATTATAGGAATGGTAAGTTAATGCAGTAAGGCATGGTAAAGGTATTGTTCCTAATTTTCCCATAGGTGATTATAATTAGGAATCAATGACATAGGTTAATGATACTAATTTGCCTAGAGGTTATTATAATTAGTAGTATAGAGTGGATCACTAATTTTCCCAAAGGTGGTTATAATCAGTAACACTCATAATGAAACAAAATAATAAATGAAGGATGCAACTACCAAACCATTATCATAATGGTCCAAGATACTGTCTCTATCTAGAATACTAAATCAACTGCTGAAAATTGATCTAAATTCCCTCGTAGAAGGTGCCCAAAGAACCAATGGAATAGAACCAAGGTAAAAAGGATGGGGAGGGAGGGTGAAAATAAATTTTTTCAATAGGGAAGGTATGTTAGAATGATATAAGGTATGATACAAGGAAGATGATATTATTGTAATTGGCTATAGTGGTAATAGGGTTACCCCCAAGTGACAAGATAAGGTAAATGATAGGGTATGAAATAATGATAAGGTGAATGGCAAATTGAAAATGAAAATGGTGAGTAAATGATTATGTTTTTCTTAATAATGTGAAGATGCATGTCTAGATCAACATATGATACAAACAAAATAGCTGCTCTATCCCACACCTCTTCTGAATAGTTGCTCTATTAAGAACTTGTTGTTGATTTGGACTCTAATATTGTTGTTGTGATATTTGTTGGTCATTGATTTTATTTCCTCCAAACTTCAAGACAAGATGTCTTCATAGCCTCTGTAAAGGAAATTACAGACAAAAATGGTAAATAAAGATAAATATTGGATGATAAGTCTGATTTGGTAATGTAATATAGGTCTAGAATGAATAAATGGATTGTAATGGAATATAATGATTAGGAAACAAATGAGGATTGGGATTTTCAAGCACACAAAATATTATTTATTCTAGATTTGACATAATTTTGTTTATGGTAGGGCTAAATACTTTTGAATATGCTCTTAACAGGACCACCAGATTTATCTATTATTTAGTCTTGAGAGATGCTACCATCTGATTATGTTGTAGAATGAAAGTTGTATTATTATTATCTTTGATAGTGTCTTGATCAAGTGGTGAATAACTATTATGCTCAGCTATTGTCACCTCAAAGATGTTTTCACCAATAAATTTGTCTTTATTGTCGCATATCACCTCCAAAAAAATTTCACTAAAGAATGTTAACTTTTGACTTTGATTATGTTTTAGTGATTCAAACAATGTTTCACTAGAAGATATCGAGTTTGGACTTTGATTTCCCCTAGAAACTCTGAAAAGGTTTCACTAAGAGAATGTTCTTCTTCTATATGAATGTGGTCTTGATCTTCCTAATATTCTTCAAATGATATGTCACCATGGATGCAGTTTAACAAGGTGTGATTATGTCAGTCCCAATTGACATTTATGAGAGGTAGAATGTCAATATAATATCTATGTTGGTAAGTGGTAATGGTATGTGAAATGATAATGGAATGGGAAGAGGCAACACACTCCTCATAGAATATACTAGGATAACTTGTGTCGATGTTGAAGTAATCATCTTCAAAAATCATGAAAGGATCACAAATGTATTGAAATTGATCTACAAGGCATGTGTAACCAATGTTTTAACAACCATGAATGTATTCTAATTTTGAAGTTAATTATGACTCAAAAGACTTTGAATTTGATGTTGATACTAACTTCAATCCTACTTCTAATGCTAAATTTGATATCAGTTAAAAAATAGAGCCTAACTCTAATTTTGATTCTTCTCTGATTTTGGATACTGTTACGATGATATCCTATTGAATGTTTGATATTGAACAAGTAATGTCTTATGATGGAATAATGGGATCTTTGAAAATATATTCATTTAAGGGTTTAACATAAACTGGCTCATCTAGGTGACTCATCAATGAGACGAAAAAGGTTAAGAGACAACTCCATAAAGACTAGCTTGTCAAAGGGAGGCTCTTTAAAAATATGAAAATGATCGAGATAATGATTTTCCCAAAGGCAGTTATAATCATTAAGAAGTGACTCAATAAATATTGGCTTATTAGAGAGAGACTCCTCAAACAAAAGGAAAGAATAAAAAGGTGATTCATCATAAGTTTACTCATCACACATAAGTGTTTCAACAAAAACATCATGAATTGGTTGGCTCTCTTGGCCACAGTTTACACTTGTTTGCAAAATATCAATTTGGAACACATAATAGTCTTTAAATGATGGCTCTTGAAGAGGTAAAGATTAGCTTTATTATGGTTCAATGATCGACATGGATTTTCTAAAGTGGGGGAAGGTTAGCAATGGTTAAAACATGATCGATGGTTTAATAATGATCCCTTTATAAATAGGCACATATAATATGGATTTAACAAAGATTGGATGTAGGTCTAAGATGGATTTGTGCTCTATCTAATCATAATTCTATAACTTTGTTAGTATAGTGAGCTACTAGATTTGGAAGGGCTTGGAAGGGTGTTGCAAAGCTTGGCTTCTAACACAAGCCAAAGGACAGGGGCCTGGAATGGTAATGTATGGGCATTAAAAATCTTGGTTGTTAATGTAAGATGGTGGTCTTGGTCTATGAAAATGGTCTGGGTCTATGTTTAGGTTTGAAAGTGACATTGGTCTACGAATAAGTATAGGGTCAAAAAAAATTTCAAGGTCTAATGTCAAATGTCTCACACAAATAGTCAAGTGAATGGATAAATCTAAATGCCAATCTTAGTAAAAGCATTTCAAACAACTCTAATCTAGGTCTAAAAAATGTAAAAAGTTTTTAGGTGTTTGGGAATAAGGCATAAAGCTAGGCTCAAAATGAACTAGGTCTAAAAACCAAAAATGATAAAAGTGTTAGGTATTTTGGAAACATGACACAATCTAGACTTGAAATAACACTAGGTCTAAGAACAAATGGTAAAATGCTAAGTGTTTTGTAAACACAACACAAAAGATAGACTTGGCACAACACTGGGTCTAAAACAAAAGGGAATTGCTAGGTCTTTTGGAAACATGACACAAAAGCTAGATTTTGAAACATACTAGGTATAAAACAAAAGGGAATTGCTAGGTCTTTTGGAAACATGACACAAAAGCTAGATTTTGAAACACACTAGGTCTAAGATAAATGGGAATTGTTAGGTCTTTTGGAAACATAACACAAAATCTAGACTTTGAAATAACACTAGGTCTAAGAGGTAAGATAATTAATTTAACAAATTTAAAATACTTTGACTCAAACTAGGCATTCAAATTTAAATATAAACTTAACCTTTAGTAAAATACATTGGACTTTAGGCACATAGAAAATATACTAATTCCCAAATTTAGGCACAAATATTGCTAAAGGAAGCAAGGAATTAGTCCAAGTTGCACAACCCAAAAGTGAGAGGTAAATGTCTAAGCCAAAATTACACAAGGCATAGGCATAAACCAATCGACATTTGAATCTGAACTTATCAAGACAAATTTTGAACTTGATTTATAAGGATTGGTTCTTAAATGGACAACAATCTATGTTAGGAATCTAGAACAACAAACATGCTCTGATACCACTTTGTTAGGATCTAGGAAGCACAATTGATTACCAAGCAACTAAACATGTGGAATTAACCAAAATCACAAGTAACTAGAATTCATAAATAACACAGAATATGACAGACAATACCCAATTGTATTAATACTCTTTCAGAAGGAAATACAACAAAGAAGATGCCACAGTCTTCTTCCTTACATCTCTAGAGCTCACACACATCTAGAGCATAAACAGTAAATCTCTTCAAGAGCTCATTCTCTCTCTTACGGTCCCAACACACAACTCAAACACAGAATTGGTGTTCACCTCCACCAGCCAGTAACAACACTGCTAGTCAACCAGTCAATAACAATATTGCCAGTACACCGAGTATACCCAAATACTCAAACTGAGTACACAATGTACTCCAAGTAGATCTCCCATGAACTTGCAACAACCTGCAACTCAAATGATCTTACTTATGGAAGGATCTACCTTGCCTTCCTCTATGCTCAATGACCGAGTACACACCGTACTCCAAGTAGATCTCTCCTGATCTTGCTACCTATTATGTTGTTGTCCTCCCTGATCTTGCACACCTAAAAATCAATTTGGTTCTGTACACCTACAAACCTGGATCCCACACCCACATACACCTGCAGATCAACCGATCTTACTTACCACATGTAGATATCCTAACGTGGCCTTGCACACCTGCTAACCAAGATCCTACATACATGAAGAACCCTTCTGATTCTCCAAACCAGCACCCATACTTGGCACTGTAGCACTAGGAGGAAAACACCTTGCTCTCTTCACTCTGAAGGAGCTAATTTTTTCTCTCTTACTCTCTATCACAAATTACAATACAGCCCATGAGTCTATTATATAGATCTCATGCAAACAATAATTAGACATCCAATTACAATAATTAGATCCCTAGCTTCAAGTATATAATTGGCCTTTGACATGCAAACAACCAATTTGTTAACTAACTGTCTGTGCAACCAACAGTTTTGGAACTGCACAGGCGATCGACGTCAGTCCCTATCTGGCTGGAGATGACCGACGCTGGCTGATCCATGACCAATGTCGGTTGCTCTTCTCACTATATATGACCGACATCGGCTGATCAAACCAACATCAGTTGTTTTGCAACTCAGCAACCTCCTCCATGTCTGCATCAGTGAAGCTTTTAGCTCCACAACCTAACAATCTAGACCAAAATTAATGGCATAATATTACTAGTTATAGACCAAAAAGGCACACATTATTTAGAAATTATGATTAAATACAAGGCAACAAGTCTTTGAAATAATATGATAAGGTGGCTTCGTACTGTCAAATTCCATCTATATAAATGTTATTGAGAGGAAATTATGTTGTTAAATACACATGAAAATTAGTTATTTTAGGCCCCCTTTTCTCTCAAGAGTTCATATGATGACATAGAACTTTAGGCTACTCACCCTGCATTGATAGTATATCTATGGCAAGTGGGGTTATCTAAAAACTATCAATTTTCATATGTTTTAAATGGGCCCATATGTGTGGTTAACAGCATGGCACAACAAATCATTTATATATGCATTACTTGGCTTGTTATGAAAAGGTCTTGTCCTTTTCACAATTACTACATCTATCAATTGCTCAGTGTAGTGCAATGTTTGAGTTAAACTTACGTTTTAAGGCAGTCTCTTACTAATGGAGCTTGTTTAACTACTCAAACAAGTGTCCCAATAATTTGACCTCAATTTATATATCCCTACTATGGAGTGGGGTTGAAATAATGCTAAGAAATGAATTATTATGTCAATTCTTTCCTAGAGAACTCATGGGGAATCAATGAACTCCTACCCATAAACCAAGATGCATGAAAATTAAAATTGTAGGACTTTAGGGTCATTTTGGGATCACTCAAATTTTGGGGAGTGCCTTAATGATTTTCCTTACATTTTTTGGACAAAATTTCAAAGGTAATAAATGAATCATTTTTTATCACCCAATTTCCCTAAAGGGGATGAGGGGGGAGCATACACACTGCACTTGGCTTGTGAAATAAACACACAACAACAATCACAAAAATAAAAACTCTTATGAGAACTTAACTAGAGTGAAAGTTCATTTTTAGAGCACCAAGTGAAATATGATATTAAATTTATCCCCTTGGCATTTTTTGAGAACTTTTTTAAAAAATAATAAGTCAAGTAAATGAGTTTTAAATGCTAAATGCAAATGTGAATTTGAATCTTAGAGTTTTAAAAAATGGCTTTCATTGGTCTTTGGGTCTTGCAAAAAGTGTTAAGGAGTCCTTGTGCTTAGAATCAAAATCAAGTGAGTAAATAACTTTTGGAATTTATCTCTTAGGTTTCTTATGTTTTTCTCATAGTGCAATACCATGGATACACAGAGCAATATCGTAACTTTCTTGCAAAACCATAACTGGTTAGTGTAAAACTATAATTATATAATATAAAATCACTAATTACAAGGTCAATATCATATATTTAAAAGGTAAAAATATAATTATCAATGCCATACCATGATTGTCAGAGTAATATCATGACTATTAAGGTAATATCATGGATTTTAAGATAAAACTGCAATTATAAAGGCAATAACACAATTATCAAAGGTAATATCATATATTTTAAGACAAAACTGTAACTACCATATTCAAAAATGCAAGTGTAATATCATTACTCCATAGTGCAATATCTCTACTTATCAGTGCAAAAATGTGACTACATGGAGCAAAAAACTGACTATACATAGTAAAAATGTGAATTCCTATGTAACATTTGTAAGCTTCAACTTTTCACTTTTTTGGTCAATAAGTTAAGATTTTGACTTGAAAAATGTTATTATTGACCATTTTTTGCCCAATAGGCCAAAAATCAGTTCCCTTCTATCCTTGTTGTTTTGGGCCATTTAATTTTTTGATTTTGCATGAATCTGTCCATTTCTATGGACTCTGTAGAATTTCTACGGACTCTGCAGGTCCATTTCTACGAACTCTGCAGGTGTAGTCTTTTGGCAGTTGAAGAACCAGTTCAGAGAGTGCAAGGTTTTACAAAGCTTCTTCAGAATCTTGTCTAAAGAAATTCATAAGGAAAGAGAGCTAAAATGGTTTAAAGACACTTTTCCTTAAGGTTGGAAGAGTGGTTCAAAGACATAATCTTTCCAAGAGTTAGCACCTTTGAACCGTTGAACCATTGAACTAGTTCATCGCTTCGGTTCAACGCCTTGGTTCAACGCTTTAGTTTAAAGCCTTGGTTTAATCAACAAAGTTCATCACTTTGGTTCAATCAAATATTTCATCAGATTGGTTCAATGTGTTGGTCCAATGTTTTTGGTTCAATATTAAAGTTCAACACAAAGTTTAATGCAAAGTTCATCAGCAGGTTCAATCAAATGGTTCGATGCCTTGGTTTAACAAATGTTTGAACCATTGAACCAATCCAATGGATTGGTTCAATGGTTGGTTCAAAGGAGTGATTCAACATGAAAGGTTCAAGCCTCCTGAAGGTCAAGTACCCTTGCAGAGGGTAGTTATAGGTTCAAAAGCCCTTACGGAGGGCAGGGAGCACTTCGAAGGCAGCTGAAGGATTTCAAGAAACGCACAGAAAGTCTTAAGGCATTGAATTATTTTGGAATTTTGTCTAAAGTAATTCCTTCAAAAAAAAGTCTGAAGGAATTCAGAAGAAGGTCGTGAGCTCAAAAGGACCCAGGGAAAACCCTGAAAGAAATCAAAGCGGCCAATTCTCACAGACTTTTTGTCTACGGGAAAAAAGCCCGCAGAAAAGACCGAAGAGAAAAAAGGTCATCGAAGGGAAGGTGCCCTTATGGGGGGCTCTTAGCTGGCAAAATGAAGGGCATATCTCTAGAGCCAAAGGGACACTTCCCCTCTGGGAGGGTCTAAAACAGAGGGTGAGTCAAAGGAAAAGGCCTAAAGGAATTTGCCAAGGATGGTGATGTCCTGGAAGCTATCAACTTTAAGAAGATAGATTAGCTATTGTTTTTCAAATGGTGATGGGTCCACAAATGTAATTTTTATGACAGAGAAGTAGCCATTTGAGCACCAACAAAGAGCCCAAAGAACAAAGAGAGAAAAGTGCCAAGTGTAGGAATAGGCAGTTAGTCCAAGTGGCGAAGGGAGGCACTGATTCAAGAAGTTACTCCAATATGTGATAAAGTGTCTATGAATTGATCATTAGGAGGTGCAAATGGCTAATGGTGTGACCCATTTTTCTTCATTTCACATTAATGAGCAGACAAGCTACGTAATCACCTTGAAGGAGCGGTCTTGTAAGCAGACAAATGGCATGGCTCATAATTTCTCATATGATGTTTAAGTGGCTTGATCTTCCTAATGATCAGAGCGCACATGGGTCATTTGTAAAAAGGGTGCCAAAATGCCTCCTTCCTTCCTCTATTTATTGTAGACTTGTCATTTGGAAAATGATCTTTCACATTTGTAAGGTGAAGCCTTGGCAAATTTTCACTTGAAATCAATAAACGCATTTTACCTCTATTCTGGTTAGATATCTTTGTGTGTGTCTGAGTGTTGGTTTTGTGTTTAGTCATTGCTTCTTAATTCTTTCATAGGGTTAACACCAACGCACCTGGTGTCTATAAGGTGCCATTCATGTAGGTGACAAGGAGAGTTGTACCTGGAAGTGCAGAGATAGAAAGAAGCTACTATACAGTGTGCCCTTTCCATAGCACCTATGGTGAGTCCCTATTTTCTATGTATTCCATTAAAGCCTCTCTATTAAGCTTCTTGTAGCCTGGTCTTTCTGCCAATTTGAAGTGTACGTATGTGTTTGTCTAGCTTCAAGTGTGAGTATGAGTAGGTCAAATCATTTGGTGCATCACCCCTTTTAGAGTAGGTTCTGTTTTCATGTAATCCTTCTCCCTTTTCACCCCCCCATTATATATCTATATACATGTATTATCACTTATTGGAACAACTCATATGCATCAAAGGGAGTTAGCCCTTACCTAGAGACTCTCCCCTCTAGCTTTTCCAGTCCCATAGGTAAGAGGGGAGTTTCCATTTTGACGTGTAGAAGGTAGGAGCTCGACCTCCTACCCTGGGTGTAATCCACTACATCAACAGTTTTTGGCATGCCTGGTGGGACCAACTAGGACAATTTAGGCCCAAAGATTTGAAGAATTTTTGGTGTGTTCTTCAACTGACCAGCTTTTGGAGGCTTTTGCATCAACACCAATGGTGACTCTGAGTTAAATCAACTGGTTAAGTAGTTTTTGGTGCCATCAATAAATAGTATTCTGGTTTAATATGACCAGTCTCAACCCTATCATAAGCTATATCAGCCTTATGCCCAGTCTTCTCAATGTGTCACTTTTCCTACTCAACCTAGTCTCTTTGCCAATCAACCCATTTTGACCTTCAAATGAGCATTGTTGGGATACAAAAAGTATGTAATAGATCTTGACATCAGAAGGGGATGTGGCCAAGAAATTCCTAATCATGTCATCCATCAAGTGATAAATGCACTAGATCAGGTCAAGAGTGAATGGGCTCCTATTGAAAGAGCCAATTGGCAAAGGCTTACAAGTGAGATGTTAGATGTGAGTGGTTTGATTGCATCTTTGGAAGAGAAGCTGAGTATTCATGAGAGGTAGCCTTACCAAGTCTATCAACCTACATACTCACTACCCCAAGTATCATATCAGTCATATACAGCCCCTACTTATGATCGAAGTCAAGCCTGTCAAAGTCCTTTCCCCAATCATGTTGAGGAGAGTTCTAAAATAGTAAATCTTGTGTTTCAGGATAATCTTGATAGATAGATCAAATTGGCAAATCTTTAAATGCAATAGTCTATTTTGGTAGCAAGGGAAGTGGAATCCAAACCCTCACTACCCTCTCACATTGTGGCCCCATCACCCCAAAAGGAGATGCCCAGTATGAATATCTTGAGCTAGAATAAAGTGGTTGAGTCATGGAACAGCAAGGAGGAGAAAGACATTGTTCAAGAGTGTGAGGTGAAAAATGAGGTTAGTCCTTTTCAAGTCCCTCCAACCCTTCCTCAAGAAGCTTCTTGCATTTCATGGAAACCTTCATGTACTCCCCATCTCTATAATGATTCCTATGAGCTCCAAGAGGTAAAAAATGAGGATAATTTGGCTAAGCGGATTGAGGAATTAGAGGCTAAGATGAGACTACTTGGAGAAAGAGAGATGGAGTTTTCAGACCTTGTAGGGGAGACTACACCAAAAGATACCCCTTCTACCAATCCTCAAGCTGATTTCAATATTGATGAAGTGTTGGTAAAGTGGAGAGATGAAAATCAAGTGATTTTGGCCTAAGGTCTGCCCCCTTTTTCTCATGAGGTTTTAAAAGGATCCCTTGTTTCCTTTTCCCAACTTGATTTTGATGAGCCTTATGTGCCCCCTCCTATTCTAGAGAAAACTCCCTCTTGTGTGCCAAATCCTTTCTATCAAATGGAACTTTCTCATTCTGACTCATCCGATGCATCAATCGATCATGCCTTTAATCCTGTATGCCTAGCTTTTTAGCACGCCTTTTTTCAGGCAGCTCTTCCTGTACATGAGCAAACCCTCCCAAATCTTCCCCAACCTCCTCAAGTCTTTCAACATGATCTCCAAATTCCAAGCTAGAAGAAGGAACATCATGAACCAGCTCAAGACCTTGAAGAGGATAAGGTTGCTGCATGTTCACAGGAGCAAGATTCCAATCCCAAGATCATGAGTTGGAAGCAAACAATGGAATCTTGGGGTAGAAAGGAAGAGGAGGAAAAAGGTTTTAATCTAACCCTTGAAGAAGATGAGGTTGCTCCTACTATAGATGATGATTGTGACCTCTAAGAAAGGCTCTTCCAGGAAGATATAGATAGGCAGATTGCAGAGTTGGAGTCCAGAGCAAGTTTCCTCCTTGAACGTGTGATGGACGTTTCAGACCAAATAGCAGATTCCATGTCTGAACACACTCCATCCACACACCTCCAAGAAAGCTATCAGGCCACACCTGATATAGATGAAGTGTTGACCAAATGGAAAGAGAAGAATCATTTGATTCTAGCTCAAGGACTGCCTCCTCTTCCACATGAGTTCGTCCGTCAGCCTTCCATTTTCCCCATTCTCGAGGAGGAGCCTATCTTGAAGGAAGCAAGTGAAGAGGAGTATGCTCAGTTCATGACTAATTAGGGAGACTTCATGAGTATGAAGGAGGATGAGATCAACATAAATGTCATGGAGGATCATGGACAATCTCTTGTTCATGTTTTGAATGATTTATTTGAAGTCATTGGGGTAGGCTGCACTATTCTTCAAGGGGGCTATGAGCTGGATAAGAGTGGAGAAGGCAGCATTGGGACTCAAATAAGTATGCAAAGGGGCTATAGGCTTTCAAATTTATCCCTTCAAGAGGTTGGTGAATCTGAAGATACTTTCTTTGAAATCATCAAGGAGGATGGTCACACCATGGAACCCGAGCATGAGGCAGAAGAGAACAAGCCAGTCAATGATGCATATCAAGGGGCTTATGGTGATGAGCTAGCAGTGATTGATTTCTTGATGAGATACACCAGCATGAAGAACCAATAGGAGGTAAGCTTCCAAGAACAAACAGAGTACGTATATGTTGGAAGCATGTTTGAATATGATCCACTCGGATACAAGCCAACCCAGGTGGTAGGCAAGAGGAGCGGGTCACCAACTCTCCATTTCATTCAGCCACTTGTCTGGCACCATAAGTTTCCTTGCTAGGAAGGAGACTTAAGAAGTTTTTCCTTTGATCTAGGAGGGAAGTATATGTACTTGGTTAGTTGTATATAGTAGTTGTTTTCAGTTTCTTTTCCTGTTTTCCCTAAGTGTAGTTTGCACAAGTAGTGTTTTTAGCCTTGTGTGTTTTCCTTTGTGTGTGGGGTAAAAGGTTCATGTTTGATTCTTGGATTTGTTGGGGCTGTTGCTAACTTTGTTCAAGATGCATCTGACTCTGTGCCCAATGGAATTAAAGGCAACTAGTCTCTAAGCATAGCAGGCATGCTTCCCCTGGGAGTCACCAATTTGTTGACCAATTTTTGCCCAACAGGCCAAAAATTGGTCCCCTTCTATCCCTGCTATTCTAAGCCATTTCATTTTTAGATTTTTCATGAATCTATCCATTTTTATGAATTTTGCATAATTTCTATGGACTTTTCAGGTCCATTTCTACAAACTCTGCAGTTGTAGTCTTTCGGCAGTTAAAGAACCAGTTCAGAGAGTGCAAAGTTTTACAAAGCTTCTTCAAACTCTTGTCTGAAGAAATTCATAAATAAAGAGAGCTAAAATGGTTCAAAGACACTTTTCCTTAAGGTTAGAAGAGTGGTTTAAATACATAATCTTTCCAAGAGTTAGCACCTTTGAACCATTAAACCAGTTCATCGCTTTGGTTCAATGCCTTGGTTCAATGCTTCGGTTTAAAGCCTTTGTTCAATCGGCAAAGTTCATCACTTTGGTTTAATCAAATGGTTCATTGGGTTGGTTTAACACATTGGTCCAATATTTTTGGTTCAATATTAAATTTCAATGCAAATTTCAACGCAAAGTTCATCAGTAGGTTCAATCAAACGGTTTGATGCCTTGGTTCAACAATTGTTTGAACCGTTGAACCGATTTGATGGATTGGTTCAATGGTTGGTTCAAAGGAGTGGTTCAACATGAAATTTTCACACCTCTCAAAGGGAAAGTGCCCTTGTGGAGGGCAGTTTTGGGTTTAAAAGCCCTTGCGGAGGGCAGGGAGCACTTCGAAGGCAGCTGAAGGATTTTAAGCAATGCGCAGAAAGTCTTAAGGCATTAAATTCTTTCAGACTTTTCTCTGAAGGAATTCCTTTAGAAAAAAAGTCTAAAGGAATTTAGAGGAAGGCTGCGAGCTCAAAAGGACCTAGGGAAAACCTTGAAATAAATCAAAGCGGCCAATTCTCGCAGACTTTTTGTCTGCAGGAAAAAAGCCCATAGAAAAGGCTCGCAGAAAAGGCCGAAGAGACAAAAGGCCGCTGAAGGGCAGGTGCCCTTTCAGGGGGCTCTCAACTAGATAAATTAAGGGCATCTCTCCAGAGCTGAAGGGACACTTCCCCTCTGGGAGGGTCCAAAATAGAGGGCGAGTCAAAGGAAAAGGCCTGAAGGAATTTGCCAAGGACGGTGACGTCTCAGAAGCTGTCAAATTTAAGAAGATAGATTAGTTATTGTTTTTCAAATGGTGATGGGTCTATGAATGTCATTTTTATGATAGATAAGTAACCATTTGAGCACCTACAAAGATCCTAGAGAACAAAGAGAGAAAAGTGCCAAGTGTAGGAATAGGCAGATAGTCCAAGTGGTGAAGGGAGGCGCCGATTCAAGAAGTTACTCCAGCAAGTGATACAGTGTCTGTAAATTGATCACTAGGAGGCATAAATAGCTAATGGTGTGACCCATTTTTCTTCATTTCACATTAATGAGTAGACAAGCCACATAATCACCTTGAAGGAGCAGTCTTGCAAGCAGACAAACGGTGCGGTTCATAATTTCTCATATGATGTTTAAGCGGCTTGCTCTTCCCAATGATCGGAGCGCACATGGGTCATTTGTAAAAAGGGTGCCAAAATTCCTCCGTCCTTCCTCTATATGTTTTATACTTGTCATTTGGAAAAGGATCTTTCACATTTTTAAGGCGAAGCCCTGGCAAATTTTCACCTGAAATCAATAAATGCATTTTACCTCTATTTTGGTTAGATATCTCTGTGTGTGTCTGAGTGTTGGTTTTGTGTTTAGTCATTGCTTCCTAATGCTTTCACAGGGTTAACACCAATGCACCTGGTGTCTATAAGGTGCCATTCTTGCAGGTGACAAGGAGAGTTGTACCTAGAAGCGCAGAGACAGAAAGAAGCTACTATACAGTGTGCCCTTTCCACAACTCCTATGGTGAGTCCCTATTTTTTGTGTATTCCATTAAAGCCTCCCTATTAAGCTTCCTGTAGCCTGGTCCTTTTTCCAGTTTGAAGTGTATGTGTTTGTCTAGCTTCAAGTGTGAGTGTGAGTAGGTCGAATCATTTGGTGCATCAACCCTTTTAGAGTAGGTTCTGTTTTCCTGTAATCCTTCTCCCTTTTCACCCCCCCATTATATATCTATATACATGTATTATCACTTATTATAATAACTCAAATGCATCAAAGGGAGCTATCCCTTGCCTAGAGACTCTCCCCTCTAGCTTCACCAGTCCCACAGGTGAGAGGGGAGTTTCCATTTTGACGTGTGGAAGGTAGGAGCTCAGCCTCCTACCCCGAGTGCAATCTACTGCATCAACAGTTATAAATAGGTCCTAAAATGCCATGGTAATAAATTTGTGGGGTGTGTGTCCCACCAAGCTTGTGATCATGTGAATAAATAATCCATAGAGGGGAGATTAGTATAGTGTTACTCAATAAAATAAAATCAAAACAAACACACTAAACACTAACACCTCTAGCCTAGACACTAGGGAGAGCATATATAACAAGCATATAATGAAATCACAACTAGAAAATAAAATAAACCATATTTTTACTTCCTTGTATCTCTAAATGTCTTGTTGAGTTAGCTTTCTCAACTATGTGGTCAAGAAATTTGTCAATGAAGCTCCATTTGCTCCACCTTTATTTGGCACCTTGATAATGTTGGTTGGCTTGGCTTGGCTTATGAAATTGGCATGGTAACACTACTATGAATATTTTTGGAGGTATCTTGGCATAATAATATTGCACTAATAAATATTTGTATTATATTTTAGAATAATAATTTTACACCAAAAGAGTTTAAAGATCAATAGGTAAGGCCTTGTATTTATAGCCTCCAAAGTTAGCTCTCACCCAAGTTGAATTAGGTTAGGATTTAAGTATGGAATGAATTCAAACTTACCCTAGGTGAGTTAAAGTTAAATCTCATTGAGTTAAGGAGGGTACGTGTAATTATGATTTTAATTTAATAGGAATGGCTCACAAATTAGATATTTGTTAGATATTTTGGGAGAGCTTGACAACTCATAAAGACAATGATGAAGAAGCTTAATATTTTGAATTTTAATTTTTAGACATTCATTAATTTAAAATGGATTATTTATCTAAGCATTTAATCTAGTTTAATTATTTGATTCATTTTGATTAACATTTTATCTCTTTTAGGAATTATTCAAGTGCCCCACTTAATGGGTCCATAGGCCAATCTGCTAGTTGTTAGGTCACAAAGTGACTAGAGATGAATCTTTGAGAGGTTATTATTATGTATGTTATAATACCCTAAATAGGGATGCTTCAACATAATTCTTATCACTAATGAATGATGTGTGAATGAAATTGGGATATTCAGTGATTCTTAGAATTAATTTGCATTGTTTGGTAGAAATCAATTTGAAGTCCAATCAAAAGCTAGTTGTGGCTAGAATGGGGTGTCTACAATACTTAGTTGGTTCTAATGCTAATATAGATATGATATAGAACATGTTGGAAATTGATTGGATCTAGATTTTGGATCAATCATTAAATTCTATAAAAATGTCTTGTACATATAGACACTTGCATCAACTTGGGATGGTTGCATTAACATTAATATCTAACTAAGATGTAGGTTTCTAGTATAGAATACCTATTCAAACTAGATACAACCACCTAGAATATTTTGGGTGTTGTTCCACCTTTGCTCTAGTGTGCTCAGATTTAGATCATGGGTTATTGTTCCTTGTCAAATAACAAAACCTTAGTTTTTCATCTTCATAGTAGTTGTGGGAAAAATGTGTTAGTGGGATCACAGTGTTGAGATAACCTAAAATAGCCCTTTATCAATGGGTATTACCTACATAACCACTACTCTAAAGAGGGCCTCGAGATGATATAGTTTTCCCCTAATGTGGTGGCTTGTATGTACACAAGGGTAAAATATGTGAAAAATAAGTACAGTAGTGACATGGATTGTAACTTGGAATATATCACTCTTGGGTTGCTCCTTCAGTACTTCATACATGTATATGTGTTGTCCCTATGACTATATATAAATAGGATAAAATAGAGAAGATTTTCTCACTTGAATGCTTGATTGAATGCCTTTGTTATTTTACCTTGTGAGTTATTTGATCTATGCTAGGAGAGGAATGAATGAGGATTGATCTTATATTTATACCCATCCCTTTGGAGAATATCTCACATAAAAAAAACTTACACTGACTATAGGAATAAATTTCATTTTTAAATTAAATGGCATTTGGGCACTAGACACTTTCATTGGGTCAAGACATTTGCATCGATATAGGCATCTGACTAGGCATAATTTTTTGAGAAGTAGAAAAGTAGGTACAGGTCCAACTTGTGCAGAGATGGAAGATAAGTAGGTTTACATCATTATGGTCAAGATAGAAGGCCTAGGTCATCAGAATGACATTGGCTAGACTAAGATATAAGCAATGAGCATAGAGAGATAGTAGATGTGAGCTTTTTGACAATAAAAAAGGTCTAGAATTGAGAGAAATAACCAAGACTTATATTTTCCAAGTGTATAAGACTAAGGTGTTATATAATTCAAAAATAGTGTCTACAAGAACATACCCAAAAATACCCAAAGAATCATTTTGGACAAGAACACTCCATTTGGATAAGGGCACACCACATTGTTGTCCAAAATAGTGAATTATTATCCAAGCAAGTAGAAAATAGTCACTTTTATAATTTTTCAAAATTTTAATTAGTACATAACATTTAGAAATAGTACCTAGTCATAATTTCTAGAAAAATACTTAGGTTTGTCTCAGATTTGCTCAGTTTGGAAGCATCATGCACAACATGTGTTCCAAGTTGGCACATAGGTTACTCAAAATTTTAATTGTAATTAATTATTCTCAAAATCCATATAGAATAGATATCATATTTGGGGCATGTGCATGGCATATGACTTCCTCCTTGTTCTATTTTGCACTAGTTACATAGATGGAATGTCAATGTTTATTAATCTCCACACTGTATACACCAGACCCATAATATACTAAATTTTTTCACCAAAAATTATCATTATTCTATCTACAACATATGGTTCACCCTTTTTCACTAGTTTTTAGACTAGAATAATCTATTAAAATTCATACAAGGATTTTAAATCACTTCACTACTTTGGGTATGCAATGATGGAGTCAATCACACCTTGAGTTCTTAAGCATACTCTCCTATTAATGAGGATTTGGGCATGCATAGTCCAATCCAAGTTTTTTAATGCAAACCAAATCTCTAAGGGATCATACCCTCTATGGTCACCAATTTTGCACCAAGAAAATACCACGGTTCACATGCCCAATTAGGTGTATTTGTTCCTTGTTATTAGATATATAAGTTTCATGTCTTTAATTTTTTATATTCATATTAAGTAAGGACTGACTTTATATATGTTTCATTGTAAGATCATGTGAAGTATAGTTTAGTGTTATAGCCTACATTCATGACTGCACTACATAGGTAAGTTCAAATACACACTTTTCCTTTTACTCTAGTAATTTTAATTTGTTGTATTACTAGAATAAAAGGGATACAATTATAGACACATAAATTGACATTTAATCTAAAATAATGCACTTTGATCATGCTTTTTACACATAAATCATACCTTATTATAGGGCCTTTTGACTACTTTTGTTCACTCTTTACATGGATGAATCATTTTTATAAGCAAACCAATGACCCTAAAATGTCCCTATTCCTCATGAAAAGTAATTTAGGCTCACCCACAGACTAATCCTATTACCCACATTATTTTTTTATTTTCCTTATATAATAACACCCTAATTGGATATCAACGCATTGCTCTCTTGTCTAAATCCACTGCTCTTGTCCTCCTGCCAAATAATGACTATTTTCTAAATTTCAAATTCATGAAACAAATCACCTCACAAGTTTAGAAAGTCCCATTAGAATTAATTAAAAAAATATCACTATAATTCCACATTTCAAAACATTTTTCACATAGGAATCTTTCACATTAAAAAACATGAGAATTCTAATTGCACATTGAGAGTAAATTCCCTATTTCTCTCAATTTTGAGTACATACAGCCCTTGTAGCCTTGAGTTAAAGTTTGAATACACTTACAAGGTCATAATTCATGGTTGAAACACTTAATATAACCAATATTTCACACACACCATCGTAACATGTAATAACTACATGGAGTTTGACCCATATTCGAAGTATTGGTATGAAGGCACCGCTCAACATAGGAGGTGTTGAGGTCAAGCACAACTTCAATTGTTATCCCCTTTTTACCCCATTATTTCATTCATATTATTATGTCATTGAAATAGGGTTTCAAGTGAAGTAAAAAATACACAATTATTTTCACAATGGATGGGAAGCTCTCACACAGTCCACAAAACACACAAGTGAAGATGAACTTACCAAAGAAATCTCAAAGCTCTACTACATATCAAACACCAATAATCCTAGGGATAAAAATGAAATGATATAATTTATAGTTAAAATTATTATATATAGAGACCCTAATAAGTTTTGTTTCACATCCACACTTAGTTAACATATCCTCCCTATTAGTTTTAGTTCCAAAAATAATTTACATCTTAGTTTTCCAGCTAAGTTTATGTTTGTGATTTTGCCACCATTGGTTAGAGTTGCTTATGTGTAAGTTTTTAATAAGAATTAATTAATGTATTAAAGGTTTAAAAAGTATTAAAACATCAAAAAACATTAATCAAGCGAAAATCATGCTCAAGAACAACTCATAATTCCAAATTTTGACTGAGGTTTCTTTTATTCCTCTAACTAGCTATTTACAAGCTAGTGAAGGCAATTTTTAGATGCTTGACACATGAAGGTGAAGAAAAGTTGTATAAAAAAATACTAGGTGTAATTTATGGCCCATATTCCCTCAATATTTTTTAGGTTATAATGGCTTAATTTTATTAACAATTGTTAAGAATAACATGTGCTTTAAAACCCTTCGTAAACTCTCATGGCTCAATTTTAAGCATTATGTTTACATTTTTGAGTTATTTATTGAAAAATAAATATTTTTATTAGATATTATGGTGAATATAATACATTTATACACCTTAATAAATCAAAATTTTATGGAAAATAATGGATAAAGGCTAAGGTACAAGCAACAGAGTTTTAAGCAAGTAAGAGAGATAGTCAAAAAATGAAATTTTTTAGTGGTTTAAATAATTGGTTGAGAATATACAGTTATTTGAATGATAATAAGGGTTATTAAAGGTAATAATTCAAAAATAATTATTTATTTAAGTATCTTAAAACTTAATGAAATGGAAAAATACAAAATTATAGGTGTTAAGAAATGAAATTAGGCAAGCTAGTCAACACCAAAAAATGAATCTTTTGAGTTTTATTAAATGAAAAAATTTTAAATTTGACATGGGGGTCTTTTTTGATTGTATTTAATATTTTTAATTTTTTTTAAGTTCTTAATATACCTGATTAGATATAAAATTCCAATATGCATGTCTGATCATGAAGGGAATGAAGGTTTCTTCATCTTTTTGCTCACAAATGGAATGGGAAATAGGTGTTTCAGGTCCCTCCAATGGAAAAAATTAATTTTATAGTGTTTATAATTAATTTAAATTCATAAATAAATTATAATTAAATTAAAACTAATTCAAATTAGGCTCATCTCGTTGAAAAACATCTCCAGATCATCCCCAAGGCAACACGCAAACACTTTTAAATTATGAATTTTTCTTAGGGAGTTTGGTGAATATTTTAAAAAATTTACAGGTATATATAATTTATACCTATCAAAAAATAATATTATGAGTGTTTTTTTAGACCTTTAACTCATTTTAGACCCCTTAGTCTAAATCAGGGTTTCTTGAGAACAAGAGAGCACATGAGAGCATAAAATGGTGTTTTTTGGAGTTGTACATGGAGTTTGGAGATGAAATTTTATTTGAAGGTTTTTTAAAATATATTTATTATGTTAAAATCATATTTTTTTTCCTTATATATTATAATTATGAACATCCATCAAGTTTCTAGCTCTCACAGTGCATTTAAGAAGCTTGTCCAAGTTACACAAGATAGGCATATGGAATAAGAACCAATTTGGAAAGTTTATTTGGTCATCATCAAGAGAATACTTATAAATAATATTAATTTTATAATTCAACATACACATGATCCCTGATCTCTAATTATGGCACCCTATTTGGGGCTAAATTTAGCAAGTTCAAGTCAACAACAAAGAGCCTTCAATTAGCCCTATAAAATTGGAGTTCCAAAATATGCAAAAGTTGATAAGTGGAGTTTAAGTCTTGGTTAATATTTGAGAAATATTTTTGAGAAATACATTACACTCAATTAAAAATTCATATCACTCCTACTATGCTATAGTTAAACTCCATTTGTGCTAATTTTAGAAGAGACATGATGTCAAACATGCATGTAAGTTGCATGTAGGATAGCTCAAGTTGAATTCCAAGTTTGAAGTCAAGATAAGTATAGTGAACTCAATATGAAATATAAGGTAACTAATTTAAAAATTAAACATGAATTAAATAATAATATGAGTTAACTAAATACCAAAAAGAGATAACTAAAGAAGATCAAAAGTTGCATGCAGGATCACAGGGAGTTAACTCAAGATTCAAGATGCATGAAGAGCCCTTTGACTTTTCAAACATGAAATTAGTCTCCATATTTCCTACCATTCCATATTCCATGAAATATTGTTTAAAATTAAATTATACATTGGATTTGAAGGTGGAATTCAATTTTGAGTTGAATTTTCAATTGAAGTGGAGTGAACTAGGACTTGCATGTGGACTCACCTGGAACTTCTTGTCTTCGCACTCTCTTATTATTTTCTATATGTACATTAATTTTTTAAAAATTATGAGGATATTATTATTTTGTCTTATGAAAACTCTACCAAAATTTTGTACTACCTCACATTTGAATCAATAAAGAGTTGAATGTTTCCTTTATCTTCAAGTTGTTCATGACGTGCATTCTTAAATCATTGATAGAACTTAGTGAATGATTATTTTTCCTATGTTTATATATAATTATATCACATTTATGTATTAAATAAAAATTATTTCAGGTCATAATAAGTGTCTAAGTCTGATTTCTACCTAATCTGGAAGTGAATTCAACCATTGTTCATTCCTCCCAAGTTAGTGTAGGTATTTGTCAAGACCTCTATGTGAAATACATTTTCAAGAGTCATTTTATGAATATGAATTTAATATGTGAAATTTATTTATCTTCCAAATTTTTTAAATTATATGCATTCTTTAATTTAATATTGGTGCATCACCTCAATTTTCAATTTTTATTTTCATTTTCAACTTTAGCATTGCTCCTTCTACCATTTTCTTAGTCAAGAAAGCATTAAATTAGATAGTTTAGATAGAAGTAGGTGAGTGTACCAAAGGTAACCAACATTTTATCTAGATATTATTTCCAATTATAAGGTCCCACATCTTGGAGATTTTTCACTATATCAATGAAAGTGACAATAGGCACAGGTTCTTTGTAGGGTGCATTTCTAAGTGATAACAATTTATATTTTCTTCAGTGCTTTCCATATTTAGTATATTTCCATATTAAGTAAGTTTCAAATTATTTTGTGTCATTTATTTCATATCTATAGAACTTTGATTTTTCATAATAATTTGTTTATTTAGGGTCTAGCATTCTCCTAGTTCCCCAAATTTGATAAAACACCTTCCATACTAATATGACCATATTTTTTTTAAATGGGGGTAATTTTGACTCTTAGTATATATTATTGCCTTAAAAAATTATCTCATATATCCAAGGAATAATTTTATCAATATATATTATCTATTCATGCCTCATTGTCAATTGGTTCATGTGAAATCCATGATAGAATGATACAAATTCATACAATGAACATTTCAAATAACTAACTTGAATAAATCTATTAAAGTTTAAAACTTATTGAGATTTCTAATTACATATATATTTTGATCTAAATGATCCAATAGTCACATTCCTAGCATATAAATTGGGGCATACATTATGTATACCCATAATATTTTAAAACTTTTATTGATTACTGACACTTTGTATCTTGTAGGACCCTGTCGAGTCTCAATTTATTTGAGTGCATGCCTTAAGGGGTGCATAGGGAAAGGGGTGGGAAGACCATTGGTGATTCATAATATTTTTTTCCCTATTGACACTTTCCATCTACACACTTGTCTCTTCAAACCATTAATCATAAGCTTATTCTTCTCAATCCTACCCATTCCATTCATTTTCCTCTTTCCATCTTCCTTTTCTTGCCTTAATTCCCTTTTGGGATGCCAATTGTACTATGTTGACTAGGGTCAACCCTATACAATTTAGGGGTATTTTTCACTTTTTAGGTTGTTTAGCCTTTCGACCGACCTAGCTCAGACCTAGTGAATTATCCCCAAAAATGTAAAGGGTCAACTGGGTCAACCTTGTATAGCCAACATTTCTAGAAGGATTTAGGGCAGGATCCAATTATATATACAAGTTCATTTCCAACAATTTGTAATAAATTAAGTGAATAAGAATAATTGTGAATGAACATTTGCTTATTA
>JARHVA010002069.1:2712500-2737500 GCA_037957365.1 Torreya grandis
AGGGGAGAATGAAGGAAAAACCAATGTAGAGAGAACTTTTTATCAAATTCAAGACAGTCAAATTAGGTTTGGAAAAACAAGAGGACTTTCGACCTTAAGAACTATGAAGAACTTCTCTTAGCAACTCAAATCTTAGGTAAATAAATGGAGTATATAGATCATCCCATGAAGGCTATATTCATGAAAATTAAAATGAACCTACCTCCCCATGACATGTTACCCACTCTTCAAGATCCCTTATAGATCCATCGATCTACTAAAAACATTGGCTACTTACATGATAAATTAGGTAGCACCATAATTGTTTTTTGAAATCCCTTATTTCAATCTATTGGCTTGTCACACCCCAAAGGATTTTGGCTCTATATGAAGCTGACTATGGAGTTTGAGCTTCAATTAGAGATAGGAGATGTTCTTGTAATCATGTCTTTTTATGTGATTTTTAATTTTGAAATTTATATGTTGCCTTTTAGATATCATTGCCTTTTATGTTTAAATGATTTGGATTTTAACATTATTGATGGCTTCTTTTATTCCTCCTCCATACATATTTGTAAAACCAAAATGGGTGATAAAGATGACTTTCATTCAAAAACTTGGGACAAGGTTGCTAAGAGAGAGAAACTTTAAAGATCATGGGTTCTAAGAGTCTCGTAAATCTAGGTGAAATAAAAGTGCTATCTTGACATTGATCTTGTTTTATAAGATAAGGAGATGAAAAAAGGGGAAATCAAGAAGAATGACACATGGACCAATTTAAATCTATTCAAATTAAAAAAACATGTGACAAAGGGAAAATAAGGGACAACATGATATTTTAGTGTGATTCCTTATCATAATAAATAAGGAAGTGGAAGAAAACATGCTAACATAGATTGTTTACAAATTACATCTAATAAAAGAAGCAAAAGTTAAATTTGAGAAAAAGGATCAAGAACATGAAAATAATGGTAATTTTATGAGGAAGGTTGGGTCCTATCTACAGTTTTACAAATCAACTCATAAAAGAGAGACCCATGAGGGTGCTGATAAGCAAGAGAAAATCTAAGTGAGGGAGCTTTCTTACAAAGAAACTCATAAAGGAAAACCCAAAGGATGCCAAAACAACATTGGCAAGTAGAAACAAAAAGAAATAAATGATTAAAATATTATAGTTTTGTGAGGGATGTCAGGTCCTATCCATGATATTATAAATTAAATCATAAAATAAAAACCTAAGGGGTGAAAAAAATAAGGAAATATGCAAGAAGATAAATAAGACTATGGTACATCAAGAAACCAAAAGGCCAAAAAGGAGGACTAAAGGTTTGTGAAAAGAGGGCATTATTGTAAAGGGAGAGACCCATGGTTAAGTAACCTACAAATTTTTTTAGATATATATAGATAGAAAACATGACAAGAAGGAAATGTATCTTACATTAATGGCTATATTAGTGATGAGCATGTGAGAGACAATCCTATGTGTTTCAAAAGGTTTCTTGAAGTTGAATTAGTTTGGTAGCATGTAATAGAGAATAAGAGTGGGCATCACAAGATGCCCCAAAGGGTAAGTGGATGTAGGGATGGGAATCACAAGATACCCCAAAGGCTAGAGTAATGTGCGGATAGGCATTACAAGATGCCCCAATAGCTAAAAATAGGAAGAAGAAATAAGAAAGCATCAGAAGAAAAAGGAACCCCATAGAGTGTCTAAATCGATTTAGGTTATCCAATAAGATTCTGATAGAGGATATGATGCATTGAGGAAATAAAAATACTACTTAATAAGAAAAATAATAGATAAAGACAAAGAACTAAGTCAAGCAGATAGATAACCAAGATAGATATATAGGGAAGGCAAAAAGATAAATTAGAAATCAAAGAAGGCATGAAATAGTACTGAGTCAACCTAGTAAACCTATCACAAAGGATAGGGCCTATAAACTATATAGGGTCAACCAAGTTGATCTAGTACAGTGCATAGAAGGCAAAAAAACACTAGCTTGACCAGGTCGACCTAGTATAGTAGACAAGTTTCTTATTTTGCCTATATATTTAGTTATACTCATCCATTTTACAGACAATAAAATGCATTGGATTTATGATGATGTAGGGAAGATGATAAATTTGATAGCAAGTTATGAAATAACATAGAACTAAGTTGACTAGGTCAACCTAGTTAACTATGTAGGGGTAGTTTTAAAGACTACAAAATATGAAAGGAAAGTATAGAATATAAAGATACAAATAAATATAAACTATCCTAAATGGTTTAGAGATGAAAAAGAGAAGATTTTTTATTTAAGACCTTGTAAAAAATTGGTAAAAACCTACAAATTGGGTCAATCTAGTCAAATAAGCTATACAGGAATCTACTAAAAAAGTTCTAAAAATGCACTAGGTTGACTTGGTTGACTTAGTAGGCTGGATAAGAAGTTTGGAAACCTAAAAAAAATTGTACTAGGTCAAGCTGATTGATCTAGTTTGCTGAACAGAAGTTTGAAAGTTTTGGAAACTTGTACTAGGTCAAGCTGGTTGATCCAATTATCTAGACAAAAATTTTCAAGTTCTCTAAACCTATATTAGGTTGACCTGGTTGATCTAGTTACTTTTTCCTACAAACCTGTGAATAGAGATAAATAATTATATTGATAGGGTTGATCTAGCATAGTAAAGATATGATAAAAATAATGATGAATAGAAATGAAATAAGTGAAAGAAATCCTACAAGGGTTTTATTCACATCGGGTTCAATAGAATGTATGCAATCAAAAATGCATCATGCCCATAAATCAATCTTAGATCAAATGGGATAAAGCACACCTACACTTTCAATTGGGGATCATAAAATTGTTAAGTAGGATCATGACTAATGTGAGGATTTGGTAGACTTGATTAGGGGATCACTTGTCATAACACATAGTGTGAGATAGGGTTCTAAAGCCTATAGTCTAACACAATTAAATAATAACCCTAAAAGAGTCCTATGATTTAATATTTCACTAATATAATAATAAGAAAAGTAAATCTAATCTAGTACACACCAAAAATTATGTCACAAAGTGAGGGGTTAACAAAGCAAAGAAATCAAAACATGTATAGGGAACCTAAAAAAAAGTAAGTATGAGTAATACCCTAATACATATAATATGAAGAGTAATATTATTCGAGCTAACACTTATGCTACTTCTTTATACTAAAAGAGAGGAGAACAAAGTTAGAATACACTTAGTTGAATGTGAACCCATCGAGACTCAATCTCTCCCTTTGCCAATGGGGCTTTGCAAGAGGTTTTTGTGGTTTTTAAGGATAATTTTGTTAGGCCAAAGCATCCAAGACCTATCCATAAGACTAGATTCTTGAAAATAATAAATCTAAGCTAAGTCTCCTCAAGTAGAATGGTGGAAGAGTAGATTATGAAGAAGTGTGAGCAAATAATAAATATTGATTGCATATATTAATAATGATTGAAATGAACTTGTATTTATAGGTGGAACTTACCCTAAAATAATTTGGATATGTTAGTTGTGCTAGGTCAGCCACAAGGCTAACAAACCAAAAGAAAGAAAGGGTCCCTAGTTTGTATTAGGTTAACTAGGTTGACCTATTATGCTAAATATGTCAAAAGGGTACCAACCAAGGAAATGAAGGATAGAAATATGAAAAATAATAGAATACTATGTAAGGGAGGAGAAAAAACTTAGGGAAAGGTTTTAGAAACTAGTTTGATTGGTAATAATATGGAAAAAAGGGACAACAATCCTAGAAAGCACCAAAGGTCTACCTATCCCTTTCTTGGTGTACCCTTTAGGGAATGCACTCAGAGAGATTGAGACTCAATGGGTTCTTACAAGATGTAAATCATCAATAATTTATAAAAATTGAAAATATTATGTGTATATAGGAGGTGTGGGAGAAATCACAGGAGTTGGTTCTATTGGAGGAGGATCAGGTGGTGGTGCTGGGGGTGGTAGTAGACTCCACCTTAAAGCTTAAGAGGCATTGTAAGAATTCCACAATAATGTCCACTATAATTACCAAGTGAATTGATGGTGTACTAAGAGATGATACTTAATCTCCCTGAATATTGAGGTGTTAAAAACATGGCAAAATAAATTTACAAGTGTGAACTAATTTGGTGAGCATGGGGGATCACTTCTTCAAAACAAAAGGCTACTCAATTTTCCCTACTTTTCTCAAATGACACACACAAATGGTACCATATATTTGACCCTTAACAAGTATTTTTGAGCTATGAAACATTGAAAAATAAATTCCTTCAAGAGTTTGACATCCTTGAGTTTGATTAATAAGCATCGCTAATCTAAAAGACATAAATTAAGAGATCACTAAGAGAGTGTATGAATATGATGCATGTTTTAATATGATTCTTTCAAAATTATCATTTAATATTAACTCAACACAACATGATCAATGGTTTCTGGAAGGTCTATTGCTCCCATTTCATGGATCTCTCTCTCAAAAGTCCTTCACCGACCCATGCAAGGCACTATAAACTTCTCTTTGTGTTGATGCTATTGGAAGTATAGACAAGGGTATCAACCCCTTTATGGAGGATAAAATTTATACTATGGACTATGAGTTAAATAATCTAATGGATAATAATTCTCATGACACCTATAATAGCTTATGGTGTGTTTATTGTGAGCCAGAGGGCCATAATAGAAACAATTTCCCGTGGAGGAATGTTTACACCATAAAAAAATAGTCTTGTGAAACCTTATAAAAGGATTATGATGTAAGGAATTATCCCTTAATCCAACATACTTCCAAAGATAAAATATCAATATACTGTAAAATATATTATGCATACATGTATGATATTAATGAATACTAAGTCATTAATGAGATCCATGTAGGATGCACAAGGACTTACCAAACTTATGTTGAAAATAATAAAGAGTCTAATGGAAGATGGTATTTTGGGGGTTGAGGATGTATAAATGTGTGTAAGGTTGGTCATTTTCCACCTAGGACATATTACAAGTGTGGATATCCAAACCACTATCAATTGGATTGCCTAATTTGCCCAACTTGTGCCTTTTGTAAGAATGAACATCATATAAAATAATGACTCAAATTATATATGGATATCACCAAAGAGTTTAATGATAAGGGAACTGGGATGATTAATGTTACCAAAAATATAAATGATTAGTGGATACCATGTCTTTCCACCCCATCAATGGGACCTGAGGTAAACATTACAACATGAAGTGGTTCTCATTCCCAACCCTTTTCATTTCCACCTATGAATAAGGTTCAACATGAAAAATAATGTGCTCAATACTACCCTAATGTTTAAAAATATAAAGATTTATTGCATGGCATAATGGATTTGGTATGTGATTTACAAGGTGAGATTACATTTTTAAAGGATAATAATGCAACAATGCATGCTGAGATGCAAAAATAAACTATCTCAACATAATCTATGTATGATGAATTTTTTGAACTATGCAAGTTACTCCTTAATGAAAACATCATTCCCCTCTTAAATAATTGGATACAAAAATATAAAAACAATATCTTGTAGAACTTCATTTGAATCATGCATACTAGTAAGAATACTATGGCCAAATAGATGTTGAATGTGATAAAGAGATTGTGGTAAATTCATCCATTGATGGATGGATGATCCAAGATATAATGGTGGATATTGGTATATATTTTAATGTTATTACAAAGGATACCTAGAGTAAAATGGGGATCCCCACTTGATAACGCTCCCCACATGTTGTATTTATGTCCAATAAGACTCAAGTGCTACCTATAGGAGTTTTTAAATATGGCATTGTCAACATTGTGGGTATCCCCTTCAAAGGTGATTTTGAAGTGATTGAACTAGATAAAGCTTATGATTTTAATTCTCTATTGGGTTGAACATGGTGTTATGCCAATAATTTTTATTTATATTTTAAGAACACTACATTAGCCTTGAGAATGATACCCAATGCATAGTTATTCCTCTTAATGATGATCAAGGTATCCCTTTTATAGAACTAGTTAATGTTGATGAGGACCTAAACCACAAATATAACATAAAGGTTCAAGTAAATGAACCTATAGATCCTAATTTTAATGTTATGCTTCATTGGGGAATAAATAATCCATTTCTAACACCACCAATATTCCTTAGGAACACTAGGCACATAGAGAACATGGCTTCATGAAAAATGATTATGATGTAGTTGATCGATAAATAAATACTCCAAGTAGGCTACCTAAACACTATAAGTCTATTTGACTTATTGGTCAATGACTCATGAATGTACCACCCTTCTAGTTAGATCAATCCCTAGGTTTCATGGCCAAATTAAAGTCTAAGAATACTTACAATAATTACAGGTCCACCATTTTTTTTAAGTTAAACATATGAAATCACTCCCTACTATACTTCAAGGAATGGATACCCATTGGTGGGCTACACAAATACATGTTATTGACATGGGAATAAGTACATGCTACACTACATCATCACTTTTGCCATGATAATCAGGTTTGTGCCACCATTAGTTACAATGTTATTGAGTCCCTAGGTGATCATCTAGCCACCTATGAGAATCTTTGGAATGACAACAATACATTTATACAAAAATCATTATGGGTACATGCATTTTATGTCACCCTATGTGCTTGGAATAGAGTGTGATACGTTCATCAAGAGACGATCCTAAATACAAATACTTGAGAACACATAAAACATGGTCTTCTCATCACCTTTGCATTTTATTCACCCTAATCAAATTTAAACCTATATTTATAAGTGATCTATCATGCAATACTAGGTGATACATAAATAGTTGAAAAGAGGATACGTACCTTTCATGATGAAGTTGAGGATGTTTTGTCCATATTCTAATATCTTGATACTCTTAACATGATTGAATTAGAACTTGACTCATAATTTATAGATAACCATAGGGAATAAATCCATAAGGGTAAAGAGAAGGTGATATTTCAATTTGATGAGGGGACTAACACTGATCCTATAGAACTTATATTTGATCATTTAAACCTACATAATAAATATGGGGCATGTGAGGTCAGTGATAACATACAATCTAAGTAGAAACCATATTTTGTGCCGCTCCAAATAGTTCAATACAATATTGGTTCAAAAGACACCCACAAGATGGTTGCTATAGGAAACTCCTACTTTGAAGAAGAATTAGCTACAATATTTGAACTATTACATAAGTATGCATATATTTTCCCACACAACTACATAAATATGAAAAAAGTACATTCAAAATAGGGAAAAATACACATTAAAATAGTTGAGGGTGCTCATCTAGTCATGAAACAATCGTATTGTATGAATCCTAATCTACACACATGTGTTAAAGAATAAATTGGTGGCATATTACATGATAGGATTATCACACCCATTGATGAATTTGAATGGGTTAGAACCATGGTGATTAGCATCAAGAAGGATGGTCTAATTTGTATTTACATTGATTATATAAATTTAAATTATGTGTGTGTCATGGACCCATTTCTCACACCATTCATGGAGGATATTTTTGAAGGTGTCACTAGTTGTGAAATATATAACTTCACTAATTAGTTTTTAGGCTACCATCAAGTATAAATTTCTGAGAAAGATAAGGCAAAAACCACTTTTTCCACTGAATGGGGGTCCTTTATGTAAAATGTTATACCATTTGATTTAAAGAACAAACCAACAAAGTTTTCTCATATTGTGGTAGAGGAATTTAAATATTTAATCCATAATTTGCTTCTAGTCTATCTAGATGGTTGAACCATATATGGTTTAGTTCATGACCATTGTGTCAATTTTCACTTCATGTTGGTGGACTATCAATAAATTCAAATTTATTTAAACCTTAGAAAGTGTATCTTTTCCACACCTTCTGGGATCCTGTTAGGGCACATCATTTATTGGGATGGGTTATTCATAGATCTGGACAAGATAATGGTTATTATTCAAATTTTAGTGCCAACCACTTCGTGTGAGTTTCATGACTTACTTTGTCACATAGACTAATATCATAAATTCATTCATAGTTATGCTAACATAGAAGCTCCATTATAAGAATTACTTAAATATAATGGCCTTTTCTCTGGACCAAACACCATTAACAAGCATTCAAGACCTTGAAGGAAAAACTATAAAATGCACCCATCTTCTAGTTTCTAGACTTGATAATACCATTTCATGTACATGTAGACACTTCTAACATGGTGGTGGGTGTTATCCTTATGTAGCCTAGTGAAGGGATTCATGATCATCATGTATTTTTTATAGTTATAAGCTAACACCAATTGAGATGAATTATTTTACTATATAATGAGAAGATTTATTCATGGTATATGCACTTCAAAATTTCCACCAATATTTATTAGCCACTCCTTTCACCTTATTTATGGATCATGAGGCACTCAAGTACATTTTAAATAAACTAGTGTTGCATGGATGAATCTATTGATGGATTGTTATCTTTTAGGACTTTTAATTTTACATGGTCATAAACATGTTAAAGTGAATTTTGGTCCTGACCACCTCTCACATGTTGAGTCTCGAGAACCAACACATAATATAGATGATGATTTAATTGATGTATAACTTTTTCAAGTTATTCATTTGCTTGAAGAATTAGAAGGAATAACTACTTTTTTAATAAAAAGTATTGTAGTAGCCTATCTTAACATCCAAGATAAAAATTAATTATTTGTACACAATATATCTTTTAAACTTATTGGTGGTAATCTATACAAATTGGGAAGGGATGAGGTGTTGCACATATGTGTCATGTAGAATGAATGTGTGTAGTGATGAGTGTCATTTAACTCTTCATTTAATCAATGTTTAATTGATGTCTTATCAACCAGGGCTGGTGTCCAAAGCTATCTGTAGTAAGGTATATGATGGTAGATCTAGAAGTCTGCTTATGGGGGTGTTTGATTGTCCTATTCTAACTTTGACTAAAGAAATACATGTGTCCTAAACTACTTGATTCACTCTTTTGCTAAAAAGGAATAAATCAAATCAATCCACTCTTTTGCTTAAAAGTAAAATCACACTCCTATTTATGCTTATGTGAAAAGTAAAATCACACTCTTAACTAACAAAAGAAAATTTTCTTCACACATTTGCTGTAAAAGAAAGCACACTTTTCTTAGAAAGGAAATGATTTTGGAATAAGAAAATGCCTTTTAAACTGTGAATTTATTTTGATGTTTTTATGAATAAATTCAAACATTAACAAGATTCTAATTAGTTATAACAATGAGTTAATAGAACATAACATAAATACCGTACATAGTTCCTGGTTCCAAGGAAAGTGGGCCCTTTCTCCTCTCAGACTCAAGAATAAATATTAACCAATGATGGAAACCAAAGTGATAATTCATAAAAAAGAAATGATTACAATTTATCTGAAACCTATCATATACTTGTACGTATCTTTTCTTTATTCTATAATCTCTATTATCTCATATCTTTCAAGAATGAAAGTCTTACATTTTATAATAATACAATCAACTCAAAATAGGAGGCAAAGAAATAGGATTCCTTGGTCAATCCATTCATCTAAAGATAGGAGATTGGATTTCCAAGAGATCTAATTATTTTGATGAAATAAATATACTATCCTGTAATAGTCCTAAGATCTAAATATATACAACTTTATCAAAATCAAATTCTACAAAACAACAGGTGGGTATTTTCCTTATTTGACTCCAGCTGGAATGATTCTCTCTCATCTTATCTTAGATACGATCTCCCCCATTTGTAGCTTCATCTTACAAAATCAATGGAATTGACCCTATAGAGTTGGTAGAAATGAGCCTACAGAGTTCATAGAAACAAGCCTATAGAATCCATAGAAACAAGCCTGTAGAGTCTATAAAAACAAACTTGTAGAGTCCATAGAAATAAGCTTATAGAGTCCATAGAAACAAGCCTGTGGAGTTCGTAGTTCTGCTGGATGGAGATCAAAATTGAACATTCACTATACATCACTTGTGTCTTCTTCCTGAGCATTATTCACAACACAAATCACTAAAACATGCTATATATTAGACATTAATGACAAAGTAAAGGTTTAATCTTTGGTTCAATATAAACAAGACAAGTATCTATTTTCCATGTAATAGATATCTAACAATCTAAGATTTGAATAAGATAATATCCTTTGAGAGATGAATTGAGGGAAATAACATGTCAACAATGAGCCATATTCTGAGCTCATTATCTCCCTTAGGATTTACCTTTTTCAAGTCCTATTACAAACATTTATTAGCATTCATAGCTCTGGCATCTACTTTCCACACTTTAACTCAAATCATATTCATCAAATTCATTTGTTATAATCTTGTCTAAATTTATTGTAAACCCCTGATGCTCTTGAATCATTTGTTTCCATATATTTAATTATTCCTTTGATTGTGGAGCCCAATTCTACCATCTTGGAATAGGTATGATCAATAAAGGGGGTCTATATCTCATGCCAATGCATTTTTGTTCTCCCCTAGAGTTTATTACCTTTATTAAGATTTCAAAAATTAAGGATGCTCTCCTCATACTCCATCTTAAGTTATTTGGAGACATGACCTCTCATCTTTTAAGAGGCACTAAAAGTTGGTCCAATCTATTTACACTTGCAGTCACCACTAAATCAAAACTTTGTCTTGAAAACAAGTCAAAAGAAACAACATAATCATATAAATCTTGTAAATAATTAATTTTAACCTCATCTCTTAAAGAAGCATAGTTAAAATTTTGTTTGATCAATCTGGAAATAGGAAATTCTGGTCTTACACACAATCTCGTAGTCTTAACATGATTTGTATGATCCTCAAATTTTATTTTCCATGCTAGTTGATTTTTGAATGTAGAATGAAATGCCCTCAGTTGAAATTATCCTACATGAAGGTTTATTAAAAAAATATTGTGCTCATGGTCTCCTAGGATCAAATCATGCAAATAAAATTCACAAAGAAAATCCTACTGATCAGATTCAGCATTATAGAAAATTTCCAAAAATGTTTTTAGCTGTAAAATTTTATAAGGAAGATGACAAGAGATCCACAGAAGCTACCATCTATAAAAATTTTCAAATAAAAATAAATTGTATGCAGGAAAAGGATTCCTACATGCCAAAATAGATTCCCCTAATTTGCATGCATCCTACAAATTTTCTTCCAATTCTTGGACTTTAGCTTCTAATTCTTTCTTTTCATTTTCTAATATTTTGTTTGAAGAAGTTGTAGCTTTGTTTTTCTATTTAAGTATGGAATATTCTTCTTTAATTTGGTGTAGTATTTTCAAGGGAGGAATACCTAGAGAACTTGTTTGACAACTGTGGTCAACAAATACCTTAGGAGGAGGTACAACATTAGAAGGTGCTTTAGAAGAGTTTAACAAACTCTACAATCTCCTATTTTCCTTATTAAAATTTTATACATGTATACAAATATCTATTTATTCAATTTAATTTTTATTTATTGTTTCCTCTAATATGTGAACTTATGCTACATGATTGGCAGATGTTGTGTCTAATTTCTATACCAACAATGAGTTGAGATTATCCTTATTCTATAATTGACTAATCAAGTCAGCAATGCCAACTATTTGTTTTCGATATAGAGCTTGAGCTTGATAAATCTACAAGGTTAACTACATAAAATGATCATTTAGATTAGATGATTCACCTTTCTCAGTTGTGTATATAGTTTTCCCTTTATCTATTGTAGTTTCAACTAGAACAGGTGGTTGTTCCACCATACTCGATTCCTCTACCATATTTGGCTCTTCTTCTAGAATTGGTTCTTCCATTATGATTGGAGAGTTCCTTTTGAAAGGATTTTCTTCAACTTCTATAGTTTTAGGGATATTTTAATGTATGGGGGAATGAGATACCATTTTAAGACTTTCCAGAATCTCTATAGCCTCTTGTTCATCTTCATCTGTTAGAATGAGCCTTCTCCTTATTTTAGTCACTCTCTAAGCTACACTCAGTTGTATTTCCTTCTCAACCATCAAACCCTTGGTCTTATTAGGTTCTATATCAACCTTTCATCTCAATTTTCTTCTTCCTAACAAGGGGATTGGTTGCACTACTATTCATGAGGTTCTTATGGGGACCTTGAAACTTCAGGGATTTGAGACTTTATGATTCTTCTTGAAGAAGAAGGGATTTTTGTGGAGACTATAGTCTATGATTTCTTCTTTAGAGTTGTTTTCTCAACTGATACAGTAGGTGGAGATGAATGTTCCTATGGTAAATTTGAAGTTTATTATGTAGGTAGATTTGGAAGTTGTTGTGTTATATAGGTCTAAAATTCCTCCCAGACCTCTTGTCCTTGTTGAAGGAAGTGATGTTGGATAATTAGGTGAATAAGGCCATGATGCCTAAGAGTAACATTAGGAGTTGTAGTAATAATTTTCAGATCACCATATAAGAAGGATGGGAGGTTAATCTTCTACTAAGGTTTTTGTCTCCCATGCTTAAGGTGTATTAAAATTTTCATCGTGTCTCCTCCTAAAAGACTATGTTGCCCCTTACAAATGATATGCTTGAGTATCCACTTAGCTATAGATTTCCAAGGTTCAGGAAGTGAATTTTTACTACTCCCTTTTTATTTTATCTTAAAATCTATTAGACATGAAGTCCCAATCTGTTCATTACTATTAAATTGACTAATTAAATCACTAAATGAAATTATGCCTATAGCTCTCATTCCCTCTTCTAGAACTTATATGATGTGGCTTATAATTTGAGTTGAAATAGGAATAAAAATACCTTTCACAATTGAAAATTTAGGGGTGAGATTAGTGATGAATTATCTTACCATTATTTCATTAAAACCCTAGAACTTTTCAATGAAAGGTAACCAACCATTGGCTCTAAACACTACCATAGAATATTTGTATTTGTGAAACTTTGATGCATTCTTCAACTCTGATCTCATTTTCTATCCCATTTCTATTTAGATTTATAGACAATTCTGTTACTTTAACTCTGATTAGGTTTTAGACCAGTCCTCTATTGAAATCGGTAGGCAACAGTCATTGAGGATTTGTAGGCAACAATCGTGGAGGATCGGTAGACTAGATTTTGTTGAAGTTTATATAAATTAAATGGTTCATATGAAAATTCACAGCTATATGAGTCCATATTTTGATATGATGACTTGATATAGTTAAGCGCCACATGTTTCTATGGAGTGTGCCAACTATTTTGTCCATTATTAAAAATTGAATGAAATGATGACATGGCACTTTGATGGTGACAACAATTTATTAATTAATTTAAAAACCCCTTTTATGACATCCCATCATTATCATTATTGATGTCTTAATTGATTGTATCAAATTTGCATACTTATCCATACACCTTTGGCAGCTTGTTTGCATGCTTTTTCATTATGGTATGTGTCATGTCATCCTATTTTAGAAGATGTGTCATGTCATCCTATTTTAGAAGAATCACATTTGGGTCATCTCCATAGAATAAGTATTAATTAAATTGAAGATAATTAGTTAACTAAACATAGATAAATAGAATATATATCTCACTTACTTTGACCTTAGATGTATCCTTTGCTCGCCATTTATCCTACAAAAATAAGTTTGCATGGATTAGTCAACACGACCAATCATAATGACATCATGAGATACTATATTTTTTTTTCTTATAATTTTTTTTTCCCTTTGGTCAGCCATTGCTGATTTTCTATCCAAAGCCCTTTTTGTAATGCATAGCCAGTCAGCAAGCTAGTTTTCTGGGCATGCATTGTCAATAGTGTCCCTGACAGGATTTTCACTATTGATATTTTTTTATTTTTTATTTTATTTTTAATTTATTTTTTAATTTATTTATTTATTTTATTGGATCATCAAGGATAAAGTTCTCTGGAAGAAGCAAATCCCTCAAGAATAGCTACTTGATTTGAAGTAGTTTCTCTAGAAGAAGCAGAGTCCTCCAAAAAGGCTACTTGATCTTTTATCTTTTGAACAAATTCTTCTTTATTAAGAGGTTTCTGATAAAGCTTCAATCTATGTCTATTGAATAATAGAGATCTTCTACTATCATCAATAGGTATTAGCTTAATAGAACCATTTTCAAAGACCTCCTCAATCTGATAAGGTCTCAACCACCTCGTTTTTAGTTTTCCTTTACACTGTTGAAATTTGGAATCAAACAACAGTGCCCAATCTCCTTTCTAAAACTTCCATTGTTTGATTTGTGAATCATGCCAAAATTTTATTTGATTTTTTACCAATTAAATTATTTGTAATGTTTCCATCCTCATCTCATCAAGTTGATTAAGCTGTAAGAGTCTTTCTTTATGTATTTCTTCTAATTCAATTCCTACTTCTACAATTGTTTTCAAAGTTTGTAAATCAAATTCAACAGTGGATAAGGGATTCTTACCATAAATAAATTCATAAGGTGAAAATATAATTGTTGTTTTCCAAGTAGTGTTATAGGGCCAAATAGCTTCTGGTACCTTATCTATCTAATCCTTTCTACTAGAATTAACAACCTTGGTTAAAATCGTTTCCAATTATTTATTGGTGACTTCAACTTGCCAATTAGCCTGTAGATGGTATGGAGATGTTTTTTTGTGTTGAGTTTGATATACTTTCATGAAGTAATTTATCATGTTTGACATGAACTATGGTCCTTCATCTAAGACTATCTTCCTTGGAGTACCAAATATTTGCATGATTTTGAAATATAAGAAATTAGCTACCATCTCTTCTCTTGCATGAGTTAATACTTCCACTTCCGCCCAGTTGGTCACATAGTCTATACATACTAGAAGATATTATTTTCCTCTAGAAGGAGGATCTACAAGACCTATAAAATCAATTCCCCATTTATTAAATAGTTCTAAAACTAATTGAGGATGAGGGTGCAGAGGCATCTTTGTTGAAAGAGTAGGCTGCCCAATTCTCTGACAAGCATCATAGTGTCTCACATATCTTTTTACTTGCTGATAAAGGTGAGGCCAATAGTATCCTGCTCATAGGATTTTATGTATGGTTCTTTGAGCTAAGTAATGACTTCCTCCTGTTTCATCATGACAAGCTCTAATGATATCATAAGCTTCAACATTTGTCACACACCTATAAAACGTGTGGTCAAGTCCAAGTTTGAATAGTATTTTGTTAATCCATTTAAAAGAACTTTTTTAAATTAAATTTTTTTTTTCTTTTTATGAAAATTACAGAGGAAACTTCCCTATGGTGAGGTAATTGGCCATATCAGCAAACCATAGAGAGTTTGATGAAATAGTAAATAGTTGTTCATCTATAAAGTCATCTTCCACTGGTTCTTCACTTGTAGTGTTCATTTTTGACAAGAAATCAATAACCACATTAGACTTCCTTAGTTTATCTATAATAGTAACATCAAATTATTGTAAGATCAACAACTATCTAATAATCTTACCTCCCAAAATTGGTTTGTTGGTAAGGTATCTAATAGCTGAATGGTCTGTATAGACAAATACCTTGTAGCCTATTATGTTGTGTCTAAAGTTGTTAATTGTATAGACTACAACTAGGAATTCCATTTCAGTTATGGTGTAATTTCTTTCAACAGGTGTCATGTTTTTTCTAATATAATATATAGCATACATGTTACCTTTTTCATCCTTTTGTCCAAGGACTACTCCTATGGCTGTATTGGAAGCATCTATGTATATATGGAATCGCTGAGTGAGCAGTAACAAGTTTAGCTTTGATGGTCTCAAAGGCCTATTGGCAATTATCACTCCATTAGAATGTACTATATTTTGTAATCAAGGTAAACATAGGGGAATCTATTTGGCTAAAATTTTATATGAAGCATCTGTAGTAACCAACATGTCCCAAAAAACTCTTAATTTTAGTATTTGTTTGTGGAATATGTAAATTGGAGATTATTTCAACCTTCTTTGGATCTACTTGAATGCCTTTTATAGAAATATGGTGTCCCAACACTATTCCTTCATCCATCATCAACAAAAATTTCTCATGGCTCAAAGATAGTTGATGCTATTCACATCTAATTAATACTTTTTCCAAATTGGTAAGATCCTCTTCATAATTTCTACCATAAATAGTGAAATCATCCATATATACTTCAACACAATCATTTGTAAGGTCAGAGAATATTGCCAAAACTACTCTTTGGAAGGTTACTGGAGCATTATAGAGTCCAAATGGGAGTACTTGGTAAGTAAAAGTTCTCCAAGGGCAGGTGAATGTATTTTTATCTTGATCTTCAGCTGCTACCATTATCTGGTTATACCCATTAAACCCATTCAGGAAAGTATAATATCTTTTTCCTACCAAGTTGTTAAGAACTTGATCAATGAAAGGTAGAGAAAAATAATCTCTTAGTGTTACTTTTTTCAATTCTCTATAATCTACACATACTCTTAATTTTACATTTTTATTGAGCATAATTACCAGAGGTGAAACCCATTGGCTGTCTGAGATGGAGTAAATAAACCCAACCTATAACAACTTTTGGATCTCTATTTTGACTATCTCCTTTAATGTTGGGTTTATTCTTCTCTGTGGTTATCTGACCAGTTTGATAGATTCTGTGTAAATGTGATGAGTGCATATGTTGGGGTGAATTCCATTCATGTCAGTATAATCCCAAGAAAAAGCCTTGGTATGTATTTTCAATACTTCAAAGAGTTGATCTTCCTCTTCATTTGTTAACCAACTATTGATGTTCAAAATCTTTCTAGGTAATATCATGACTAGTTTTGTACTTTGGTATTTGGATTCTATTTTATTGAATTCACTAATCAATGAGTTCAGAAGACATGGATGATGAAGTAGCTTATGAAACATGGTTACATTATCAACAAACTCTTTTCTAGGAGGAACCAGTCTTGCTAAAGAACAATGGAATGCATCTAAAAAATGAGTTTGTTATTGTTATACCAATTTCCACACACTTTTTTGAATCAATTCATGATCATATGGTGAAGAAATAATAAAATAAGTAGAATTGGAGGTTTCATAATATTTTGTCTGACCCAAAAACCCTAAGCTGAGGTAGTCCATAGTTTCTAGACTAGCAGAGTTGGTAGCTTTCAGACTAGCAGAGTCCGTAGCTTTTGGACTGGTAGAGTTCATAGAAGCTAGGTATATGTCTCCATTCAATTCTTCCAAGTGTTTTTTAACTATGATCATAGTTAATGAGGAAATGTTATTTGATATGTTGTCTGATTTATCCACCCAAAGTTCTTGTATGTGATTTGTTGATGGTTTTGCAGGAGGATACAGAGAGATGCATTTAGATTTTAACCCATTAGAAATGGTCATATTTCCTGACCTACAATCAATTATTGCTACTAAAGTAGCCAACCATGGTCTACCTAGGATTATGGGAAAATATTAGATTCTTTGTTTTAGGTTGCAAGACCGTAAAATCTATTAGATATTCCCAAGACTCTATTAGTACTTCAACATTTTCTATAGTCCCATTGGGTTTAGTTATAGATTGGTCTACCATTTGAAGAATGGTAGTTGTGGGTTGCATTCTCATAAGAGATAATGTATGGAGAGTATCAGTTGTCATAACATTAATTGTTGCTCCCAAATCTACCAAAATATTAGGAATTTATTTACCTCTAATTGTGACTATGATCACTGGATATCTTGGATCTGCATATTTTGGAACTAATAGTTTTCCTACTAATAAATCAACAAGTTTTCCATTAACATGAATGGTTCCTAGATATTTTACTTTCCTCCCAGGTGTCTTGATACAAAGATTTTTGATGATCTTGTTCAATTCAGGTATATCCTTAATAGCTTGTAGTAGGGGTACCTCAATATTGATCTTTCACAACTCATGGACCATGTTTGATTCTGGTTTAATATCAATTTCTTTTAATCTTTCAGGAAAAGGAACTACTGGTGTAGTAGTTTTTCCTTTGTTTACTTTAGAGCTCATTTTGATTTTGGCTTTTCTAGTGTTTAATTCAGATGAGTCTATTTTTTCTTTTTCATACGGTATCTCAAAAATTAGAACTGGAGGTTTTTGTATAGTTTTTCCTAATCTTAAATGTATGTCTGAACACTCAATAGCTCCAACATTCATTGTCTCATCCCGTTCATTAACATAAACAGGTGCTAGTTGTTTATTTTTTGGATTTTCTATTAGTTGTGTAAGTATTGAAGGTTTATTGATTTTTCCTTGTTGCTGAATAACTAGGGGTGACATTATAGTTTTCTATTGAAGTGTTCTTCTTGGTTGAGTGAATTGTTGCTGTGGGTTCCACTACTGATTTCATTGTTGATATGGTTGTGGCATCCATTGCTATTTTAGTACCCATTATTGATGTGGTTGTGGCATCATTCATGGTAGTGTTGCATCCAATATTATCCTACCCATAGATTTTGGATTGATGGAATTTGGGGTTGATTCTAAAAAGGTGAATGAATTGAAACATTCCATGGTGCCATCCATGGATTAACTGGGTTTTTGCATTAAATTATCCTTGAGCCTAGTTTTTTGGGGCAAAGTTTTGTCTCTAGATATAATTTACTTCTTCAATGGACTTGACTTGTGTTTTTATTTGATTTCTTAAGATAGGTAGAAGGGTGCAATGTTTGGTATCATGATCTATTGCATCATAGATCCCACATGATGAAACATTGGTTTTATCTAGGGGGCAGTCTCTAAGGGCATGTTTCTGTCTACACTTAGGATAATAGATTGTTAAAGGTTATATTGCATTTACCTTAGCTTGAAGGCCATCTAAACTATTGTTTAGTGTAACCATAATATCCATCTTTATATTGGCAAATTCTTCCTTAGCTTACCCACTTCATTATATTTCCCAAATCTTCCTCTCCTAATTCTGAGTTTTGTTCGAGAGTAGTTGGTACAAAGCTCAAAAATATGATTGAAAGCCAACTTATTTATATCTCTACCTCCCATTAGATTTAAGGCATCTCTAGTATCTTCATCCAACCCTTTTAAGAAAACCAATTTTTGAACTTCTTCAGTGAGTGGATAATTGCTTCTTTTATGAGTGAACATGAATCTATCCAAATAATCCTCTAAATATTCATCCTTATTCTATTTGATTTTGAAGAAATACTCTTTTCTTTCTTACACTCAGTAGTAATCTTGGTACTTTTTCAATAATTTTGTCTCCATGTCATCCCATGTTCTAATAGAATCACCAGGTAAACCCATGAACCATCTCATAGCTGCATCTTTAAGTGTAGAGGGAAATAGTTTTAATTTTTGTCTATCTATTGTATAATCATAGGTTTAACATAACACTTTAAATTCGAATAGGAATTAATTAGGATCTTCTATAGATCTTCCCCAAAAATTTAGTAGATTAGTTGGTGAAATATTTTTCATGGGGGGTTTGATCATTTAGATCTGCAATAATAGGAAAGAAAAAAGTCCTTCCTATTTGTGCAAGTTGTTTATTTTGTTGGAGAGCCATATTTTCTTCTTCTGATGATGTTTCAAAGTTGGGATGATCTTCCCACTGAATATTTGTGGTATCAGTTATGGGTTGTTCAAAGTTCTCAAAATTTTCTTTAGCTATGAATTTTTGAAATGCTTCTTCTAAGTCCTTGGCAATTTCTAAATAATGCCTTCTTACAAGAGATTGATCCTGAGGAATTTATCCTATGGGGCTTACTTGTGGCAATGGCTTGGTTTTTATCCAATTTTTTGAAGATTCTTGTAGATAGGTTTCACTTGTAACTTCTAGTTCACTACTCAAAGATGTTGAAGGAGTTTCAACTTGTGTTCTTGGTGGAAATTTTGGGATGAATCATCCTTTAGAATCTCTAGGATGGTACAACAATTTATTGAATTATTTTGGGATTTTATGGTTTTTAAATTTTTTTCTTTTTTTTCACTCTAGACCAATAATTATTACCTTACTAACACCTCATTCCCTAGAAATGGTGCCAAAAATGATGAGTGTCATTTAACTCTTCATTTAATCAATGTTTAATTGATGTCTTGTCAACCAGGGCTGGTGTTTAAAGCTATTTTTAGTAAGGTATATGATGGTATACCTAGAAGTCTGCTTATGGGGGTGTTTGATTGTCTTATTCTAGCTTTGAATAAAGAAAGACATGTGTCCTAAACTTCTTGATTCACTCTTTTGCTGAAAAGGAATAAATCAAATCAATCCACTCTTTTGATTGAAAGTAAAATCACACTCCTATTTATTCTTGCATGGAAAGTAAAATCACACTCCTAACTAACAAAAGGAAATTTGCTTCACACAATGGCTATAAAGAAAACACACTTTGCTTAGAAAGGAAATGATTTTGGAATAAGAAAATGTCTTTTAAACTATAAATTTATTTTGATGTTTTTATGAATAAATGCAAACATTAACAAGACTCTAATTAGTTATAATAATGAGTTAATTGAACATAACATAAATATCGTACATAGTTCCTGGTTCCAAGGAGAGTGGGCCCTTTCTCCTCTCAGACTCAGGAACAAAGATTAATCAATGATGGAAACTAAAGTGATAATTCATAAAATTGAAATGATTACAATCTATCTAAAACCTATCATATACTTGTATGTATCTTTCCTTTATTCTCTAATCTCTATTATCTCATATCTTTCAATGATGAAAGTTTTACATTTTATACTAATATAATCAACTCATAATAGGATGTAAAGAAATAGGATTCCTTGGTCAATCCATTCATCCAAAGATATGAGATTAGATTTCTAATATATCTAATTATTCTGATGAAATAAATATACTATCCTATAATAGTCCTAAGATCCAAATATATACAACTTTATCAAAAACAAATCCTACAAAATAGCAGGTTGGTATTTTCCTTATTTGACTCCTACTGGAATGATTCTCTCTCATCTTATCTTGGTCACCAGCTTCCCCATTTTTAGCTTCATCCTTACAGAATCCATGGAGTTGACCCTATAGAGTTGGTAGGAATGAACCTACAGAGTTCATAGAAACAAGCCTAAAGAGTCCATAGAAACAAGCCTCCAGAGTCTATAGAAACAAGCCTATAGAGTATGTAGAAATAAGCCTATAGATTCTATAGAAATAATCTTGTAGAGTCTGTAGAAGTAGCCTACAGAGTCCGTAGTTCTACTGGATGGAGATCAAAATTGAATGTTCACTATACATCGCCCGTGTCTTCTTTCTGATCATTCTTCACAATAAAAATAATAAAACATGCTATGTATTAGACATTAATGACAAAGTAAAGGTTTAATCTTTGGTTTAATACAAATAAGACAAGTATCTATTTTCTATGTAATAGTTATCTAACAATCTAAGATTTGCATAAGATAATATCCTTCGAGAGATGAATTGAGGGAAATAACATGTCAATAATGAGCCATATTATGATCTCATCATGTAGGCTCTTTTAAATTTTCATGAGGGTGTTATCAAAGGACATTATGTTGGTGAAATAATGACATGAAATTTACTCATATTCATGTTATGGTGTCTCACTATGTTTAAAGATGCCAAAGCTTATGTGTGCTAATGTGATATCTATCAATGAGTAAGACATCCAAATAATAGGGATGTTATGCATATTCATCTAACCCTAGGTCATGCTCCTTTTTAAAAACGGGTTATTGATTTCATTGGGCCCATTTCCCCTATTGTAAGTACAAACTAGTACACATCACATTATTATTGCCATTGACTACCTCATGTGTTGGGATGAGGTGGTGCCAACACATGATTGTACTATAGAAATAGTTTATAGGTTCCTTTTTGAAAATATTATCATTAGATATGGATGTCATTTAATTTTAAAAATTGATCATGGTACTCACTTATTCAATGAAAATATATGCATCCTCTTAATGAGTCCATGATTGCACACCATAAGGCAACTCTATAACATCCTCAAGCTAACTGCACTGCCAAGTATTTTAATAAAATCTTGGGCCACACATTAACAAGTATTTATAATATCAGTCACACTAACTGGGATAATCAAGATTTTTTAGTTTTATGGGCTTATCTAACCACACATAAATGTGAATACGAGTACTCCTTTTCATCTTCTCTTAGGCATAAAATCTATTCTACTAGTGGATTTCCTTTTTATCTATTTATATATTATGAATATTGGTTATCTAGATGATAAATAATCCCTCAAAGTGTGCCTTATAACTTTATTATAGTTATATGAAGCACACTTTCTCATACATTGGAGTCAAGGAGTTGAAAAATAAAAAATAAAAATATTGACATGACAAACATCTTGAAAATAATACCCTCTCTCCCAGTATGCACATATTATTTTATGATTCCAAGTTTAAATTCCACTCCAATAAACTTCATGTCCATTTTGATGTTCCATTCATCATTCATAGCATCCTTCCCACTGGCACATACAAGTTAAGGCAGTTATATGGTCAATTTCTTCTAGGCCATTTCAATGGTAGTTGACTTTAGCCTTATCATTTCATGTAACGATTCTAAGAATATTTAATAATGTATATGCCATTATATTATTTTAGACTTTTAAAAAAAAAATAAAAAAAATAAAGTGATGCATTGGTTGTGCACCTTTTACTTAAGTTTAGATCAACACATGATTCCCTTTTATTCTCATTTTGGTCATGCCTCTAGAGGAACATACTGATATTTTAGTGTGGGGTAAGTTTGAAAGATGGATAAATGAATCTATAGAACATAAATTAAGAGTGGTAATGTGTTTCACATAGGAAATGCATGCAAGAGAAGAACAATGCATATAATGCGAGTGCATGCAATCAAAAGTGAAAGAGGAAGTGCAAGTGGAATTGCAAGATAAAGCACATAAGAGACACACACATAATGGTCATGAAATTGGAATAATATAAGGATAAATTAGTTCACTTAAGAGGTTTCATGTGAAACAAAATGTGGAAAAAGAGTGGCAAGGGAAAATCTATTATGAGTGGGTCAGAAGGGAAAAGTGGTTCTTGCCTTGGAAAATGAAAAAGTTTAATCTTTTAACAACTAGCATGCATTATGAATAAATCACAAGGATGGGACATGTGTATTAAATGGAAAAAATGTTAATAAAAATGGCAAACATTCCAAATGGACATCATGGCATACCATTAGAGAACATTAATGGGTGAAATGATGGATAAAAGCATGGGAGAGTAAATGTATGAATGTCTTTAAGACTAGATAAAGTTAGAAGGTCCTCATTTTAATATTATACTATTGAGAATTTTAAAACTTATAGATCCCAAGTGAATAAATTTTAAGCCACAAAAAGGATCATTTATCAATATCTAGTGACAAATTCAAAGCTGAAGAGAAAGGCAATGATCATGGAGAGTAGTGAAATTTATGATTGATTGAACAATGTTGAGTAAGTTATAAGTTGAATGTATTGGCATCCACCATTAGAGGATGTTGAAGTAGAGAACTGAGGATAATCAAACCACTAATCACCTATTATTTTATAAGACTCAAATGGTTGTGCCTCAACCCTCAGGCTCCTTAGAGGGTGATGTGGTCAAAGTAGAAGGCCCAAAGAAGTGAACCTTTACCAGTTATACCTAAATAGGAAGAGTATGAGGGCATAGGAGGATAACCTATTCTAATCTAAGAGGAAACCCTTAGTGAGTCTAGTGTGTAATTATAAAGTGTGGAATAACAAGCAATGAAAGCCTATATTAGAAAAAACCATCAATGGCATACAGGGGGAGATGGCCACAAAACCACATCCACCCTCCATGTTAATTGAATAAATAGAATACCTTGAGTCAGTCTTTTTAGGAGAAGAGTGGAAATGAAATGTGTCAACATGTAATATTCTCTATTATAACCACAACCAACCTAGGAATGAGGGAGAATTATAGTAAGACTACATGGTCAAGAACTAAAATAAAAGGAATGAGGTCACCTATGATGTCATATTTTTCAATCAATTGAATTATGTCAGGGTTTTCCAATTGTTTCATTTTTCATATTTTAGGAATCCCATGGATGAGGTGAAGTTTTTGGTCTCATGCATCCATGAAGACTACTTTTACTTTGTAGGGAAAAGGATGTGGATCACTCTCAAACAGGTTAATAAAGTGACATGCTTGAAGTATTCAGGGATAGACATTAACATGGATCTAGAAAACCATAAGGAAATAGAGAAGGTGGTCATAGTGCTAAACTATAAGAATGAGGGCCACATAATGTATATCGATACCTACATGAACCCATTATTTGGACATCTTCATGTTTTTAAATGACCAAGCTTGGCGTGGAGACAGGTGGAAAATGTTAGACATGGTGCACCTCTATATGGTGAGCCAAATGGCTGAGGGGAAAAAATACAACTATGCCCTATATTTCATTGAGAAAATTTTAGAGGATGTAGAGAAGGCCCACCACCTTATAAACCATAAATTCACATAGGTCTCGATTTTCCTTTTGTTGGTATTTTATGACATTGGCATTTTTTAATATGTTAAAAAAGAATTGAAGTGGGTAAACCCACCAGAGAACAAGTCCCATGCAAACTGATTCTAGTTGTTTACTTGTCTACTCACTATCACCCTTTCCCATAAAATAAAAATTAAGGGATGGTTTTATGGGTTGATGGAGGATTATGTTAGTAAATGGCATGTCCCTAAGGATTTACCAACATAAATATGAACCCAAGCCCAATTTTCTACAATAAAACACTATTTATTTATGCACATCTAGATAGAGACCACATATAACTTGTTCTAGTGGCTCAAGATACCATATGAATTTACATCCAAATAATTCAAAAATTCTATGAATCACATTTCTAACATCCATAAGGTGCACATTGATGCTGAAAAAATTGATGTATAAATTCATACACTTTGGTAAATGTATATTTATCCTGGCAAGTAAACATATATGGAGAAGGTTAAGAGGGGTTTTATGGACATCAACACCCACAATATTCTTATTTTAATACATACTAATACATTTTATTATATTATCAAGCCAAATAATAAGTGTTCAATAAGTTGGGAGGCCCCCAATG
>JARHVA010002069.1:2742500-2807500 GCA_037957365.1 Torreya grandis
AAGACCCTAAATATAAACTCTAAACCTTTACAAAACATACAAACAAGATGTAGTGGTGATTAAATTAGTGGTCCTACATGACATAGTGGAAAAATAAGATGTAATACCTTGTATCAACCTACTTTATGATTTAATTTTAAATAACCAAATTTTTGGTATAATTCTACATTTTCATTAGCATAACACACATTTAGCCTATGTCAGTGGGTGTAAGTTTGAGAAATATTACCATCTCTCTACCCCCAAAATAGCTTACAACCTATCCCTAATCAACCAATAGATGTCAATGAATAATGTAACTAGTAAGATGTAAGAATGGGCATATGACCCAACTACCTTTAAGATCAAGGGACTCATCTCTTTCATCCCATATTACCTCTTTTAGAATAGGAATCAAGATTGCTAAGTTATTATTGAATAGAATATAAGATTTCTCAAGCATAACTTACATCAATAAGGTTTTGATTCCCTTGCTAGACACCATCCTCACCTACACCAAGGTCATTTCCATAGAGGAAATCATCAGTGTTAACTTGGTCCACCAAGTTAGTAGCTTAGACAACCAATTAGATGGAAACATGTATATGATGTATTATATAGTGAATTCCAAACTAGGACAAACTACTTTACATTTGAATAACCCTAGGAACCTTCCCCTAAATATCTTGAGAATAGAATTTGTGATGAATTCAATATTCTTCAAATCCACAAATTCAAAAAGCACATGACTAGGTTGATAAAGACCTTGTATCCATTGGTATACCAGGTCATTTATGGAAAGGATATGCCTAATTTGTCTTGCCATATCATAAGGACTCTTGGAAGGATTAGTATTTATTGGTAGTACCCAAATTTCATAATTATCAAAGTGGAGGGAACCAAATCCCTTTCCATATATCTCCTTTGGTTAATGTTGGATAAGGTGGTAGAGTAAGATATTATGGCCCAATTGGTATATTCTATGGATGTTACCCTAAGGAATGCCAAATAGGGAGTAGTAAAACTAACTCCCATTAGTATTGGTTTAATTCATTACACCAAATGGGAACATTTTCACCTAGCGAGTAGGCCTAGAACATCCTACAACTTTAATTGGTCACCCTATAGATAGTGAAATCCAAGGAAAAAGGTTAGGGACCACCTAAATAAAATCAGAGCAAGGGTGAAAATTGATTATGGACATGTGTCATTTCCACATGATGAGGTGTTCTTATATTCCTTGAATGACACTTAATTTCATACTAGGATAAATAAAGAAAATATGTCAATAGTGATGCCAGACATATTCAATATAATCTAAATACCACCAAGAAGGATGCTCAAAGAATTAAGAAAGAGTAATGGGATTTGAAGCCTCCTCCTAGACCTATCATAGGATAAAATTCAAAGATAGGAGTAGGCTAGACCATCTAGGCATGCTTCTATGGGAAGTGAATAAGGAATCACTCAGGGGTCTCCTCAATATTCCATCCCGATGGTCACCATTATAGCAAACACTATAGTGTCCACTCCTTTCCCAACTACCATAACATTGGATATTACAAGTATATCATAGCTCAGTGGCCCATTTTCTATTTTACCTTTCTCTCCACTCATAATAGCATGAGTGAGCCTCCCATCTTTGTTCCCCCTAATTTCTAGCTTACAAGCTTCCATAGGTTTGCATCCATAAACCATTATTTCTACCACATCACCACCACCAACTATCCCTTCAAATTCACTTACTGCTACTTTCCCCTTTCAATGTTAACTACTAATAACATTGGACCCCTTTAATGTACCAGATAAAGGTGAAGGCCCTTTTAGTTTTTCCCTAGGGAAATCCTATAAAGGAAACCTTAGAGGAGAGGTTAGGAGAGGGAAGAGATAAAATAAAATGCTTTAAGGAAACAAAAACCCTAAAAATCTTAGATAATAATGAAGATGGTTAAGATAAATTTATAGAGGAAGAGTGGTCCATAGAGGAAGAATGTAAGGACAAAATAGAAACATCCTTGTTTGAAACCATTAATAAGACCACATAAAGTGACCTAGAAGATGAATGGTTGCTATAGGAAACTCAAATAGGGGACACTAAAATTTTGAAGATTGATTCAAGCTCAACTAAATTGATTCATGAACAAGGTGGAGACAATGGAGATGAAACATATTCAAAACCTCCATATTCAACATAGGGACAATCATAAAATGTAAATTCAAGATCAATACTTTATGACATAATAATGCTATTTACAACAATAGTTTCCAAGGATACTACTACACAAAGGACAAGTGCATCAAATTCATATTCATCATATATTACTATATCTACTTATATCCTAGATAGTTTTATAGTATCTATCCCTCCTACTTTGGATTCTTTTGCCAAAAAAAAGAGAGGCTCAAGTGGCTATAATGTCATTTTTATAAACCCCTATAATTTAGGCTATGGTATCCCCCAACCAAGATTTTAAATTTCCTACTAGGATTAATCATACATCTATAATAGATTATCTAGAAAACTTTCTCAATACCCCCTACTCATTCATTCTTTATGGATTCAAGCCTTGAACCCTCTGGGCTCAATAAATAGGTGTATTTTTAAATCCTAGTTTCTACCAACATATTTTATTCCTCAGTTGTTCATATTCAATCATCCTTGTAATTGGGCCTACTAATTGGTCCTATAGCCCAAATAGAGTCTAATAATATTACAACATAGAAAGGGTTAGATAGAGGGAAATTAATAATTGATATAGTAGCTCCAAATAGGGTCACTAGATGGAAAAGAGTTATTCCCCCTTTCACTTAGTTGTAAACATCTTATCCTAAGCCTATGCTCCCCTTATGGAAATCCTCATCTTTCACTCTTGTAGAATAGGCTAAGCCTTCAAAATAACCATCTACCTTGAATATACATAAATGGATCCAAAAAATGCAACAGATAGAGGAAGGTAGGAAGGACTTGGTTATTGTCAATTAGCCCGTAGTTAAGTTTCATTTATATAAGGAAACTAAAACTATGAGGAAGATGAAAATGAAAAAAATCATCACTAAAAGATAATATGTGGTATTGGATCAAAAATAAGATGTGTTCTAGTTGAATAAGAACTATAAAACCCACCACTCTGATTTGGGTGCTCATAGATAAGACCCATATAATTTTTTGGACTCTGTAGGAGAAGTGATTAATTTTTTTTAGGGGATACAATTAATCATTAGATGCCTTTTAAGAAGGGAGTTCCATTCAACCTCCAAGGGACCTCATAGGTAGTGTGAAAGGAGAATCCCAAAAGTTATATGATTTTGTCCAATTAATAATAGGTACAAATAAGGAATCACAACCTAAATGGGGGGATGCATCCTCTATTGTAGAGGATATGAACAAGATGGAGTCCAAACTATTATTTTTGAGATTAGAAGCCAAGGACAAGGCATATAGTCACTTGAATTTAATAAGTTATTTAAATACAACATGGATCCATAATTATGTAGCTACTAGGAGAGATAAATTGATTGAGTGACATCAATAGATGTAGAATTTAGCACCACAAATCATTAGGTATAAAATTTAGGCCACTATAATTTTGGAGGAGATGAGGATTACTAGTATGATTAATCAAAGTAAGGAATTGGTCTTTAATTCCATCTTTAAAGACCTTCTTCAAATAGTGGTAAATAGTTTCAAATCAAAAGTTAAAGGCACAATATATAAGACACATGATGAACTACATTAGTTGGTGAATTTTTCTAGAAGTAGGGTCCTTAAAATAGAGACTCTTTATGTAGAGCTTATGGTTGCACTCAAAGCACATAGGAAACTAATGGATACGATCCCCCAATTTTTCAAAATGCCTCTATTAGACTTCAAGACCATTGAAAATGAATTTTATAAAATCCATGCCCTGTAATTAAAGATTGAAGTAAATAAGTGGGCTCCACTATCCACTTTAGTTACAACTAATTCATAAGTAATAAAGTTAACCTCAGTTTTAACTTTGGTTACAATGACAACCACTAGGGCACAAGTGTCCACAAATGCAATTGCCTTATCATAAGAAACTCCTTATGGAATGATGTTGGTTAGTGGAATCATAGTTTTGTTGTAACAATTTTTTTCTATTGGAAATGTCCTTTGTTAGATATATCATGCCCACTCCTTCAAGAGACATTTTTTGAAATGGATGTAAACTTTGAGAATGACTGGAGTGCTGAGGTGTCCCCATCCCCAGCTTATATATATATATATATATATATATATATATATATATATATATATATATATATATATATATATATATATATATATATATATATATATGTATCTCCTACATTCTAAAGGGAGGATAAATTTTGACATTTAATATAGATAAGAAATACTTTGGGCTATTCTAAAAGTTTGTGTTTTATGGTTGTCTCTTTCATTTCTATGTTATATTAAGTATGTGTTTTTTATGACTAATGGTTAGTTATTAGATATATGATACAACAATTTAAATTAGATTGTGATCATTTTTTATGTTTCTATAAATTAATAATATGAAATAGTAATTTTATGTTGATAAATATTACTTTCATATAGCAATTTTACTATGTTAATCTTTAAGATTTATGCAAAATCTCCAATTTAACACAACTTCCTAGACTGAGATATAACTAGTCGAAGGTGCTATATGTTTATTAGTTATAAAATTTTATTCGGAGATGCTAAAGAAATATTAATAATAGTAATATTAAATTTATGACCTTCAATTAATTGTATTTTACCCCCTCATATCCATTTGCTATGTTATCAGCTCTGTGTGTCAAAATAACAAGCTATAAGCATTAGCCCTTGGTGATTTTCCTTATCCTAAAGCCAGTCAAAAAGAACCCATGTTATTTGTTTACAAATTTCCTCTTCTCCCTTACCTTTCCTTATATTTTAAATTTATTTGAATAATACCCACTTTAGAATATATCCATCATCACCTCATTCACCCCAAGTAGATATAGGATTTGTCTCCATATCTAAACTATCTAGGTTAATAGTTGCATTACTCATAGCCATTCCACCACTAGTCATTAGAAGACCTAATACCTATAACTCATGCTCTAGAGTGAATTTGAACTTAAATGAGATCCTAAAACATTAGAGGTTACCTCGTATATGTTTTATGGTGTGTATAAAATGCATAACACCATAATTTGGTGCTATAAGGATGACCTCTTTTGCTATCTAGACTTAAATATCTCTATAATTAAACTAGATAATCCCAAAGACTAACTAGGTCTTCTTCTAAAAATGACTTGATATATCCACCCCTACAAGCCCATATAAAATTTAGGTCAGATAAAAGTGTTTTGAGGATATCCTAGGCTTAGTCATATTCTCTAAACAAATGACCACTCCCATGTCCAATGGCCCAACCTTGGTTGGCAGGTTCTACCTTTAATATTCTAAGGGTAACTTACCTAGAAATATTGAGAAATACCTTTCCACATTTTCTTCCTCAAGGAGTATAACCATCAAATAACATGTGAAATTCTATATAATTGCTTTAGGGATACTAAATGTACTCCATGAGTATATAATTTGCAATTTTTTCCCATTTACATTGTAAGATCCACATAAAAATTATTCTTTAATATTGTTAAGGGTTACATTAGATCCTAGAATGAATGACAAACCACATTTTTAGGATAGTTTTCTAAGTCACTAGCCCTAGTGTCATGTACCATCTCTTTGCCAACATGAATAAAGATCAAAACAAACCCATTAGGGCAGTCAATGCAAGGTTTGAAAAAATATACATCTAAATAGATAATTTGTATAATTCAAATGTTTCATAAGCATTGGAGATGTACAAAAATACCTTATATCATATAACTACAGTGTTTGTGCATATGGAATATAGTGATATAGATTTAACCCAGGCATATGTTGAAGCTATAGAGGTTGATAGATAGATCAATCTCCAATCACAAGGATTAATGGGACAAAATATTTATCAGGTCTATCTGATGTTAAATCTATTCCTAATTACCAATTAAAATATTATGGCTCATAATCAAACTTAGACTCATATGCAATTGACCTTGTCTCATGTTACACCTAAACAGAGTGTAGGTTTCTTGAATAATCTAGCCCAGGCATTTAATACCCATAGAAGCCAAGATTTTGTACTAATCAATGTTTTTACTAACCAAGGTATTGTTGCCAATTTTAATAAGGGTCAGATATATTCCATCTATAGTATGATACAAAAGTTAAGTAATGAGCTATTTACTATGTAGAAATATATGGGAAATATTGGTGGATAGAATACCAACTAGAGCTTTGGTTACATAGATACAACTAAACTTTCAACAAGCCAAGGAATAATGTTGAGCATTTACCCAACAAGATGAAAAACATGAACAACATGGAGGCTACAATACCCAAATAGTGTAGAGTTTATATCACAACCAAGTATGGATAACTAGATTTCAAAGAATTTTATATGGGATTTGAAATCTTTTAAATGAAAATGGATAGATAAGAGGTACTAGAAAACCTACCTGAGCCATTTATTTTTGAACCTTCCTCTTCTAGCACATCCATCACTTATATGGTCTTTGATACATATGACTTTCCATTTCTAGTGGAAGACTTTAATGAACTAGAGAACATCACAAATGAAGTCCATGATTTACACTAGTTCCAAAGAAATAATTACAATCTAATGAACAAGCTACCTTTCACTACCTCTAAACCTCCAAATAATAATTCCAACACTCCTCTAGATATGAAAAGAAACAATAATTCACCTCCCCCAAAGGAGAAGGATCAAATGTAACCCATAGAGTCACTAAACAAAGCAAGGTAAAATATTATGGAGGATATGAAGAATATCAAATCTGATATCACCCTTCATGATTTATCCCTAATCACCAAGTAAAGGGAACTATTGTTGAAAGCCTTGGTTGAAAGATCTTGTATAGACAAATCCAAGACTGCCTAAGCAAATGTAATGATCTATAAGGATAAACTTGAGGTTCCACCCTTCTTGTTGATAGTGAGAATGTTCGGTAAGAATGTTCATAATTATCTGGTTGACTCAGGAGTTTTAGCTAATGTGATGCCTATATTTATATGTAATAAACTAGGACTAACTCCAAATAAGTCAAAAAGGGTAGTCCTAGACAAATCTATTGTGCCTTGTGTCAGTGAATTACTTATTATACACATATAATTGGCCTCTAATCTATGTGTATAATAAGTTATCGACATAATAGTGGTCAACATTCTAAAGGCCTATGGGCTGCCACTCAGTCAAGATTGGTTAAATATATTGAATGGATATGTAGCCACTAATTTCTCACATATGTAGCAACCTTTGAAAGGTGTGGCTAGTCAAATCAGGATTGATTTAGACTAGAAGATGAAATATTTAATTATAGAATACAATGTTAAAATGATAAAGTCAACTTTATATCCTCACATGTTGGTATTTACACTTTCACTACTAAACATAGGTCTTAGTACCAAGAATTTAAATGACCTTCATAGTAATGGACACTTTAATTTGATGGTGCCTGATCAAAGTAAGGATTAGGAGTTGGTGTGACCTTGATGGATCTTGAAGGAAAGTTGTACCTAGTAGCATACAAATTGTAGTTTCCTTGTACTAATAACTAGACTGAGTATGAAGCATTGATCCTAAGACTATAGTTTGCCTTAGGACATGATGTCAAAAAACTATAAGTATTTGGTGATTTAGAGATGGCTGTCAACTAAGTTAGAAGGAAATATTAATGCAAGATATCATACCTAAATAAATATAAACATAGAGCGTGTGACTTGATTAATACCTTTGAAGCTTTCAATATCAGAGTTATTCCAAGATAAGAAAACTAAATGGAAGATTCATTAGCATCCTTAGATACCAACTTAATGCTAGTCCTGGAGTCCAAGATGCATAAATTTTCTATGGAGATGGTGCCTTACCCTTCGATCCCCAATAATGTATAAAATTAGAAACTCTTCGAGGATGATCAACAGATTATTTAATTCATAAACAACTCTATGGCCTTTGAAGACCAAATTATAGATGAAAAGGACTTTCAATGTCTAGGAGTAGAATAACTTAGGAAGGATGGTATCATTACAGTCAAGGAAAATATAATCCCTACATGGATGGTATCTTTAGAAAGGATCTTTGACATATATCCAAAATCTAACAAGAAAAGGTAGAAAACTATAGAATAGTTTGACTTTGGTAAAGATAATTTAGGAGCTCAATAATAACCTCAATATCTAAACATTAGTCTAGCCTACACTTATGATGAAAGGTATAAGCTAAAGAAAATATTGAAGTACAAGGATGTGATTGCCTAGACCTATGAGGATTTAAGGACTTTTGATCTCAGGGTGATCAGCCATACTATTCCCTTAAGTTAAAGTAATGGACCCTTCATAAAAAATTAAAGATACATGAATCCCATCATGAAGCCTCTCATTTAGGCTAAATTTTAGAAGCTATTAGATGCTAGGATCATATTTCCTATCAGATATTCTACCTGGGTGGAAAACTTGGTACCTATCAAGAAGAATAATGGAAAAATAAGATTGTGTTGACTTCAAGAACTTGAACCAATCTTAAAAAGGGATAACTAGCCTCTACCTTCCTTGGATGAGGTAATCCAAGTTTTTGAAAGGTCTAAAATGATGTCCTTCCTAGGTGGTTTCTCTAGATATAACTAGGTGCTAGTATAAGCACATGACCAAATGAAGACTACTTTCACCATGAAGTGGGTGACATGTGTTTATAAGAGGATGATTTTTAGCCTCATCAATGTTTGGGAAAAACTCCAATGGGTCATGTACCATTAATTCTAAGGACTTATTGGTAAGTGCATCATTATCTATATGGATAACCTCAATGTGTTCTTCAAGAACAAAATATATCATGTAGACCACTTGAAAAAGGTGTTTTATAGATGCAAAAGATATGGAGTGTACCTCAACCCAAAGAAAATCATATTTTAGGTTATAGAGGGCATGTTTATTAGAAAAATCATCACCAAATAAAGAATTTATATTGATCCAAAATGGGTCCAATCCATTGCAAAGTTGGCACCTCCTAATAGCAGAAAAGAATTGAAAGCATTCTTCGGTAAGATAAACTTTGTGCATAAATTCATCTCCATGTTTGCTGAGATTGTCAAACCACTGAATGTTATGCTAAAGAAGGATGTAAACATAGAATGGAAAATAGAGGTAAATTTTTCCTTCTAGTACATTAATATAACCATTGTTCAGGCCCCAGTGTTGATTAGTCCTAACTTCACCAAAGACTTCTACTTCTACTACTTCACTTCAAAACATATCAGTGCCATAATACTCACTCAAAACATATATGATAATGAACACCTAATCAACTTTAGGAGTACTAATTAAAAATATGTAGAGCTAAAATACTCAATGATAGATAAGCAAATATATGCATTGATCAAAGCTTTAAATAAGTTTAGGAATCATATCCTTAGAAATAAGACTTATGTCAAGGTCTCAGACCTTGCATTCATGTTCACTCTTAGTTAAATTGAGTTGGGTGAAATAAGAGGAAAATGTATGGAAAAATTGCAAGAATTTTACCTATAAATAAGACCAACTAATATAGTGAGAGGCCAAGGGATAATCTATCTAATGACTAAGATAGACCCACACTTTCACATCGAGCAAGTTAATTAAGTCTAAATGGATAAAGGAGAGTGATATGATCAAATCATTCATTATCTACTGATAGGGGCATGCCCCCTTGAGTTGAATATAGAATAAAGATGAGTTTTAAGGCTCAAATATTCCCACTACATAATAAAAGGAGTCCTTTACTTAAAAAAGTATGAGGACATCTACCTAATATGCATCTCAAGAGATGTTGTGGATATATTGGATAACCTAAAAGAAAATTTGGGAAATGTATACCCTTCTAAGACAACCATAGCCCATAAGATTTTAATAATTTGGTACTATTGGACCATTATTTTTAGATATGCCCACACCAAAGTTAGAATGTACCATGAATGCCAAGTATTTGGAAAAAGGGAGGTAAATGTTGTTATGTCACTATACCTGATCATTAAAGGTCATCCTTTTGCACAACGGGGGCTTTATTTCATTGGGTTAATAAATCCCAACTCATTAGTAAATCACAAGTTAATCCTCACTACCACTAATTATTTCACTAGGTGGACTAAAACTATAGCCACCAAGAACTCAATAGCTTAGGATATCATCAAAATTTTCAAATAAAATATACTAACAAAGTTTGGTATTCCTATACATCTAGTTAGTGATAATGGACCAAATTTATAATTAGGTAAATTCAATAAGTGAGATTTTAATAATTAGATAAAAATCAAGTCCTCCTCATACTAATATCCTTAAGTAAAAGGGGTGGTTGAGTCTATAAATAAGAACTTGATAGATGCCATAAAAAATTCAAACCCAAGATAAACCAAGTGAATGGCACCTACTACTAAATTATGCATTATGGGAAGATAGGACAAGATAAAAGTGGGCCCTAAATACCTCACCCTTATTATTAGTATATGGATGGTAGCCTATCTTCCCTATTTGTCTTAATCTCCTAACATATCAATTTATATAGGAGTATATACCAGGGAATCATAAGGTCTAGTATATCTTGTTGTATATAGTCAATCTAGAAGATGTAAAAACTGAAGCACTACAAATATTCAACTAACACCAAGATGTCAAAATATGGTTTGATAAAATGTATAAGATTAAAGCCTTAAAATTTTTAGACCTAGTTATTCTATGGGATAAATCCCATGAGAAGAATATATAGCATGATAATTAAAATCCCTTGTAGATTAGACCATATCAAGTGTTTGAAATCTTAGGTGATAACATTTTTCATTTGAGAGACCTTGAAGGTAAGGAGTTGGCCTTCCTAGTCAATGGGCAATATTTAAAGTAATAATTCAAAACTTCCCCCACTAAGGATGTTTCCAAATAAAAGAGGTTATGGTAGAGGTAAAATTTAGATTATGTTTTACTACTTTTATAGATATTTTTCTTGTTTTCTATCTTTGGAGTTTTTTAGGGTAGTGTTATTACTTTCTATCTTAGCCTTTCCTATTTTCTACATTCTATTTACTTTCATTAGTTCCCTATTTTTTAGGGTAGTTTTATTATATTTTATAACAACCTAATTGATTCCTTTTTGAATTATCAAAATGAGATCCAATATTCTAAGCTTATTGTACCTACTTGAGCCTAACTACTAAAATCATGAGAACATGTCCTAGTAGGAAGGGTGAGTGAAGTAGGGAGGCTTAGAATGGAATACAAAAACTAGTTGATTTAAAAATTTTATGCGTATATTTTTTATATTTATAAAAATTAGGTAGGAAATAATAAATGAACCATGGTCATATCAAAATTAGATAATTTATCATCTATGTAGAAGTTGTTCTCAATGTTACATGCAAATTTAGAAAGATTTCTCATCCCTTGGGTCAAACACACCTTCCAAGATAATAATTATTTTGAGATAATAATAATTAATATAGATATTAATTATAGGGACATTAAAGTAATTTTTTTTTCTTTTTTACCTGCACTAGCTCACAATGGTCCCATACCCACTCTTTTTTATATATTCCAGAAAAAATAGAGGAAAGGGATCAATGTTTCCCAAAGAGTGATCAAATAAACCTATAAGGAGATATAAAGGTGATCAAGAATCACATGATGAAATAATAAAAATGTATCATGCATCATGCAAGTTTACAAAGGGATAAAAGGGGGGAACCAAAGGTATATCTATTGGGGCTATAAACATTTGGATAATAGTAGAGCAATGCTCATGCTCCCTGATATTTTTGTTTATGCTTCAATGAAACCATTTTGAAACTTATAGTTTATTGTAAGTCTTTGCTAAAAATCTCAAAAAAAGGATAAAATAAAATCACTCCTCCACACACAATTCCAAGTTATGGTCAAAGTTAGTACGTTGCATGAAGTTTTGGGAGTTATTTCATATATCTAATTTAATGATCATTCTATGATATGAAATGTGTTCACTTTGTAATTGCTAACCAAATATTATGGGTTCTTGAATACTCTAGAGTATTCCACTTGTAAGTCACCTTTTATTGCACTCAACATAACCCCTCTCAAATTTTTTTGAAATACAGGCCCATGTCATCCTAAAAGGAACTAGTTATGATGGGTAAATCATTTATTAATGTTTATCATGTGATTAACAATGATAGGATTTACCAAGAATTATTATTCTTGGGTTTTTAGTTAAGAACATTTTTGCCTTAATGCTAATAATATTTTCCATTGCCTTGGCTATCCAAGCTTTAATTATTTATTCTACTCAAGCTAACCTATTAATGGATTTTAAAAGTTTCCTAAGTGTGTAGGTTCTCTAAGGTTATGTCTAGCAGTCACATGTTTTGCACTTTTATTTGGCATTTATGTTCAACACATAAATTACTCAAAACTTTTATCCATTGGGTATTCTATCCCAAATTGGACCTCTATAAGTCCCTTTTACTTTATCAAATTCTTAAACTTTGACCTTAAAAGAAATTAGTACCACTTAGTGATAGCCTGTTAACCCATGACCATTCAAAAAATTAAAAACTTTCAAAAGAAATTTTAGGCAAACAAAGTGCCAAGATTTTTCCAAGTGTCATAATCCTAATCACCTAGGATTAGAAAGATCAAAGTGTCAATATATGAGACTTATAGGCAAGTAGAGCATTGAAAACCATCCATGAGTCACAATCCCATAGGTTCACTATCATCAAATCATTCTAAGAGTTTATAAGTCTTCCAGGCAAACAAAGTGTAGAGATTTTATCAAGTGTCATAATCATGCTCTCTCAGAGTCTACATAGTATAAGGGGAAGTATGACACTTTAAAGAAAGTGGCACACCAATATGATGACACACATCATCATCTCATTTAATTATAGCCTATGTAAATATGAAATATGGCATGATACTCCTGGGGAAAGTGAGATAATAGGATTTCACTAGGTGTCCCATCTTGTAGGCTTGAACTAGTAATAGGCGTAAAACAAGGTAGAAAGGGAAGTAGAAGGTAGTTGGGAGGAAATTTTTTTCCATGTGTCCCTAAAATTACATAAAGGTTTTAGATTAAGGTAAAAATAGGTTTTGAAGGGGCCCCGAAACCCTTTACATCATAAGAGAGATAAACCTTAAGCACTTCCATAAAGCAAAATAGCCTGGAACCTACATAAGTAAGACCAGATTAACCAAGAATCTAAAAACAATAGACTAGTGCTGGACAAACAATAAAATTATTTTTTACAAGACCAAAGTTTCATATCTAGAGGGGGGACCAAAGGCTTAGACTTCTTCCTCTTTACTGTTGTCCAACCATCCTCTACCTTAGCTGCCTCATCAACCCAGTCCTCAGAAGGCCATGATCCATGAAGTCTAGGGGGCATCAAAGCCTCAACAAAATCCTTATGAGAACTAGCCAACTTTAGGTTCCTAGGAGAAACCTTCAAAAAAGGTGGAGGAACCACCACCTCCTCAGTAGTCGGTTTAGAGAGATCACATAATCCAATCTCCGCAGTACCTTCAATAGGATCAGTCTCCAACGGAGTCACCTGATCCGTCAATTCAGAATGGATACTCTTTTCATTCTCATTCTCTGAATCAGTCGAATCTTCATCAGGTTGTTTAGAAAAATAGTGTTCATGATCAGCTTCAGACCACCAAGAAGGTGAGCTTCTGGGTTTGGATTTCCCTACAGTACACTGGGCTGCAACGTGCCCCGTCTGGTGACACTTTCTGCATCAAAAAGGTAAACCTTCAAAATCTAACATTTGCATCCAAGAACCCCTTGGGGAATCTAGACAAATTGCCTCAGGAAGGCCCTTAGAAACATCCACCTCAACCATAAGGTGAGCATAGGTCGAGCGGTAAATCCTCTTAGTTTCATCATCCTCAAATAAAAACTCCCCTATAACATTACCGATGGTTTTAAACACCGCTTCTTGCCATAAATGTATTGGTAAATTAGGGAGCCGAACCCAGACAGGGATCTTATTGAAGGTTTCCGTGAGAGGGTTGAAATCCTTATGCCACCGTTTGGCCATAAGAGGGTATTTACCCTGCAATAAAAGATTACTGTTGGACATAATAGTCTTCCTGTCCTTAGGGATTTGGAATAAAGCTATAAAAAAACCTTTAACACAAGGGTATATTTCAACATCTCCATCAATCAGTGGCAGCCAAGTATTGGAGATCTAGCCATGTAGATCAGCTAGAGATGGCTAGTAGCCATGAAATCTACAAATAGCCCCATACTTTGAAAAATAATCTACCCGATTAAAGATTGCTTCAATAGTTTCAGGATCTAGATTAACCCTGACAAGATTTAAAACACTTACTGGTGAAACGCAGTATCTCCCAGTAGAAGCTTGATGTTTTGCATCTTGTATTTCAGCTTCATAAGCAGCCAAATCCGCATAAGATCTTCCCTTTGATCCAAGGACAGAACCAAAAATAGGGGATCCTTTTGCTATTTTCATACCTAGAAATGAACCCCCTTCCATAGTAGAGTGGACGATCTGGATTCGTTCCCCATTCCCAAGTGGAGGTGCGCGCTCAGCAAAGACCTCAGCCACGCCATCCATCGTATCAATGGCTACCTAGTTTAGGGTATGAGCTCGCACTCGCGCATGCGCGCTCTCAGCGTTCAAAATTTCCATGCGCGCGCTCAGCGTGATAAAATCCAAATTTACTTTACATAAAGGTTTAGAAACAATAAGGTAACACTTTTGAAATAAGTTATAAGTTGACATGTGTCATAGAAAGGATGACAAAGCCACTCAGAGCCAAAATAGGAAAAACCACTTGGTAGAAAGATTCACAAAAGTATGATGCATAATAAAGTAAATATAAAATATGAAAATATACAAAATAAAAAAGGATCCAAATCCATTGGAGCCATTAATCCACATGAATTGGCCAACCAAATACATTCAATTCATCAAATTAAGTGAATCTAAGAGGTAATATATGTAATCATCCAAGTCAAGAACACCTACATTCACATTGAATTAATGACTACAAACATGAATTCAATATCCATTTACAACTAAGTATCCACATAGTCCTAAAGAAATAAATATTGAGTGTATAACCATGGATTTTGATTCAAATTTTATACCTCCCCTATGTGTATTCCATTATAGGGTTTGATCAATATATAGATATAAAGTTTGATGAATTGTCTCTCAATTATGACTTCAAAAACTACTCAATTATTTGGGAAGAATTTGAGGTAGCAAAGCTTTGTGACCCTAAGGATCAACTCTCTACCTTTACATGAAGGTATAGGTAAGACCTATTGAAGATTAAATTAGTGGGCCTACATGATGTAGAGGTAAAACTAGAGGTAATGTATTTTATTGACCTACTCTATGAGTTATTTGTAAATGACCAAATTTATATCAAAATTATATATTTTCATCAACACAACACACCTATAGCCTATGTTAGTGTGCATGCCTTTGATAAATATTATTGACTCCCTCTAACTAAAGTAGATTATAACCAAGCCCTAATTGACTAGTAGATGTCATCAAATAATGTAATTGGTAAGTTTTAAGAATAGGCACACGACCCAACCACCTTCAATATCAAGGGACTCATCTCTACCATCCCAAATTCCATTTTTAGACCAATAATTAGGATCACCATGGCCTTGTTGAATAGAATCTATGGTTTCCTAAGCATAACTTATGTCAATGAGGTTTGGATTCCCTTATTAGACACTATCCTCACCTCCACCAAGGTCATTTCCATAGGGAAAATCATCAGTGCTACCTTGATCCACCAATTTAGTAACTCAAAAAACTGACTGGATGGAAAATTTTATATGATGTCTTATCGAGTGGATGCCATAACTAGGATAGTCCACTCAACTTTTGAAGAACCTTTGGAACCCTCACTTAAATATCCTAATAAAAAAATTTGTGATGAATTCAATATCCTTCACATCCACAAATTTAGAAAGAACATGACCAGGTTAACAAAGACCTTCTATCCAATGGTATACTAGGCCATTTATGGAAAAGATATGCCTAGGTTGTATGAACATATCGGAAGAACTCTTAGAAGGATTGTTAGTTTTTACTTTTACCTAGATTTCATAATTATTAGAGTGGAGGGAACTAAAGCCCTTCCCATGTATCTCCATCAGTTAGTACCAAATAAGGTGGCACAAAAATAAATTATAGCCCAGTTGGTAGACTCTATGGATGTTACCCTAATGAATGATAAAGAGGGGGTAGTCCACCCAACTCCCATCAATATTGGTCAAATTTAGTGAACTAAATGGGAAAATTTTCACCTAATGAGTAGGCCCAAAACATCCTATAAATTTAAGTGGGCACCCTATAGATAGTGAGATCCAAGGGAAAATGATAGGGACCACCTAAATAGAATTAGAGCAAGGTTGAAAATTGATTATGGACACATCATTTCCACATGATGAATTATTTATAGATGCCTTGAATGAAACTTGAGTTCATACTAGGATGAACAAAGTAAATATGTAAATGGTGGTGGCCAATAATATTCAATATAATCTAAATATCATTAAGGAGGATGCTTGAATAATTGAGAAAGGGCATTGGGCTTCTAAGCCTCCTTTTAGACCCCTCTCACAAGTTGAAATTTTAGAATAAGAGTGGGTTAGACCATTTGAGCAAGCTTATATGGGAATTGAATAAGGAATCACTCAAGGGTCCCCTCAGCATTCCATCCTAATGGTCACCATTGCAATAATCACCATAGTGTTTACTCCTCCTCACCTATCTACCACAATATTGGATACTACAAGTATAACTTAGCCCAGTGGCCCATTTTATTTATTACCTTCAACTCTACTCATGATAGCAAAACAAGTGATCCTCCCATATTTTTTCCCTCTAATTTATGGAATGCATGCTTCCCTAATTTCCATTTCATAAACCATTATTTCCACCACCTCATCACCACCCACTTTCCCTTTGGATTCATTTACTACCACTTCTCCCTTTCAATGACAACTACTCCTCCCAATAGACCCCGTTTAGTTTACCATACAAAGGTGAAGACACTTTTAGTTTTGCCCTAGGGCACTCTAATAAGGAGAACCTTAGAGGGGAATTTAGGAGAAGTAAGAGATAAAAGAAAAGGATTTAAGAAATCACAACCCTTAGAAATCTCAAATAATGATGAAGGTGATAAAGATAAACTTATAGAGGAAGAGTGGTCCACAAAGGAAGAATGGGAGTACAAAATAGAAATATAATTTTTTGAGACCATTAGCGAGACCATATAAAGTGACCTAGAGGATGAATGGTTACCAAAGGAAGTTTAATTAGGAGACACTAAAATTTTGAAAATTAGTTCAGGCTCAATGGAATTGCTTCATGACCAAGGTGGAGACAATGGAGATGAAATAGAGTTAAAACCTATAGATTCAACATAGGGATAATAAAAAAATGTTCCTCCAACCTCAACACTTCATGGCACAATAATGTTATCTATAATAGTGGTTTACCAAGTTACTACTACATAAAGGATAAGTGCACCCAAATTATATTACTCACTTATCACTATAGTTACTTCTATCCCAGCTATTTTTATAGTAGTTATTCCTTCTACATTAGATTCTTCTACCCAAACAAATAAGGCTCAGGTGGCTAAAATTCTAGTTTTGAATAACCTGGCCATAACCCCTATAATTTAGGCTATGACATCCCCCAACGAAGATTATAAAGGTCATACTTCGGTTAATCATACATCTATAATAGTTTATCTATAAAAATTGACAAATACACCTCCTACTTATTAATTCTTTGTGGCCTCAAGTCCTCATCCCTCTAAGCTCAATGAATAGGTGAATTTTGAAAGCTTGGTTTTTACCAGTATATTTTCTTCTCCAATATCCATTTAATTAGGATTACCAATTCATCCTACATCATAAATAGAGTTGGCTACTTTTAAAACATAGAAAGGGTTAGATAAATAGAAACTAATAACTGATACATTGTCTCCCAAAAGGTTCACTAGATGGAGAAGAGTTATTCCCCCTTTCCCTCAGTTTTAAACATATTATCCCAAGCCTATGATCCCCTTAAGTTAATCCCCATATTCTACTCCTAAAAAACATGTATAGCCTTTACAATAACTAGCTACTTTGAATATCCATGAATGGATCCAAAAAATATAGCAAGTAGAGGAGGGAAGGAAGCACCTAGTCATTATCAAGCAACCCATAGTCAAGTTTCATTTTGATAAGGAAATTAAAACTGAGTAATATAAATAGGAAATACATCATGGTTGAAGGAAAATAGGTGGAATTAGAGATGAGATAAGATGTGTTCAAATTGACTAAGAAATTTACAAGCCATCCCTTTAAATTAGGCGATCAAAGAGAGGACCACTATTTTTTTGTGAAATCTATAGGAGGAGTGATAAAATAAATGTTTAAGGGATATAATTAATAATTGGAGGTCTTAGAAGAAGGGATTACCATTCAACCTCTAAGGGACTTAATAGGCAATATGCAAGGAGTATCCTAAAATATACATGATGTCATCCAATTTATAAGAGATGCAAAGAGGGAATCAAAACCCAAATGGGGGATGTATCCTCCCTTGTAGGGGATATGAAGAAGATGGAGGCCAAACTATTATTTTTTATTAGAGTGGCTAGGGACAATGCCTATGGTCACTTAAATTTAATACTAGATATAGATGTATCATGGGCCCAAAATTATGTATCTGCTAAGAGAGACAATTTGATTTAGTGGCATCAATACATGTATAATGTAGTGAAACAACTCATTAGCTACAAAAGATAGGCCAATATAAATTTGGAGGAGATGAGGATGATTGGTGTGATTAATAAAAGTAGGGAATTGATCCTTAAGGCCATATTTAAAGACCTTATTTAGAAAATGATGAATAGTTTCAAAGTAGAAGTGAAGGCAAAATGTACAAGACACATGATAAAATACAAAAAATCTTGAATTTTTCTAGAAGTAGGGTCTTTCAAAAAGAGATACTTTATATAGAGCTCAGGGATACACACAAAACATATATAAAACTAATGGATAGGCTCTTTTAGATTTTCAAAATACCTATATTAGACTTTAGAACCATTGAGAATGGATTTTAGGTGAGGCACACCCTCTACTTATAGATTCAGGCAAATAAGTGGGCTCCACCAACCACTTCAGTTATAACTACTTCACAATCAACAAAGATAACCTCAGTTTTAAATCCAATTACAATGACAAAAAACACCAGGGCACATGTGTCCACAAATACAACTACCTCATCATAGGAAATCCCCTCCAAAATTATGCTGGTTATTGGTATTATAGTTTTGTTCTAACAATTTTTTTATATGTTGGCGTTGTCCTTTTCTAGATATCTCATGCTCACTCCTTTGGCATATTGTTTTTGAAATGGATGTAAACTTTGAGAATGACTTGAGTGATGAGGTTTCCCCATCCCAAGCCTATATATACATGTATCTTATGAATTCCAAAGGGATGAGAAATTTTGACATTCAATATAGATAAGAAATCTTTTGGTTTGTTTTGAAAGTCTATTTTGTATGGTTGTCTCTTTCATTTTTGTGTTATATTAAGTATGTGATTTTTATAACTAATGGTTAGTTATTTGATATATGATACAAAAATTTCAATTAGATTCTTATCATTTGGTAGGATTTTTTCAGTTAAGAACATGTAACAATAATTTTATGTTGATAAATCTTGCTTTCATATAATATGTTTATCAGCCATGTGTCTTACTTATCATTATCTTAGATGTATTCATAATGAAACCATGCTCTCTATTTACATATTTCCTTTTATATGTTACCTTTCTTTCTATTTTTCATTTATTTGAATCCTACCCACTTTAGAGTAGATCCACCATCACCTTGTTCACCCCAAGTAGATCTAAGATCCATGTCTATATCTAAACCATCTAGGTTCGCAATTGCATTGCTAATAGCTATTACACCATTGGTCACTATAATACCCAATACCTATAACTCATTCCCCAAAGAGAATTTGATCTTCCCTGAGATCCTAAAACATTAGAGGTTACCTCATATATGTATTCTAGTGTGTATAAAACTCAAAATAATAACTCTCATGTTCCTAAAAGCATGGATACTACATTGGGTGTTATAAATATTATGGATATGAGATATTATTTTGTTTTGGTGATATTACTAAGTTTTTTGTGTTTAATATATATGGACACCTTACTTTAATTATGTTGGCCACCTTCAACATAGTTGGTCACCCTATTTTCTAACTAAGTCAGACACATTCAACATGATCCTCAACCCTATTTTTTAACTAAGTCAACCACATCCAACATAATCAGCCACCCTATTTTCTAACTAACTAGGTCAATCAAGTGATACACAATCAACCACCTACCCAAACCTATCTAATTTAACTAAGTTGGCCAATTTGACCCCATTCAATTTATGATGTAATTTTTAACTAGATCATCATTAATGCCCTAAACCTAATTTACCTTGACACCTAATTTCCCTAACCCATTTCATTATAATACCAAAATGATAGAAAAGTATATTAAATTCACCCCATACCAAGATAATAATGGCAATAATTTTGATCCATCCTCTAATTCATCCTCCTCCTCACATTTGGGCCATCATCTCTCATTACTAATTTTAGTCACATAAAGCTTTGGTTTTTAAAATTAAAAAATTTAAAAATAAATAATTAATTACCCTCTAATAATAAAAACTGTAACCTTGTAGTTATTTACAAAATAACTTTGTATTTTACTCATAACTTCACTTATGTAAACTCTTTTAACAAACTAGAAGACGTTGTGGAATATTAACAATGTAGAGAATTTTTCAATTCCACCCACATGGTTTTGCAAAATTTATGAATTTTATCTTATTTTTCAAGTCCATCTCTTGATCCCCTCTTCCATCTACTTCTCACATAGATCTTATTCCATAAAAACAAAGTAAATGAAGGTACATTTTTACAAATTATTTACTTTCATTTATTTTTTTTATTTCTAATTAAATTTTTAGCTCAACATTATGCATTTTTATGTTCTTTATTAAAGCACAATCTCACATTACACCTATATGACATGTGATAAGCTTTGAGTGGGGCATATGTATACACATAATATTTTTAAAATTTATCATTTATCAATGCTTTATCTCTTGCAAGAGCCTATCAAGTTTCAATCTCTTTGAGTGTATTCCTTAAATGGTTCACTAAGAAAGGGGTGGGTAGACCATTGGTGCTTTTCAAGATTGTTGGTAAACTTTATCATTACCTAAACCCATTACAAATGCCACTTATCTAGGTCCCCAATAAAAAAACATAATTTATCTATTTCCCTAAGAAATAATCTTTTCAAATATCCCCTAAGTAATAAAAATACCTCATTACTAGCTAAGTCAGTGAGGTCAATATTGTTATAAAATTTAAAGCATGTGTTATAAAACTAAGTTGGCCAAGCTAACCTAGTTTGAGGCCTAATGATAACTTTTTTCTTAAAACTATGTCATGCTAACCAAATTTTTGATTGAAATTATGGAAGGGTTAGGAATTATCCATTTATATAAATGAAACCTTAATTTTCATACAATAGAGATTGACATTCATTTTCACATTATCATATCTCACAATTATGCTACATCTACATTTGAAGGAGACATTGCTTAGGGCTTACCTTGGAAAGAACATAACTTATATTGTGGGAAGTATTAGATGAAAATTAGGAGTATTTAGCCTATATATGATTTTTATATTTTTATCATTACAAAGCCAAAAAACTATTGAAAATCACTATTGTCCAAGGGAAATGTTGAGACTCATCAAGTTCACCCAAAGGTAAGTATCTCTAACTTTATATATATATATATATATATATATATATATATATATATATATATATATATATATATATATATATATATATATATATATATATATATATATATATATATATATATATATATATATATATATAATAAACTAATAGGTTTTAAATGTATAACTCTTTGCTTGAATTACCCATATATTTAAACTTAGTATAAATATAGGGTCTTCCTTGCTTTCCTTCTTCCACCTTCTAGGTGATCTTGGCCTCTATTTGCATACCATGATCCTTGTTTGTTTGTTTGTTTGTGTTAAATTGTCCCCTTTGTGTCACAAGCTTTGGTGAGCACTATATTAGCTTTATGTATTATAAGGCCTAACTAAGGTTATTGCATAGTGTTATTTGACTATAATTTTTAGAAAATTCTCCTTTAGTGTTGTGTGATAAGATATCTATTGGTTATACTTAACATATCTAATTTGCTCATACCCCTAATATAACAATGATCACAATAGATAGTTGATTACCTTATCTATGCTTGGATTTACTAAGTAGGATAAGTTGTATATCTATATTAATCTATTACATACATGGACTAAGTGTTTCACATTTTTGTATTTATATTTTTATTGATGTAATATAAATAGGATAAAACTATGAGTATTTATATTCTAAAAAATATGAAAATAATAATAAAAACATGAATGTGAAAGAGTAAATTCATATTACATTTATGATATTTAGAATTGGAAAAATTAGTGGAAGAGATCTGCATTTAGGTGGTTTATAATTTATGTTTATCAGTGTGTTTATGATACTCCTTAAAAATAATTTAGGTTTAACCTATAACAACTCATATTAGGAAATAGGATCTCAAATCCTACTCAGATGATCAACCCATTAAATAGTATTTTTAGTATTTTTTAATGTTTTGCATATAGTAGGGTGATATTTAATATATGTATTTTTAAGTTTGGTTATCCAATGCAATAGAAAAGTATAAAAATAGAATAAAATGTGCATAATATTCAAATGTGTATGTAAAGTCAAAGTTTGGCAAACTATGTCAAAATTCTTATTTCAAAATTTATTATACAAAATTTAGTTGTCTAAGAATGCCCCCATTATAGTAGAGTATTGAAATTACTAAATTAAATGGTTAAATAATAAATTTATTACTTGTGATTAAATACATTTGATGTAAATAGGTATATACAAAATATATTATTTGCTTTATGAAAAACATGCAAAGAAACATGTATAGATAAATGCCCATTTATAATAGAAAAAATAAAACAATTTAAATCATTAAATAAAGAATGAATATATATGAAGGTACATGAACCATACTTCCACTTGTTAAACTAATTTGGAGAATGCCTTAGAAATATTATACCCAAATAATATGCAATTGATAAAAACATGTGTTGAGTATTTTTAATACCTCTACCACTATTGGATTAAGAGAAGTTCTACAAGATGAGAATTGCAAAATCCTCAAATTCACTACTCTAAATATCATATTTATTTTGTGCAACCCCTGAAATTAGGTTTGTATATAAATATGGAACTTTGAAATAAGTTTTTATGTCAAGATGGAACCCCAAAATAAGTTTGTATGTCAAGGTGGAACCTAAAAATAGGTTTATATGTAAATAGAAACTCTGAATCAACCACTTATGATGATTTGTATATCGAAAGTGCTTATGTAGTACCAATTTTACTCATCAATACACAACATAGAAAAAGAAAAGTGTTTGCATGAAAAAAATCATGCCCCAAATCTAATCCATATGTATCTCAAAGTAGCATATGATTCCCTTATATTTTTTTCATAATTTCATATAATGTGTCTCAATTTGAACAATCTAATAAATCTACTCAATTTGATAACACTGATAAATATGCTTAATTCATCCCAAATAAGTTGTCTTAGAATGGTATAAAATTTTACAACTGTAACTCAAAATCATTTATAATTCACCACATATGCCTAAAATATGCATTAAATTTCAATTTGTCTCATCTAAATCACTTAACATAACCCAAAAGTATGAACTATCTAGTTTTCATATAATGAATCTCTAAGAGAATCTCACTATATGCTCTCCTTTTGATTTGAGGGATGAAGTTTGTGAATCAATCATCCCAAAATAAATAATATTATGCACTGTGTGTTATATATAAAAATGTAATCATGTAAATTATGTATACAAACATGATAATATGTGTCATCATATAAAGAGTTGATCATTTAATCATGCATGAAACATGTAGTCCAAAGAAATGTGTATGCAAGTGCCATGCCAAGTAGATATATAAATTAGGAACATAGTAATAAGCATCACAATAAATTCATGATAAAAATCATGGCATCACACATAATAAAATTTTGTGTGATATAAACCAAAACACCAAGCTTATAAATAATCATTAAAAAGTTGTTCCACTAGAAAAAATTCTCTTATTTAAAAAATAAATAAATAAGTAAAAATAGATAAAAATACCACATAACTACACTTTAAATAAATGTATATAGGGGATGTTGAGGGTGATTTTTTAGAGATTCTTGATGAAGAGGAGGTCAAACCAAATTATGAGTCATAGATAGGGGAATTTCATAAGGGAGGGAGTTAAGCCACCAATAATGAGGCTCAAGATCTGGTCCATGATCCCCCTATGGAGTTTTTACCATATGATATAAAGGTGGAGGAAATTGAGAAGGGATGGAATGAGTACATTGAAAATAAGGCTAAAGATCTAGTTCATAATACATGTGTAGAGTTTACCAAATAAAAATTTATACCTAATTCTCCTCCAAGCAACCATGAAGGGAAGGAATTTTAGTCCAAAGTGGATAGTCTATAGGAAGATGTGATCTTTCACAAGTGTATGCTTAGTTGGGTGCTCTAGGACTTACAATATTTTAGGAAGGAGAAATGTGTATGGTCTAGGATCATGTGAGCTCAATTATTATTAAGAAGCATCTTATTGAAGAAATAATTAAATTGAATAGACAATTTTATGGTTTGAGGAAGGAGGTTTCCATCTCTAAAGGCATACTGGATAGTATGGAAGTTGAAATAGAACATATCAAAATCAACATAGACAAAGTCTGAGTTCACTAGCCATTGGGTACTATTTTAAGGACTTTGACCACTTCAAATATTATCTAATAAAGAATAAAGTTGAGTTTTTGGGCTCCAAGTAGGAAGGAATGAGAAAATGCACTATAAATAATAACCTAGTTATAAAATGGAAGATCCATGGATTAGATTAGCTAATTGACCACCTCAATCTTATAAATGTAAGAGGAAGATTACCTTGGACATGGAGAATATGACAATCCCTAAGATCCGATTTGGTCGATTTTGAAGAGGTTTTGCTATATTTTTGCTTCTTTTTGGTCATTGTTATGTTTTCTGGCTAGTTGCAGTTTGGATGTCTTTTATTTATCCTTGTTGGCCATCCCTTTTTTTCTATTTTGATACAAACTAGGGTTAGGGCCGTATAAAAATACCCATTTTTACCATTTAAAAATAAATAAATATATATATCCATAATAACTCTTCATAAAACTCACTTGTACAAATAATCACTAAAATATTAAATGTTCGTTAAAGTTAACCCAAGTTAAATTTTTCAATGTGTAGTTACAAATAAAACCCTTGGTTATATAAAATTATATAGGTGTCTCCTCTTATTTTCAAGAAATTTATTTCATAAGATTTTCAATAAAATTTAGATTGAATATATTTTTTAATCATTTAAATAAAATAGGAGGCACTATATCATAAGTGATTAAATATTATTTATTTATATTTACATGACCTATCATCATGAGATGTGTATTTTATGGGTTTAAAATCATTTAATCCTTATTTTTGATAAAATTATTCATTGACTAGTTGTCTGAAAAAATGTGGTTATTATTGAGCTTAGTTAAAATATTATAATCCTAATATGTGAAGGATACTAAAATATTAATTTCATATGAGCCTTTAGGGCATCATATAATAATATTAAATAATCCTACTATAACTTGTAATAAGGGAGAAATGGATATATGTATGCAGACAATGTGAGAGATGTCAACTTGAGATAAATTTGGTGTATCATTTGACCATGACTATTTACTCTTGGATAACCTACAAAAATAAATGGACATGTTCCAAGGCAAAGATGATAATGTGAACAATGATGAAATTTGAAGTTAAATGCATAATATGTGTTGAAACATGACAAAATTCTTAGTAATGTCTATACCATGGTAGGTTCAAGAGAGTAGAAGAGGGATTTTTTTAATGATTTTTTATCCATGTCAAAATCATCACAATGTGATTGTGAAAACATGATAACTTAGATCTGAGTCTAAAATATTATCATGTAAACAAAATTTCTTTGTAAGTTTCAATGTACATGCCATAGGAATCCTTTCTCTTGGAATAAGTCTAATTGTCATAAGGTGATGAATTCTACCAATTCAAACTTACATGATGTGTTAAGCCTACGTTAAAATAATCCAAATAAAAAATGGGAATGAATTTTTTTTTCCATTTGGAAGGAAAATTGATCCATTTACCCAATTATTGATTTTTAACTACCAAGGGGATGTTAGTGATGGTTTACTAACTCTTTGCAAACATAATTTTGTTTGTTTGTGTATGATTTATATCTCTAGAGTTGGTGAGTTTTAAAAAAGTGTAGACTTTGTGTGCATCAAAATTCAAGGTATGAGTAGTGTAAGTTTGAAGAGCATGTAATTAAGGTCATCACATGAGAGTATTTATCATCTCAAATTGGTCCCATAGTGCCCTATAATTGAAATATTATTAGATGCAATCTTTACAATTTTAAGAAGATCACATACCATATTCCTCTAAAGTTTTCCCTATAATCATTAGACATGGTTTCATGATGAAGTGTTCTTATCTTTTTTACTATGTCAAATAATAAAAACCCTATATTAATCTGATTTCATAAGAAAAAAAAGTTACAAACAACAACTAGTTTACATTATTTATCATACACATCAATATATGTTTTTATATTTGTCATTAGTAATGACAAAAATAATTACTATCATATTCATATAAAATTTTACTATTGTTCCTTGGATTTTGTGGATTATATAATTATGCCTTTTATGTGATTGTAAAAAGTAAGAGATGAAGATTAATTATGTTAATTTCAATCAAATATTTCCTAAAACTATGAAACCAAAAAATAATAGAAATCAGTAGGACAATGACAAGAGTGTGCAAGAAGTGATTTAGGACTCTTATGAATAAATATTTAATAATTTAAAAATTTAATGTTGTAATGAGCACTAAATCAAATTGTATTATTTAAAATATGGAGAAATGGAAAAAGGCTATAATTGCAAAGCTTCAAATCTCCTACCATTCTCTAAAATATGAAAAGATAAGATAAGAGAATCCCAAATAAAAATATAAGGATAGACCCCATGGAAGTCCAAGAAATTTTTCACATTAATCACCCTTAAATGTGGAATCCAAGGTGGAGACCACATTGGTGTGTGTCATTTTCTTACTTGATATCAAGTCTACCTTAGGTGATGTGTTACCAAGTTGTGACTTATTATGCACATTATTTATTTGCACAACATTATTTAAGTGTTATATATCCTCACATGTGTGATAAGGGTGATTTTTAACTTGGGTAATGATCATATCATACCATTTACTCAACTAATAACAATCTCTCACTCACATCTTGATTTTCCTATATAAGGATCTTTTGTGTCCTTGTGGAAAGTTATAATGGGGCCTAGAGTTATCTCTAGATATTGTGGAGATGTAGTATGTTAGAAGGTTATGTTATGATGCAACCATTATTGGTTGTGCACACATTTACATTGTACATTTCATTAATCTAATATAGTTTTTGTTGTTGGTGAATCTCTTTCTATGATTTGAGCATTGTTATGTGGATGATGTTCTCATTCTAGATTTTTTCTAGGCCCTCTTCAATTACTATATAGTGTGATCAAGGAATTTGAAAAAGAGAGGAGGTTAGATCAAGTGTTAGTCCATAAAACCATGAAATCAACACACTAACATACTAACATCTCTAATCCTAGATATTAAGGGGAGCTTAATGAATAAACAATAATTGAAAACCCAACTAAAATGCAAAGAACAATAATCTTTACCTTCTTTGAGAGCTTCAAATGATTTTTTCATTTGGCTTGCTTAGATTATGCATAATAAGTCTTCATCCATGACATATGGCTAACATCATATCCTCTATGTACCATTTTTGAATGCTTGGCTTGATTTATATGACTTGGATCAATTTCAACATTATAAAACTAGGCTTTTAGTTTTATGAATCTATTATTGTATTATAACTTTACTTTGATTGATCTCCCCACATGAAGCTTGATTGATATGGCTTGGCTTAATTTCAAAATTATAACATTAGGATTGTAGCTTCATGAATATATTCTTGTATTATAACTCTACTTTTATTGAGCTTCCCAAATTAAGAGCTCTAGGATTGTTTTTATACGCTTTCAAATCCATTGGAATGGGTTAAATCTGACTATGGTTGAGTTTATTAACTTTGGTTGAGTTTGACATATTCCTAGGATATTCTTTTAGATATTTTTCTAAAGTGACAACTCACAACCATGGTTGATTTTATTAAATTTGGTTGAGTTTGGCATATTCCTAGGATATTCTTTTAGATATTTTTAAAAAGTGACAATCCAAACCATGGTTGAGTTTATTAATTTTGGTTGAGTTTGGCATATTCCTAAGATATTCTTTTAGATAGTTTCCAAAAGTGACAACTCACAAAGGTAAGATTCTCTTCAATTTTATTTTTAGTAATTAATGTAATTGATTTATTAGCTCATGGGTGAACTCAATTAGGATTTGAAATTGATTTAAATTGCTAATTGATTTTGATTAGGGTGTGCAAGTTAATTAATTATTTTTAAGCATTTGGTCATTTGTTTGATTTTGATTAATTCAATGTGTGTATTTACCTTGTTTAATTGATTTAATAGGCCAAATTGATTTAATGCAAGGTTATAAAGCCAAACTTGAGACTAATAGAAATTTTTGGGCTAGTTATTTAATGATTGGCAAGAATTGGTCTAAAATCGGATATGAAGCCATTGGGGCCGAATTTACATGTCTATGGTTTGTCCTTATTTTGGAAGATGTTGTAAGTAATAGTCATATTAATATATTTTTAAATAATAAAATGGTTCTTTATGCTTATGACTTCAATGGTAATGATTGAATTATAGCTATCCCCTCGAGGGAGCGGTTGGCAAGTGGGTTAGCAAATGGTCTCTTGAAAGAAAGAATTGAAACAAGGGGACCAAAAAAATGAATATTATGGGGTGAAAACACAATGATTTACCCAAATTTGAGGAAAATCATTGAGAAATATAAGTGGGATAGTGTACAATGGTTTTCCCAAAGGCAGTTATAAGCATTGTACCCTGATAGTGATAATTTGGTATGATAACACAATAATTTTCCCTAGCAAATGATATAATAATTTAGAACATGGAGATGCCCTAGTTAGGATAGACATCAAATAAAGTAAAACTGGTGATAACATAATGATTTTCCCCAACATGTAATATAATAATTGAGAATGCATGTGGGACAATGTGCAGTGTTAATGCAGTATGCCCTGATAATGAAAAACATGATTAATGGTTGATGATTGATAAGTTGATATAGAGGATAAAGATGAATTATGAAAATTTTATATTAGGGAGATGTTCATCTAAACTAAAAAATGTTTAAATTCTTTCATTACTTAATTACTCTATTCGGGATATGATTGGGTATTGGATTGGGATTGTTGTTAATGTCAATGTCGAGGATATGGTGATGTTGTATTAATGTTTTAGACCTCCCAAATCTGATTTTTGATGTATAATTTTATGGTAGGACTCATGATAGAACACCATGGGGGCTTGGCCAAAATATTCATAAGGACTAACTCCCGATATCCAATAATCAATATAAAATAATTGCACTAATGATAAAAAATAAGATGATAATGTAGATGTTTAATATGGATATATTCAAGAATAATATTCAAGGAATCACCCAATGAATACACATGGACTGAATCAAGTCCATAGTTCCTAAATCAAATAATCAAGCACACAAACACACAAATAAAATGGAAAAATAAAGAAACAAACAAGATAAACAAAGAAATAAATAAGTGTTAGTCCCTATGTTAAGATAAATAACACGAAGAACATTGCCCCTAGAAACTAGGTGACAACTAAACAAACAAACAAGATGGGAGAATATAATAAAAGGAAGGGGGTGGTTGAGCTATCTCCATATGCACTAGGCAAGTGGATGTTGCCTATATAGCTCCATGTATATGATGATTTAACAAAACTTCAGGCCAAATGTAGTTCTCTTAAGAAATGGGAAGAAAATGATGATTGATAGAAAACATGATGGATATGATATAAGAATAGGGATGAACTTTAAAAATGGTGATAGCATAAGATAAAATCATAAAAGGGATATGGAAACTAAGGAATAAGTTATTTTTTAATGACTTAGTGAGGGTTTCCAGTGCCCTTAAGGCAAAGAAGTGGTCAATGTTTTTGGTTTTTCTAAATGATTTTCAAATGTATTTTTTGGAATTTTCAAATCATCCCAAATCAATAAAGAATTATGAGACACTAAAAATGTCCAAGTTTGAAAAATGATGATAGCATTATAACTTTAAGGGATGCTCACAAAATGGTAAGAGCATGAGAACTTGAAATGATGCTTGCAAAATGGTGAGAACATTATAAATTGAAATAATGATCATAAAATAGTGAGAGTGTGGCTAAAGGGGGACTAAAATTACCTCAAAATTAATTAAACATGACCCAAATATTTCCAAAATAGCTTTAGCTCATAGTAGTTCACCTCACAATGGAGGAATATGACTAGTGTAGAAGCCAATTCAAATAAAATAGGCACAGTTGGTATGATGGCATAGTACGGAATATGAATGGCTAGGTGATATGTCAAGGAAAAATAAACAAAATTTTGGCCCTATTTTGTCTATAGGTGGTTATAGATAGGATAAAATTTATAGATCAATGATACCAATTTGCCTCCGTAGGCGATATAATTAGTATCAAGACTAGAGAACATAGATTTGCCCTAGTAGGTGATACAATCAGGTTCACATAAATAAACTTGATAACAAGGGAATACTAAATGAAGGATTAAACTACCAAAACTTCTATCATACTAATCCAAAATACTACCTCTATCTAAAATTCTTAAAATAACTACTAAAACTAAAACTGATCTAATTTTGTATGCTAAAAATGTGAAACCAATGGACTAACCAAGGTCAAATGGGCTAGGTTGATAGGATTAAAAACATGTTTGGTTGAGTAGGAATGGAATGGTAAAATGTATAAATGATAAAATAATGATATGTTGGTAGGATGATAAAGAATAATGTTGAGAGGGTTGCCCCCAAGTGGTAAAGTGACTAGTTGGGTATGTAATAATAGCCAAAGGAATGCTAAATGAAAATGTCAAATGAAAAAAAAATGGTACATGTTTTTGGTTGATGATGGTTTTTGGTTTTGGATGTGTTTGGCTTGGGTATGGTAAATTTCATATGATTATATTTTTCCTACCAAAGTGGAGATGCACAACCTGATCAACAAATGATATAATCAGAATAGTCAATCATGTAAATTACTAGCCTACACCTCATCTAAATAGTTGATCTATCAAGAATTGCCTATAGATTTGGATGCCAATGATGTTGTTGTGATCTTCATTAGTCATTGATTATATTTCCTTTAAAATTTGAGACAAGGTATCTTTGTAGCCTCTATAAAGGAAAGTACAACCATGGATGGTAAATATGGATAAATGTTGGATGGTAGGTTTAATTGGGAAATGTAATGATAGAGGATAATGGAATGAATAATAGATGTGAAATAAATGAAGATCAAGATTTTTAAGCACACAATGTTTTTCATTTTATATTTGACATATCTTTAGATGTGATGGGGTTGAAAACTTTTGAATATTCTCTCAATAAGATCCCCATTTTTTTTTAATTTGATCTTGAGAGTAGCTACCATCTGATTAAGTTGTAGAGTGGAATTTATTTTGATTTGATTTTTAATAATGTCTTTATTAAGTAATAAATAACTTTTATTCTCAACCATTTGTGCCTCAAATAGGTTTCTACTAATGATGTTGTCTTGATTGTCCCATAGCACCTCCAAGAAGGTTTTACTGAGTAACATGGACTTTTGACTTTGATTGTCCCCTATCACCTTCAAAAAGGTTTCACTAGAAGATGCTGACTTCTGACTTTGATTTCCCCTAACACCTTTGAAAAGGTTTCACTAAGAGAGTGTTCTTTTACTATATGATTATGGTCTTGGCCTCCTTGATTTTATTCATCTGATATGTTACTATGGATGCAGTTCAACAAGGTATGATTCTATTGGTCCCAATCAACACTTGTGGGAGATGGAATGTCAATAATATGGCTATGATGGTTGGTGGTAATGGTAGTGTAATGGGGGTTGGCAACACAATCTTGCAAAAAATACTAGAACTTATGTGGATGTTGAATTAATCATCCTCAAAAACTATAGAAGGATCACAAATGTATTCAAATTGATCTGATAGGCATGCATAATTAATGTCATAAAATTCATGAATGTATTTTATTTTTGAATTTGATTCAGACTCAAGGGACTCTAAATTCAAGGTCAAGATTAATTTTGATTCTACTTCTGATGCTAAATTTGATGTCGATTCAAGAGTGGAACTTGACTCTAATTCTGATTTTTCATTTGATGGGTACTCTGTTCTAATGATATCTTGTTTAATGTTTGGTATTGGCCATGTAATGACCTATGATGGCATAATGGGCTCTATAGAGACTAGTTTGTCAAAGTGAGACTCTTCTAAGATGGGAAAAGGTCAAGAGACAACTCCTTAGACACTAGCTTGTCAAAGGGAGGCTCTTGAAAAATAAGCATATGATCGAGGTAATGATTTTTCCAAAGGTGGTTATAATCATTAAGAAGTGACTCAACAAATATTGGCTCAATAGAATGAGAGTATTTAATAATTGGTATAACATCATTAGGTGATTCATCACATGTTGACTTATCATGAGTGATTGGTTTAACAAAAGCATCTTAGATTGGTTGGTTTTCTTGTCTTTGGTTTTCAATGAGTTGGAAAATACCAGTTTTCAACATAGCTTGGTCTTCGAATGATTGGATTGGTTGAGGGATTGATTGGACTAGTTGAGGTTTTGGTTGGATTAGTGGGGATTTAAGCTAAATGATGGGCTAAGGCTAAATGATTGGTTGGGATCATAATTAGATTGGTTAATATTTGGGTTGGATTGGCTGGGGTTTTCTAAAGTTGGAAATGATAGTCACTAGATGAGGAATGGATGGCGATTGGATAATGGGTGGGCACTATAAAGCTTGATTTCTTTCATAAGCTAAAGGATGAGGTCCTAGAATAGAAATGGTAGGGCATTGTGGACCTTGATTTATTGCATAAGCCAAAACATCCAAGTCTTCCTCATAAACCATATCATCCTAGTTAGGGTCCTGAGTTGGAATATAAGTCGATCCTTACCTTTGTTCTGTATATTGATTATTTTAAGGAGTGTATGGATTCATCTCCCAAATAACATAATCATTGTAGAGGCCTGTACCCAATTCCTCCTCACCAACCATATCATCCCATTTGAGGTTTTGACTTTGGTTCTCAATTTTATATGTGCAAGGTGGATAAAATTCCATCTCACAAACCATGTTATCATCAAAGGGGTCTTGAATAAATCCATAAAAATCAAATCCATTTTGTGAGACCATTCTATCATAATTTGGATTGTACATGAATCCACCATAAGTTCAGCTAGACATATCTATATCAATGAAGAAATCTCTAAAAATAAAAAGGCTTAGATTTCTACAAACTCTAAAAAACAATGTCCAAAGGATAAAGGGTTCAAATGTGATCTATCTTGGTCAAAGGGGTGGAAGTGTATCTTCAAATAGTGATTTGAACATGGAGCTATATCTCTGAAATGGTTTGTGTTAATATTTGGCATAAAATAGTCTAACATCAAATGTATAACGTCAAATATCAAACACACAAAAGGTCAAGTGATGAATAAAAACTAGCATGTCAAAGTTTAGGCTAAAGTGTTCTAAACAAAGTATAAACTAGGAAAGGGAAAATTTGATTTGCTAGGGATTACATCTAAATATAGAGTCAAAAGCTAGGCTCAAATAAACATGATTTACTAGGACTTTTGACCAAACACAACATCAAATCTAGACTTGAAATAAAATATGATTTGATTTGATTTAATCTAAAAAGTTTGGAATAATTTTGATAGAAACTCGACACACAAAATCAAACATAAACATGATCAATTGGTATAAAGCATAAGGCAAAAGTCACTTGGGCAAAAGACTATGTTTTCCCAAATAAAGTCACAAACAATGATGAGAATATGTTGAATGAACAAATAAGTGATAGTTTTCAAATTTTAGCAATTGATTAACCTAAGTTAAGTAACTTAAAAGAGAAAGATCTATGTGTCAGCCCCTACAAAGTGAGGCCTAAATAGAAATCAATCAATGTTTGAATTTGAACTTTGGAAAGGTTAATTAAAAACTCAATGGTTAAAAACTATGATTAGACCAAACAAGTTAGACAAGATTGGATAAGATGATGATGCATGAACAAGGTCCAAATGGCATACATGACATGGTTTGAAATAATAGTTTTGATACAATGGTAAATAAGTCTTGAAATAAAATGAGTAGCCTAATGGTGTAAGCATTCTCTAATGATGTGATCAATATTTTATTTCAAAGGCTCTAAGGCATAAATTTGATAATGATTTAGATGGCATAACGGTACCCATCTCAAACAAGTAACACACATACAAACATGTTTAGTGAAAATTATAAGGCACAAGTGTGATGTAAAATGGCTAGCATAATGACTCTTTAAACAAAAGAGTGACATATAAAAAAAATGTTTTAGACATGGATATAAACAAACAAACAAGTTTTAGTCTCAAAACATACCAAGCAAAAATGACAAAAATACACTAAGTATAATCATCCAAATCCTAACAAAGGTATGACAATGTGGGGTTGACTAAACTAATTATTTTGTGAATGTTCTATATTGATCAATTACATAATGAATTTTATACCAAATGATGAAAAATAAATGCACTTTAATTAGGTGTCCATGACACTTAGATTTTCGCAAAAAGGTCTTACCCTTTTTTTAACCAATACATCCATCACTTGCTCAGTGTAGTGCAATGTCCAATGTGCAGATACGTCTCAGTGCTTAACCCCAAAAATAAAAGTTAGTTTAACTACTCAAACCTCTGATCCTAGTGGGGGTGATAAATTAAATTCCAATAAATGAAAACTTGGCTCAAAGATTCTCTATATAACTCATGGGAGGTAATTAAGTTCCCCTCACAAGCTAAGATGCATGAAATAAATGACATAATAGAAAGACTTTATGGTCGCCTCAAGATCACCCAATACTATTATGAGTTTTGGGGGAGAAATTTAAATGACATTCTTTTCATGCCTTGGACTAGGTTCAAAGTATGATGAGATGGCACTTTTGACCCCAAAAATTCCCTAAAAGGGATGGATGGGAGAGCATACATGCACATCTTTTTTTGCTAAAACACACAATCAACAAGTAAGTTTGCAAATAATTGAAGTAAAGTTAATTTCATTGCACTAAAGTAAAAGTGTTTGATTAGATTTGTTACTAGCCCCTTGGCTTTAATAAAATCAAATGGAAATAATCACAAACCACCCAAAAATAAGTTGGCGCTTTTGATCCCAAAAGTTCCCTAAAGGGGATGGATGGGAGAGCATACATTCACAACTCCCTATTTACTCAAAAAATTTAGAATAATTAAATAATGAAAATAACTTGCAAATTTATTGAAGTGTATTCAATTTTATAGCATTAAATGAAATGTGTGGTGTTTTTTTAACCCCTTAGCTTTAAGTTGTGAATTTTGAAAGAAACCATAAAAACTTAATAAATAAAACACCCTAAAAAAGTTTCTTTAAACACCAAAATGAAGGATTCCTAGTTTTTTTTAGACATCCAAATTAATTTTGAAAATACTAATTTATATTGAAATGGTTTTATTCAAATAGTTCATGCAAAGAAAAGGTCAGAACTTCATTTAGCTTTGAAGCTTATTTATCAAATGAGACAAGCAACTTTGAGGGTTAAAATCTATTGACCCGAAGGCAAAAAATCAAAAAATAAAACATGCTAGGTTAGGAAAAGCTTATCAAAAATATTAATAAAAAACTCAAAAAAATATTAAAAAATAAAATAAACCTATGAACATGCAAACAAAAAGTTGGTTAAAAATAAGAAAATTGAACACAAAAATCATAAAAACCTGTTGTCAGTAATTTAGCCATAACTTTTAAAATATACACCTATTTCTCAAAAAAAATTTGAAGGTTATTTATAGGTCCAAGGTGCACCTCTCTAAAAAAATGAAGTCAAACTAATGAAAAAAAAGTTATTAGCTTTGTACTAACCATTTTTACTAGAAAAATAAAAACTAGAAAGTGGTAGTCACTAAAAGAGTTATAACTTCTAAAATATAAAGATATTTTTTTTTGAAAAATTTAAAGAATATCAATAACATATTTATCTATACTCATGAAAAAATTTATAAAAAAAAAATTAAGTAAATAAAAAGTTATTAATTCTTTATGGGCTGTTTTTACTCTAGCAAAGCAAAAATAATAAAAAAAGAATTAAAACTATGAATACAAAGAAATTTGTGGGTTGCACACTCATGAAGATAGTCCCACCGAGCATGTCATTTGTGATCAAGTAATTTGACAAAAAGAGGAGGTTAGATCAAGTGTTAGTCCATAAAATCATGAAATCAACACACTAACATACTAACATCTCTAAGCCTGGATATTAGGGGGAGCTTAATGAAGAAACACCAATTGAAAACCCAACTAAAATTCAAATAACAACAATCTTTACCTTCCTTGAGAGCTCTAAATTATTTCTTCATTTGTCTTACTTAGATTATGCATAATAAGTCTTCATAAATGACAGAGGGCTAATATAATCTCCTCTACGTACCATTGTTGAATGCTTAGCTTGATTGATATGGCTTGAATCAATTTCAACATTATAACACTAGGATTTTAGCTTCATGAATTTATTCTTGTATTATAACTCTACTTTAATTGATCTCCCCAAATGAAGAGCTCTAGGCTTGCTTTTATAGGCTTTCAAATCCCTTGGAATGGGTTAAATCTGACCATGGTTGAGTTTATTAACTTTGGTTGAGTTTGGCATATTCCTAGAATATTTTTTTTAATTTTTTTCCAAAAGTGACAACTCACAACTATGGTTGAGTTTATTAACTTTGGTTGAGTTTGTCATATTTATAGGATATTCTTTTAGATATTTTCCAAAAGTGACAACTCACAAAGGTAAGATGCCCTTGAATTTTCTTTTTAGTAATTGATTTATTAGCTCATGGGTGAACTCATTGAGGATTTGAAATTGATTTAAATTTCTAATTGATTTTGATTAGGGTGTGCAAGTTAATTAATTCTTTTTAGGCATTTGATCATTTGTTTGATTTTGATGAATGCAATGTGTGTATTTACCTTATTTAATTGATTTAATGCAAGGTTATAAATCCAAACTTGAGACTAATATAAATTCTTGGGCTAGGTATTTAATTATTGGAAAGAATTGATCTAAAGTAAGATATGAAGCCATTGGTGGCCAAATTTACATATCTATAGTTTTCCCCTATTTGGGAAGATGTTGCAAGCTATAAGCATAGTAAAATCTTTTCAAAGAATAAAATTGTTATTTATGCTTACGAATTCAATGGTAATGATGACAAAATTTACATGTCTACATATAGTATCAAAAATATATCTATGTTCCCATTATTCTTCCAAATCCATAATTAGTTTTTATCCTATCCATGTTGAGATCTTTCAAAATTACCTAATAGGTATTTTTTGTTTATGCCAAAACTATTATTTTAGGGTCATTTTTTGGGGGTTTTACTAATATTTGGAGAAATATAGATATTTTGGATTTGATCCAATATTTTTCATGAATTATGCTTAGAAAATATAAATTTTAAAAAACATCATATTTTTGGATCTTCTAGAGATTTTCTATGAATTTTTTAAAATTCAAATATATAGGCCAAGCAATGAGATGAAAAGAAGATAATTGATCTTTTGATGTATATTTTAATAAATGTGGGATAAAAATGATCAATAGATTATTAATTCTAAGAGATTTCCTAAAATCCATATTTTGCATTATTTTAGCTTATTGTGCTCTTGTGGCATGATGTTTAACTTGTTGTTATTTGTGATGAAGTACCAAAGAGTTCCAACTAACTACCTTCTTAATAAATACCACACAAACTATAGCATGACCATTATGCTTAAATTCCACTGACTATCCACTAATAGTTTATTGTAATTACTACCAAGGTCTAACATATGACCATCTGCTTAGTAAATTTATTCCCCAAGGGCTAGACCTCACCATTGAGCCTTGTTTTTAGAGTGTTCAACTTTTGTGTCTCATAAATTTTGATCTATAAACCATTGAGAGGTATTTTTTTACCTTAGATAGTTTTTTTATATATGCATAGTTGTATGATTATTTTTGTAATTTTATAAACCATATTTCTAGAATTTTTTTACAAAGTAAAGTGAAGTTGATATATAAATCAATCCTAACTTAAAGAAGATAAATCACACTTACCCTTACACTTGTTGGTAAAGCTATAAAATCAAGGCCATGACCAATATGGATCCTCTAGACCTAACCAAGGGGTCCCTTACCATAATAATATAACTATAGAGGGTTCCAAAGCCTCTAGTCAAACAAAACCATTTGATAACCCTAGATAGGTCTGATGTTTTCTATATTCACAAAGTAAATATAAATTAAAATATAACCTAATTCTCAACAAATCTTGTGGCATAAAATTGGGGTAATAAACATAAAATCAAACATGTATAGGATATCTATAATTAAGCCAATGTATAGGAAATCCTAATACATGAGAGAGAGAAGCATATAAGCTAACAAATACAAATCTATCTACTTTAACAAAATATTAATAAAGTTAGGAATACTTGCCTTTGAAGATGATCCTATCGAGTGTCAATATCTCCATTGGCCAAGGTGCTTCACAAGAGGTTGTTGTGGTATGCAAGGATAACAAAGATAAGTTAACTCTAGGCTACATAATTTATCTATGCATATAAAAGGCTTCTCCAAAAGACAAGATCCATATCTCCAAGTGTAGTATTGAAACCCTATGTAATGCTCCTCAATTAGAATGGTAGATAAACATATGTGCAATATATGATGTTATTATTCTTTTATCTCTATAAATGGCATAAATAATGTTTATATATAGTTGAAGATAACATTGAACCCTTATAAAAGTTTAGCAGACAGTGTCGACCCTAATCGACCATGTATTATTAATTTATAAAAGTAGGTTAGGTCTTAGTCTGGGTTATCCAAGGTAGATCTAGACCTATAATATGATAATATAATTTAAGTACAAGGTCAACCCAAATTGAATTTGTTTGATAAATGTTAAAAAGAGTTTTTGGCTTAGATAAGGGTTGTTTAAGGTGGTGAATTAATTAGAGGAATGTTTAAAGGATGTTTCAAAGCTTAGGTAGGTGTATAGGAGTTGTTTGTGTTGATTTTAAATGGTGGTATAGGGGAAAGAAATCTTATGAAATATTAATGGTATTTTCACCCATTTCTCAATGTACCCTTTAAGGCATACACTCAAAGAGATTGAGACTCAATGGGTTCATACAAGAGAGAAATCATCATTAATTGATAAAGTTTGAAAATATTATGTGTATATATATACCCCACTCTAATTTTATCACATGTCATTAATGTGTAACATGGGATGGTACTTCAAGAAAAGAACATATCAACACACAACACTGAGGCTAATTAAATTTTAGAAAGAAGTGAATAAGATAAATAAAAGGATAGAATTAAAAAATACATAAATTTGCTTACCTTTGTGTTGTATAAGAGGAAGTGAAATAAATGTGAAGGTGTCCAATATTTAGAACATTAGGTGAACCTAAAAAAAATAGCAAAAATCAATTTAAAAAAAAATATACATGTAATATGTGAAAAGGCTCTATATAATGTCAGAATTCTAAAACATCTTATAGTTTGGAAAAAGAGATAATAGAAACAAAGTTATGAGTGAAAAATAGAATCTAATTTTAAATATTTGATAGGTAAATAATTTTGAATAGTAAATATAAATAGGCTGAAAATAAATTCATTTGTTATTTTAATATTTAAAGAAAATATTGTTGTAAGAGAACCAGTTTGACCATACAGAGAGACCATGGTGAAGATATGATAACTATGACATAGAGGACACATAGTGGTTGTAATAGGTATAGTACAAATAAGGAAAGCATTAATATAATTATTTTTATGAAATTTTAATTGAAATTAAGCTAAATATAAAAAATTAGAAGTTAGATCAAATGTAGACACTAAAACTAACCCTAGGAAAATTTTATGTATATTAGGGGTAGAATGGGGTACTAGGTAGGAAAAGATCAAACTAATAGTTGCCTAAGGCATTTATTGTAAATAGTCAAAAATTCAATGCAAACTAAGAATAGAGTCATCCATTTCAATTCAATTTGGAAGGAAAAATAAATCTAAGGGGTCAAATTCATAAAATTGGGCTGATTTAGTATCACTAGAGATGGTCGATTGCATAGTAGTGGCCTGATCCAATTGGAAATAGGGAAATGGATAATATAGTACCTTTTGGATCATGTAATTTGTAATATGTGTCTAATATAATTTATTAAATTAGGTTGAATATGTAGCATAAGGTTGATATAGTATGATAGAACTAGAAAAGGGTCGATTTAGTATTGAACAATCCCATAGCATTTGGAAGAATGGGTCGACTATGTAACAAAAGGATAATGTAGTATGGAAAAAACATGACATGGCTGATTTAGTATTTAATATGTTGACAGTGTAAGAACAACTAAAAAAATAAATCAAACAAGATGATGAAGTAGTTTATATGTAGTTTTTTTAGAATATTTAAGAATATATTATATTATTATGACATTAATATATAATACATTCTATATTATTTGATATTTTGTAGAGGTGATGAAGATTTTGGTGACTAATGGATACATCCTAGATACTAGATTTATTAGAGAGTTTGTCAGAATTATATAGAGATCGAAGCATTACCTTAGGTTTTAGAGGCATCATGTAGATGAGATGGATCCTACTGAGTATTGATATCATTATCATGTTCTTAAGAGTATGGGAATGATTTAACAACACTTTTTTATGGGAGGTGGAGGGGTATATTATAGAAGTGGAGATCAATTTAGAGGATGTCCATGCCTTACTTAGACTTCTTATTAATGGGACGTAAATGATATAAGATGCACTAAAGTCTAAGGATGAGAGACATGCCTTAGACCATTAATTAAAATGATCAAATAATATCTATCCTAGGTTACATATTAGCTTATTTGATGTTTACATCATGTCCATTCCATATATATATATAATGCCATGATAGGGATTTTAATATCACAAGTATTGTGTCATAAGTTGGATGGCAAAGTAGCATATGCGATAACCTTGTGTTAGTTTATCTTGGATCATGGTGCCTTATACAATCGTGGTTCTATCATGTGGTCCATCTCATGCATGATCTATATGGGATACTAGCCTAGGGGTAGAAGATAATGGGCCTAGTCATTTTGTTGAGTGTATGGATCTATGAGAGATTCCTTATGTATCATTTGACTACTTTTCCCCATATGGTCAATGAAAGGTTACCTCAAGTTATTCAATGGAGGTAAGACCATGTAGTGTAGTCCATTACCCATATTAAATCTTTATAGACTATCACATGAGGGTAGATTATATAGTAGATGTATACTCATGTTGCTATTATATGGTTGAGTTGGACCATTATTTATATAGGTTTGTCATGTGTGTAGATCATAAGTCACTATGCTTTGTGGGTAGAGCCTCATCTAGTGGCTTGTATACAAAAATATTTTGGACCACCACATTCATCATCCCTTATAATAGTGCCTACTTATTAGGCACGTGACACTCTAGAGACCTAAGAGGGAGAGGAGGCATAGGGGTACCTATTAAGATACCTATGATTAGCCTTAACAAGCTAGACCATGTGCTAGTTAGGCATGATAGCAGGAGGTAACAAGGATTGGATGAGATGAAACCATGGATGTGGATGTGAGAGATTTGGGAGTAGAGCATGTACCATAATAGAGGTGGAAACAACCATCACAAATTCAATGGAGACAAAGACACCATCAAAGAAAAGATATATAGGTGTTATATGTCACATAAGGGGATCCTATAGTGATTTTAAGACATGATTGTTCAATATATAGGTCATTGAGGAGGGTGACATGATTGTATTAGGTGGTGACTCCTAGTTTTACATTGGTGTAGAGGCAACTGATAGAGGAGGTGCTTGGTGGGTGAGTAGATAGTGAAATGATGTTTAGGGATACTGAAACTAGTGAAAAGTGTTTTGATTTAGTTTATATTTGTATATGAAACACTAGTTACATTGTTTCTTATGATATATATATATATATACACACACACACACACACATATATATATATATACACACACACACACACAGATGAGATATGATGTATATTTGGTTTTAGGTTTTGCATATACTATTGTTGTAGAGGTGATCAGATGGGAAGCCCAGATTATGGCTATGTACCATGATATTTTGGATGGGGTGATGTCACCTTATGACCCTACCACTTTGATTGATCTTATGGTTCCATCTACCCTAGCTCATGTTAGCTAGTTTATACTCATGGGAGAGGTCACATGATAGATGTAGGCATGAGGTGATTTTTTGCATCCACCTATAGGGGTAAGAGCTAGAGAGGCTCAATCCTAGTAAACCTTTCCAAAAAAGTGAGTAGTACACATGGCTAATATGATACAACTTGGATAGGTATATTCCTAGGTTTCCAACCTATAGAGTTAAGTTGTTGGGTTGATATCCTAGACTACCTCTTTATATTACACCATTTAGAAGGGTCAATCACATGCATTGATGAGTAACATGGCTAGGCCATAGGATAGACAAGATGGAGCACAACCTTAGAGATATAGCCATTGTACTTTGTACTTGTATTATATCAAAATCATGATATATATATATATATATATATATATATATATATGGATACTGATAGTTCATTGATCTATAATTTGTACTTATATTTGTATGTGGATGTATGGATATATATCCTTTCTAGCGCATGTATTTTACTTTTGTTGTATATGCTATTGGAAATATGTGATGTGTGTTTTATTTTCTAGCATTATTTGGTACACATGCATGGTTAAAAATAAAATGAAAAAATGATTTTGAAAAGTATAATTAATCAAAAAGTTATAATATACACTATATCATGATGGGAAATGTGTAAAAATAAAATATGAATAAGTATAATAAACCAAAATGGTAAAAGGTTAAAAAAATGTTTTCAAAACATGTAACAAATTTTGCATCAAGTTAAAACAAAATAAAAGTCATACTATATCACGTTGAGAAGTATGAAAATTTGTAATAAAATGGAATACACATGAAACCCAATGGTATAAAAAATAAGCAAACAATAAAGTCAATCAATAATACTAAATCAAGCTGGGAAGTATGAAAAGAGAAACAAAATGTAAATGTAAATCAAATTAGTAATACTAAATCAAGCTAGGAAGTATGAGAAATTTAATAAAATAGTTGTAAACATACATGCAATTAGAAAATAAAAATATAAAATTGAAGTGCTTATGAAGTAAACATAAAAAATAAATAAATAAAATTAATATGGGAAGTATGTCAATCATGTGTAAATCATAATCTAACACAAATTATCTCAAATTTGAAGCATGTAATCTTATTATGACTTGGTTATAGTATGAATTGGGTATTAGAATATTTTATGAGGAGGTATTGGTCCTATCCATGGTCTCATACTAAAAATCATAAATAAAACACCAATGAGGTGGAAAAAACTATGGGAATAATTTAAAAAGTGTTTTATGTGGTAATTTGTGAGGAGGTCCTGGTCCTATCCATGGTTTTTACACTAAAAATCACAAGGTGAACACCAATGAGGTGAATGGTAGTAAAGATAAAATTAAGGAATTTTTTTATTATGGTAATTTTTGAGGAGAGTTTAGTCATATCCATGGTCTTACATTGTAACTCACAAAAGGAAACCCTAGGGGGAATTATTATAACTCATCATGTTTGTTTGATTTAATTCTATATTGTTTCAAATAGGCAATTCATGATGAAGGAAAGAAGGATCAACTGGTAAGATATAGAGTCAAACCAATTATATAGTGTTCTATAAGATATGAAATAAAATAAGGTATAAACATAGAGAAATTGAATAGGCTAAACATATACATAGATAGAATTATTGTGTATTGAAGATAAGACATGAACAATAAAATATAAGATAATGTATCGATAGGGATGACTATGTTATAAAAAAATATTTTTTTCAAGATAATAACTAATCAAATATGATTGAAGCACACAATAAATTAGATCAATTGTGTTTGATCTAATTGTAGCACATAACACAAACCTTGTACTAATGCTAGGTATTATAAGTTTTTCAATACAAAAAATAATGATCAAATAGCAAAAAATAAAATTATAATGTAAATACTAATATAAGTGGTCTTCCTAAATTTTCTTAAGCTATAATATATTTTTAAATTAATTTGACAGGGAGTTGGCTATAAAAAGGAAATAAAAATCAATCTATGGATAGTGTCATGTAGTTTAAGTTGAAATGGATCTATATTGGTGAAGGCAATAGCTTGGTATTAGTACCTACGCCCTCACTTTATAATATTATAAAAATAAGGTTGTTGTGTTATTTTCTAATATATATCATCAATCACATGTTTATACTTGGTTAGAAAACCAAGTCAACTTCTCCCTTGCTGATGAAATCCAAGTAGGTAGACCTTGGGAAGAAAATGTCTACTATTGTTTAGTGTTAAGTAATTTTGAAGTGTGTACAAAAGTGAAAAATAGTTGAATTAAATTGGTAAATTAAATACCTCATGTTTAATTTATGTTTGTTACTCTAAGAAAGCAAGAAACTAAAATTAAAAGTGAATTAATTACTATAAAAATAAGTTAATTATTTTATTTGTGAAGATTATAGAGTCATTTCAGGTGACACTATATGTAAACATTATAGAATAGAGTTGATAGGGATGATATTATCTATGGAAGAAATATCCAAAATAACATAGTCAAACAAGTTGATTGAGTATTCTAGAGAGAATTTAGGCTATAGAACTATGTTGAGCTAGTCGACACAGTTCATTATAGGGTTGTAGTTTTGTAGACTAAAAATTGTGAAAAATAAGATTGCAAATGAAATTGAAATGATAGAGAAGGTAATAATGAACCTTGATTATTTTAAAGATTCTTAATTTTCTAATTTTATGATGTGTTACTCAAATTCTATTTTTAATATTATGTGAATAGAGCCAATTGGGTCGATGATGTCTATAAACCTGTATTTTAAAAAATAGAATTAAGAATAGAGTCAATTGGGTCAATTAATTTTGTAATCCTATGGTTTAAAAATAGAAATTTGTCAAGTTGATCGAGTTAGTTACCTATTATTGGAGAAGACATACACAAAGAAAATAAAATTGATTTGGAGTGATTGTGTGTTAAACCTGTGTACAAAATGTTAGACTATATTGACAGGTTTGATACAATATTATAAAAATAAAACATATATAAGATGATAATAAATGAAAGTGTGAAATAAAACCTAAAAGGGTTATATTCATGTTGAGTTCACTAGAATTTATATAAGGGAAAGTGAAGCTGATTTACAAATCAATCCTAGCTCAGAGAAGATAAATGACACTTACCATTTTGATTGTTGGTATATTTATACAGTATGGGTCATGACCAAGATGGATCTACTAGACCTAACCAAGGGGTCCCTTACCACTTTAATATCACTATATAGAGTTCCAAAGACTCTAGTCAAGCAACACCATGAAATAACCCTAGATAGGCCCTATGTTTTTTGTATTCAAAAATTAAATACAAAGTAATGTAAAATCTAACATAGTGCTTACCAAATCTTGTGGCAGAAAATAGGGGTAATAAATGAAAAAATAAACATGCATAGGAGATCTATACTTAATCTAATGTATAGGAAATCCTAATGCATGGGAGAGAGAATCATATAAGATAACAAATGAAAATATATTTACCTTAACAAAGGAAGAACAAAGTTAGGAATACATACCTTTGAAGATGAACCCATCGAGCCTCAATCTATTCCTTGGCCAAGGTGCTTTGTAATAGGTTTTTGTGGTATGTAAATATAACAAGGATAAGTCATATCTAGGTTACACAACTTATCTATGAATCCAAAATACTTCACAAGATAAGATCTGATCCTTAATTATAATATTAAAATCCTAATAAATGTTCCTTAAGTAAAATGGTAGATAATAAGATGCGTAATATATTATGTTATTCTTCTTGTCTCTCTATAAATGGCATGAATAATGTGCATATATATCTGAATCTAACCATAAACCTTTTGAAAGTTTAGTAGATAATGTCAACCTTAATATACCATGTACTATTAATTGATACATGAAAATTAGGTCATGGTCTAGGTCAGCTGAGGCCAACCTAGACCCATAATGTGACAATATAATTTAAGTACAATGTCAGCCTAGACTGACATTATTCAATAAATGTCAAAAAGATTTTTTTTCCTTAGATAGGGGTTGTTTAAGGTCGTGAATTACTTAGAGGAGTGTGTAAGGGAGATTTACAATCTTAGATAAGTGTATAGGAGAAGTTTGTGTTGATTTCAAGTGGTGGTATAGGGGACAATTTTTTTGTGAAGCACCAATGGTATGCCCACCCCTTTCCAAGTGCACCCTTTAAGGCATGCACTTAGAGAGATTGAGAATCAATGGGTTCCAACAAGATAGAAAGCATCAATAATTGAAAAAGTTTTAAAATATTATGTGTATACATAATCTTTAGTTTTTATTTTATTTTTTAACTAGATCATATATTTTGGACACTCCAAATGCCATAAATTTTGACTGATAGCTCAAATTTTCATTTTTTTAAGTTCATATTTTTTTCACTTTATTCACATATGTAACATAAAATTAGTTTTATAATAAATTATATTTTATTTTTTTAACATAATGGCCTATTTTGTAAACTATGAATCATATTACTTAGAATTGAGTATATGTGCCACCTCATTTTCATAACGGATCACATTTTAATGATTTATATAGATTTTAGGTTATTTTTTAGATGTATTTTATACTTGTACTAATTCATAAAGTTCCATATGGGGTTTTATTATTTACCTTCATGTGTGTGTGACTTTTCACACCACTTTTTAGTTTTGGTTGTTGAATACTTCCATGTGGCATATTGGGAACTATCACTTGGGAATTTTGTAATGATTTTTGTGAAAACCTACCACATTAAGGATTTATTCATACCTATTTTGTATTCACTCCCTAGTCAAAAACATGGGTGGTTTTGTGCATTGTTAATGTTTCATTGGTTGTTTGAGTATCTTATGTACATTGTGTTTGTTCCTAATCGATCTAGAGACTAGTTATTTTTCATGCTAAATACTTTTTATGCAAATATTATTAGGCTTTCAATATAAAATGGAACATGTATCAATATTTACTCTTGTTTATATAATAATATTCTTAGGATATACTTTTGTTTCCTTCTTAATTATATTTTAGGATTCACCATATTCATAATTCATCTACATTAGAAATTGTTGACAATTTTGACCTCACAGGTCAAATTATCACCCCTACCATTCAAAACTTTGCACAACATGTAAGTTGACCTTGTGAGTTAGTATTTGATCCTGAAAAGTCCTTGAAGAATCCATGGTTAATAGGTATTAAGTTTGTTTAGGTGATTTAATGTCTTTTCCTTCACTTGTCTTGTGCTTTCTAGTCATTTTTTAGGCCTTTCAGATCATTTTTAGTGGTAAGAAGAGCATGGAGTGTATTACTAAGTGTCATAGCATGAGTAAAGCTCATTAAATTCCTAAAAAATTAATAATTAGATTAATCACATTATTAACTAATTTTATGACTCATTTCTATGCAAAATCTGACCATTTTTGTTATTCAGAGAAGGTTTTGATAATATCTGATCATAAGGTAACTTGTTTCCTTATCGCCAAACCTACCTCATGGTGGTGAATAACTACTCCATAATATGGATATGTTTTGTAAATTAAATTCAAGCTAATTTTAATCTATATTTTCATATCTAATATAGTCAACTCCCCTCCCCTGTCTATACTGTATTCACCTACAGTCAATAGGCACCAAGAAAGAGCACTAAACTAGTGGCTAAGAGAGGTTTCTTTGAGAGAAACATGGGTGAAAGGAGGGATTGTTTATTTATGTTATAATCAAGAGCATAGTAACATGAATTTCATAAATGGTCTTAAGAGACTTAACACAATAAAAGTGTTCACCTATATTAGCACTGTGTCTACCTATGGTCAAGAAGTGGGAACAAGAAAATAATGTGGCAGAGTTAAGGTCACTATTGAGACAATGGTCAAGGAATGCTCACTCCAAAAAGGTTTTGAGTTTGGGTTAATTATTATAATGGGTTAAATATCTAAGGTTTAAGGTATACATGAGGTATAATTTGGAGAAAGGTCACCTACAGCTAACCTAGAGAGGCTATAGCCAACTACATGAAATGTATGTAAGGTGACTTCAAGGGTTTGTATTAAGGAAGACTTTCAAAGAATGGTTGGCTTAATTAAGCAATTAATCCATAGAAGGTAAATTCAAAATAACCCTATGTGATCATAAATTCCATGGCATACCTACCTACAACCCTGGTCTATATAATGGAAAATTAATAAAGAAGCACAATTAAGTGTTTGTGGAACACAAAAATGTCTTAAAAGGTAAGAGTATATGATGCAATCATGAGCATAATCATGATCTATCAAGGAGATGTAGTTAGTTTTGGTTTTGGCATAAAAAACATTCAATGAAGGAATTTGTACACACTCAACCACCTTAGATGCATCTACAACCATAAGGGAAGCTAACACCTACAACTACCTCTCCTCTCATCATGGAATGTGCTATAAGTTCCTAAGTTTAATTGTTTGATATAATCATGATTCCAAGAGGGAGGTTGAAAATGTAGTAAGGTGAATGAACTTAAAGGTACTTTGTATTCCAAATCCTCTCAAAGAAACTCACCTATAGTAGTGCTTAGGTAGGGTAGGCTCATAGGACTTATAAAAGCTAGTTATCTTAGAGTTAGAACAAGAATGAGAAATTGGTAAGCAAGGAAGTGTCTATTAGGTTTTAAATAGACACTTTGAATTAGAATAAGCCCTAAAAGACTAATGAATTACTTTGAATATAGTGGTAATGTATACCTCTAAGTTAGACTGAAATGGAACACACTTACAACCTCTTAGTTAGCCTAAGCATGGCATAAGAAAGAGGGTTGAAATGAAACTTGATTTGATTTGCATTCCCTCAAGGTTGAAAATGTTCATATGGAGGTTTTGGAAAGGTCTAGTTTAGATTATAGGTCTATAAAAGGAGCACATGCCCATACACCATGATAACTAACCAAAATCTTGCAACAACATAGTCACAATTGATTGTCAATGGAGCTTGGAGGTGTTTCATGAGGAGGATGGAACAATATTAAGACTTACAAGTTAATTATGGAGTTGGGAAGCATCATGAAATTAATTTTGGAAACCATACAAAGGTTTGAAAACCTATAGGTACACCATTCCTCTATAATAGAGTACCTAAAATGTTTCATAAAGATATATAGGGTTCTCACATCATAAAGATCATCTACAATAGTCTAGAGAAGAACCTACAGTCATCATGGAAGTCAAGGATGTTGCATATGTTTTGGTCTATGAAGTAAGTTCCATGGTCAATATGATGATATGAATGAATTTTATAAAAAGGAAATATTTAGGGTTTAAAATAAATACCAAGTGAATGATTCTACCACCTATATAGAGATTATGAAACCTTATATCCATATAAATTTAAGCAAGCTCAGTCAATCTAGGGGCTTTCAAACACAATGGTTATGAAGGTTTTTCTTGATAATGATAATAGTTAATAAAAATTTATTGAGAATTATAGGTTATGGGATAAATATAATAGTGTATAGGGTCCTAAAACACAATCCTAAATTCAATAACCATCTCATAAAACCAATATCTATAGGACCACAGAGAAGGAGCTACAATCCTCATGCTAGTTATAAGGCTTTCCTTGGGGTTTGGTATATGAAAAGGTTTCATGATCAAGATAGTGATGTGAGGAAAAAAATTAAAATAAAAATGATGTAAAACATATTTAACATGAATATTAATTTCCAATCACATTTATCATAGTCATGTTTACACTAAGAGCATAACACCTACAACCAAGAAGGGTAACACAGCTAACTATGTTCCAAGCTTGTCAAGGTTAAATTTTAAAGTTTGATAGAGGTGGATGAAAAATAACATGGTGATATGTAATGTGAAAATTAGATGAATATGTATAAATCACTTCAAAATATCCTTGAAAATTTTCAAAAACCTACAGGTATGGACTTTTAGGCTTACACAGTCAACTTTTGCACTAAATCCTTACCATTTGGAAGGTCTATGAGGAAGTAAAGGATAGTTTAGGGTAATGAATGGTTATGGAACATAAAAATAATGACCATAAAAACAATTAGAGACAATTATATCATGAAAAAAATGTAATTATATCTTAAAATAAGACAACATATAGTTCATATGCCATTTTTTGCACACAATCAAGGCTTGAAAAGTTTGCTTTTGAAATTTTGGAGTTTGAGGGAGCTAGAAAGATCAGTTTGACTTAAAATTTTGTAAATAGAGTCCTCATGATCAAATTAACACCCAAATATAATTTTTTTTCATTTATAAATAGGGAAAATATCCTCTATTTTGTCTCATAAGTAGGCCACTTTCAAGCATGCATGGAGGAAAACAATGATGAGAGAGCGACCAAAATGAGTGTTGCATGACTTGAAAACACTTTTTGATGACTTGAGATGTTTCAATAAGATTTTTTGATATGTTAATATCATTTTTAATCATATTAATTATGATAAAACACTCAGAAGTGTTGGTGGGTGGCCATTTGCACTCAAATCCCACTAGCCTAGACTAGGCATTTTGCCCAACAGGGGGTCATTTCTACTTCCAAGGTATAATGACCACTAAAAATAATTGAAAATTTTTAATTGGAATATATAATATGTTTTAAAGGTGTTTTTTTTCATAATAGGCCACAAGAATCCATTTTTGGGTTCAAAAGTAAGACAGGGTGCACAAAATGAAGGAATTCACTCAAGAGGCCATGTTTGGATGCTCACCCCATAAAGGAGGTTTATCATGTGACATAAAGGAGTTATATGATGTTTAATTAATTATTATAACTCAATTTTTTTAATTTTTTTCTCAGGTTGGACGTTCCAATTTTATGAATCATCCTTAAGGGTGAAAACTACCAAAAACCCTCCTAAAACCTTGTTTTGGACTAGTTTGAAAATATTGAGTTGGATACCCAAAAAAATGGAAAATTTTATTCATTAAAAATACCATATGTTATAGGAGAATATAATAATTTCCTTCACATATCTTTTTTATGTACCTTCACTTGTATGGATTTGTATAAAAATTGTACTTTTTGATGTTTTTGAGATAAAATAAGTGTTCTAAGGAGTATATAAAGATTCCAATTGATTTAAAATGAATATTAGGACTTATTTTACCTAATAAAACTCAAAAATATATAAAAATACATTTAAAATTTCCAAAACCATTTCATTATTTTGGGCTAGTCAGAAAATGCCTTTGAAGGACAAGCCTTCCAAAGGCCACTTCTTAGTTTTATTACTTCCATGTGGTTCTAGACCACAAAAATTGACATGGAGAATGTTGGTTGCATGATAAAATTTAATAAAACACTTTTTTTGAGTTTTTACACCTATATGTGCTCCCAACAACAAAATTTTTCTTCTAGGGCTAAAAGGGCTAATTAAGCCTAATTTGGTAGGCTAAATGGGCTAGAAAACATAACAAATCTTGGAGTTTGTACATGAAATTTTTTACGGATATTTGGGAGGATAATGGGTACCTTTAAATTTTTTTTTTTTCATTATCACTTCTAGTTTCTCCTAGACAAGGAGATTTTTAGGAAAATACGGCTATAAGGAATACATGGAAAATGCATATTTTTGGTGTTGTGTCAAGTATTGTTGAGTGTTTTATGCCTAAAGTTTACTTGAAAAAGGTTTTTTATGACATTTATAATCCTTAAATTTATGATATATTCTTTATTGATGTAAATTTTAAGAAAACTCCTCTTTTTCCTTCTATGCCTTGGTGAAAATGAGCCTTTTAAGGGGTTTTGAAGGCTAAATAGGTGCATATAGCCTATTAAAAAGACTTTGAAAGTTTAAGTATGATACTAAACGCCATATTAAAGGTATTATTAATTAAATTAATATTTATAATTAAATTAATATTTGGAAAAGGTCTCTAACAAGTGTAAATAGGACTCTTCCTCATCTAAATGCACATGTGCAAGACAAAGTCAATTTGTTGAAGGAGTCTTATAACCAACTATTTACAAGTTTTATATAATAATTAATGATACTATATAATGGTTAAAATAAAATAATTTCAAGTAATTTAATACCTAATCCATGGAAGATACTTTTTCATCAATGGAGATACGAAGGCTAAAATCTAGGGGTTGGTGCAAGAATATAGGTACTCTCCAAGTGCTCTAAGATTAACCAAACATAATGATAAGTATCATAAGACCAATAAAATTTTTATAAATTATTCCATGCCAATTTATTGAGGGAAAATATTTTAGAAGATAAAAATGATATGTATCACTTTTGGGGGAGCCATTTGACCAAGTTTGAGGTCCCCTACTTTGGGGCTGCTTTGTCTCCAAGCATTTATTTCCTATATATTTTATTTTTTATACAATTAATAAGATTATTTTATATTTTTATTTTTAATAAATGATTCCAAAATTTATAATAACCTTTTGGAGAGAAATAAGAAGCAAAATTCCTCCATTTTCAAGTCCTTTCTAGTGAAGTGTATGTGCTTGCCATTGATATAACTTAGTGAAATAATTGTTTTCCTTGGTTATAGTCTAGTTTTTTACCTTAATGAGAGATTTTTTATTTTATATAGGTCATTATAAGTGTCTAAATCAAGATTAATTTCATGTATTATATGTGAGTTTAGTCCTTCTTTGCATAAGTTGAGTTTGTAAGGTCCATATTGTGAAATATTGATGTAGAAATCTTACTTAGGTGTAGTGAATGTGTGTGTAAGATTTTATCTTTAATATAAGTTTAATTTAAATAATTTGAGTTCAAAAAATAATTTATACATCACCCTCCATTTCAATTTTTATTCATTTTCATCCATTTTCATTATCTTTTGCACCCTTTTCCTTGTCATAATCAATTAGTAGTTTGAAAGCAAGTTTTAGTGAGAGTAAGAAGGGAACCAACCCTCTCTGGCTATTATATCCCTTCTTAAGTCACACAAAATTTTTATATATTCCATGTTCCAATAAGAGTGATGAATTAAACACTTTCTCACAAGGGCACACTCTTGATTGGCAACATAAACTTCATTATTCTTTTGATCTTTCATTTTACATGGGTACCTCATTAGGCCTAGTTATCAGGACCCATATTTATGAGCATAATACTTATATTATTTTATAAAATTACCTATACTTTTTTATATGATTTGTGTTGGCATGTTTCATTTTCACATTTGATGTGAGGTCACCTTAGGTGATGTGTTACCAAGGTGTGACTTATTATGTGCAGTATTTATGTGAACAACATTATTTTAGTAGTAGTTATCCTCACATGTATGATATAGGAAATTTATAACTTGGGGAATGATCATATCCAAAATTTTACTCAAACAATAATAATATCTCACTCACCTATTTATTTTCCTATATAAATACCCTTTGTGTCCTTATGGAAAGTTAGAATGGATATTAGAATCATCTCCAGAGATTGTGGATATGTAGTTTGTGAGAGACATATATTCTAGTGAAACCACTATTAGTTTCATAAAAATTAAATTTTATATTACATTAAATTAATTTAGTGCACATTTTTAGTGAATATGTTTCTATGATCTAAGCATTATTTTGTGGATGGATGTTTTCATTGCAAAGTTTTCCTCAGCCTTCCTCAATTCCCATAGATCATGTTATGTGAAGAATAGGTGAATGTCATAAAATTGAAACATTTAATTGACCAATAATGATGTATATTTAAGCCTTAATTAATTTAGGTAAGATTAAAAAATTAATATTCCATTCCTTAATATTTCTAGTCTTGTACTCACTTAGTGTGAGAGTTTTGTTTACTTACCAAGTGGAAGGAATTTAATAAACTTAACATATCTCATTTCCCCCCCCCCCCCCCCCTATTTTATATAAATAGAAACATGAGATTAATGTCCTTACATGTTAATGGTTAATTTATTCCATTAATTAATATAATAATAGGATATATGAATATAATAATAATATTATTAAAGGAGTTTGATGATTCACATAAACTAGACCAAAAACTAATAATATAACTCTACCGAAACGTCCAACATAAGTGACCATACATACATTTATAAATCACTAAGATTACCTTATAAATAAAAAATCATGAAATTAATAATAAAATAGGCTCTTATTAATACATTCAATTCAAGGTAATAATTATTTGAGAAGATATTGCTTTGCATATGGTTTACAACATCTTGAATTTGAGGCTAGTATTGTGTTAGTGAATAAAACAAATCAATCAAAAACACACTAAAATAACACCCTAAGCCTATCTCAAAGGGGGAGATTAGTTAACAAAACAAAAATGTAAAACACAACTAAAACATGAAAGAAATACCTTCCTTCACTTTCCTTGGATGCTCCAAAATGCTTGTTGTAGTGGCTTAGTATTGTGTTAGTGAATAAAACAAATCAATTAAAAACACACTAAACTAACACCCTAAACATATTTCAAAGGAGGAGATTAGTTAACAAAACAAAAATGGAAAACAAAACTAAAACATTAAATAAATACCTTCCTTCACCTTCCTTCGATGCTCCAAAATGCTTCTTGTAGTGGCTTGCGTAGTTTGTGCTCATGAAGTCTACATCAATGGAGTGTGGCTATCTCCATCTCTCCTTGGAACCATGTTTGGCTTTAGATTGGATTGTCTTGGCTCAATATTTTATCATAATAAAACTAATTGAAATGGATTTTTGAATTATTTGTGAATTATAAATTTGCATTATTCAAGCTTCAAATTCAATAGGCAAGGTCTCCTATTTATAGATTTTTGGAATGGTTTAGAATCAACCTGAACTGTCCATCTCAATATATAGATGTGTGGCTAAGGATTAATTTAATTATGTAATTAAAATTCATAAATAGGCTCATAAATATTTGGGATAGAGGGGCAATAAATAGCCATGAAGGGTCTTAATGAGGTATAAGAGGCATGAATCCCGATATTTTATGCATTTATGGCCTAGGGATGTCTTCCCAAGAAATGATGTCACCTGATGATGTAGTTAATGATAATAAATTTAAAATAAATATTTATTTAACAAGTTCCATGAAAAATTAACTTAAGGCCCTAATTTTTTTAATTAGCCTTAAATATGATTAGTCAACTTTGATGCAAAACCTTGGCAATTTTTGTACAAATTAATCAAATTGGTTGAAATGTCATATTATTGGATTGAAATTTTACTAGATTTGAATTGGAAGTTGATGTTAGATACGTTGGAACTACTATCCATTTAGGATGTTTTCAATGCAAAATAACAAAGGCACATGTCTTGTAGAAGAAATTTGGTAGAAAAGAGCAATTCAGAGCACGTAGGTGGGAAAATGTTATTTTAACTTGAAATGATCTAATCAAAGTTAGCTAATTCATAAATTAAAATTACCCATTTAATGATACCCTAGAAAAAATTGGCACTTGAATATAAAAATTTCAACTCTTTTAATTCATTTTAGTGTTTTTAGGCCAAATTGTGCATTTTGGTAGAAATTGGTCAAAAGCCTAATTGATGGTCATTGGTGGCCAGATTTAGGTCTCTAAAATAATTAATTACTAGGAGATTCTAGCGATTATAGGACTATAAAATTATTTTAAGGTCTGAAAAAGCAATCTACAGATTAAAATTAGCTCCATGTAAAGGTGGTATGTATTATATCCTTGAAAAAATATACTTATAAACTCAAACCCTTAAAATTATCAAGTTCCCAAGGTTCCACCCTCTTTTAGGCATACTAAAATTAAAAAAACACCATTTATAATTCACCTAGAAACTAAAGTGAATACTGTTAACAACTAGGGTATGAATGTTTTGTATATTTTCATAAAATCATAATACAAGTAAAAGATTAGGTACAATAATTTTAAATTTATTACAATAAAAAATATATTTTTATGTTAATCATTGAGATAAGCTACAAGGGTGTGTTATTACAATAGTTATCAAGTCTGAGCCATCTAGAATGATAATGAAACTAATGAACTTGATCTTTCAATTTCACTATGACTTCAATTCCTAAAACTTAGATCTACAATGTAAGAGTCTAATTATTAGTGTTTCAAAAAATGGTAAATGATGTTTATTTAATTGATTATGAATTGATTAGAGCATGATTTTACTTGAAATTTAATCTTCTAAAAGTAACTTCAAGTATTCAATTATTCTTACTTCAATTTTTACCTAGATCTCCTATGAAAAAAAAAAAATCTATTATCCATTTGGAAACCATATATTATTGGTGCATTCATTCCAAATTAGCAACTATAAGGTGGGAAATCACTTTAGTCAAAATTATATCCCATGTGTTTCCAATTTATTATATGCCACTATTACATATATTTGAACTAAGTCATTTTTAAATTTAAACTTTTATTTTGTGAGGGATGGTCTAAGAACAATAAGAAGTGGGATTTTTAATTTCAAACACATATACCACTAATTTCATTAAGATTTAGTCAAGAGACATGACACACCAAATAATATTGGTACACAATAATTTCATTTCCAAATGGCATTATATATATAAAAAATCCAAAATCCCCACCATTGTAAAGAGCTATATAATTCCACAGATGAAATATTGGCATACCAACCACATGACACTAATGGGTAGATTGTTTATCACCAATATGATGTATAACATGCCTTGTTATTATGTTATGCATTTTCTCTTCACTTACATCACCATCAATATTTCCATTAGCATGGCTTCCATTGCCATTCATTTCATTAGTAGTCCCATTCCTATTCTTTAGAGAAGCATTATGCCATGTTCATGGCCCATTATATTGGGTTATATTTTTATTTTTTCTATATCTAACAATAAAATTAATAAAATGTACAAAAAGTGGATCTCTTTGGTTGGACGTTAAACTCTATTAAAATTTATCATATAGACTATTATAGTTTATATATTATCTATCCATCAAGAAAATATATGGGTTTTCATGGTAATTCATTCCATTCAACATCATTTCATTTGGAAAGGGGGGAAATATTATTTCAAATTATTATTGGTTAAATTGGATAAGGTTTCAATATCTAAATGGATTATTGGTCTTGGTCTAAAAAGACATCCTATCTCCACACATTTTGTAGGAAAAAATTAAGCTAAAGAATGTATGAAGAATTAAATAATATGTGGATCTGTATCATTCTTTAAAAATGACATGGGATTATGCATATCAAGAAATTGAAATTTTTATTTATATATCTAACATTATTTTTTGAATATTTGATAGGCATAAAATTGTAAAGTTGATCTTAGGTTTGTGAATGTAACAAGAAAAAATGTACTCCTTAAAAAAAATTTAATGGTGTAGAATGAGATATATAATTTATCAATACTTTTGTTCTACATAAAAAAAATATGAGTTACATATGTGAAATATTCCTATAATAATTATTCAAAGTAACAAACAAACTATTATAGTTTATATATTATCTATAGATCAAGTAACTATATGGGTTTCCATGGCAATTCATTCCATTCAACATCATTTAATTTGGAAAGGGAGAAATATTATTTCAAATTATTATTGGTTAAATTGGAGAATTTTTCAATATCTACATGAATCATTAGTGGTCTTGGTCTAAAAAAGACATCCTATCTCCACAACTTTTGTAGGAAAATTTTGAGCTAGAGAATGTATGAAGAATCAAATAATGTGTGGATCCATATCATTGTTTCAAAATGCCATGGGATTATGCATATCAAGAAATTGAAATTTTTATTTCTATATTTGACATTATTTTGGGAATATTTGATAGGCATAAAGTTTTAAAGTTGCTCCTAGGTTTGTGAATGTAATAATAAAAAATGTACTCCTTAAAAAACATTTAATAGTGTAGAATGAGATATATAATTTATCAATACTTTGTTCTAAATAAAAAACACTATGATATAAATATTTTAAATATTCTTATAATAATTATTCAAAGTAATAATCAAATTATTCTAATTGAATTATTCATCAGAACCTATACACAGACATTATAAAAATTTGTTTGATTCAAAAAATTATTTCATAGGTCTAACAGTCCTTGTTATATAGTAAAATATAGAATTGGTTTTATTTATTGTGTTTTTCTTGCACAAGATTCCCTAATTCTTTAAAATAACCCATTTTTTATTTTTTATTTATTTTTACTTGTATACACAGGTTAGTTGGATTCATCAATCTCAAGTTACTTTAGTGGTACATCTTGGTTTGCATGCCAAACCATCTCTTGGAAACATATCCAATGTAAATACCACATTTGTGAATAAAAATTAATATAAAACACAATATGAAAGTAGATTCTTGACCACTCAGTTTGCCTTTGAAAATCTAGTTTGCTTAGCTTTCACGATCCGTTCTATGGGTTTATTTTGGTTAGCATGCCAAATCAACATCTAAAACATGTCTCATTAGGATAATAAAGCTCTTGAAAGAAAGTTTCATATTTTGTACTTGGTCAAAAAATTATTTTTTGATGTGTTTAATATGCATTGAAAATATTATAAAATCTTTCTCAAAACCCAAATTAGGTTTATTTTAGCTTATCAATAAAATTCTTAGTTTCTAAACTTAATTAGGATTTCAAACCCATATTACGTATTCATGGTTCAATATTGAAATTACTAGTTGTAACCAGGTTTTCCATGGTTGATTTGGTCTTGTCATTATTATTTTTATGTCCTATAGACCTAATCTTACTTGAAATTCTAATTAGGTTTGTGGGGGGTCATTATTGTTTTCATATTGCTAATTAATGTATTTTATATCAATTAGATCTAGCACTAATCGAGCTATCATTTTGTATTTTTGTATGGGATATAAGACTCTATTATGTCATTAAGTGTAAAAGGTGTGAAACTTAGTGCTAGATATGGATTTGAACACCAACTAGGTTGGGTCTTTTCCTTCCCTAGGATCTTATAATAATCAGCCTTGTAAACCCAACTAGGTGTGTAGGCCCCCAAAATAATGTATGCAGTGTTGAGAAGGATTTCATCCCCTCTTACGTCTTGAATATCCCCCTTCTAAGTCTCTTAGTGTTATCATGGAATTTAAACCTAATTAAAACATAAAACATGCTAATTTTTTTTTATCATGGTTCTAATCAAGGGTGCCAAACCTAATTAGGTCTTAGAAACCCCTTAAATTAAAACTTCAATATGCTCGAGTGTTATTCAAAATTGTAATGCCCAAATAGATTTTTGACCTATTTTAAGTTTCCTATTAGTTATATTCAGGACTTTCAAACATAATTAGAAATGGGGATTAAATGTTTGAAAAAGTGCAAATTTTAATTTACATATGCCTCCTAGAAGCCCAATTAGTATAAGAGGGAATTTGTTACCATTAAATTTTATCTGTTTGTCATTTTTATGATCCATCAATGACATTGGGAAGTTGTTTATAGCCTAAACAAAATGATGTTTTCATTTCTTGAAAATTGTGCCTAGTTTGAAAGTTGTTTATTGTTTTCTTTTTTTTTTGTGATAAATATATTTTATTTGTTAAATATTTGATTTAATTATTTGTAGGAAAAATGTAAATGGGATGCAACAATTGGAGGGAAAGAAGTGGTTGATGAGGGCATTCATGTATTTAGCTACATTTTAGAGGGAAACCAATTTTTATCTTGGTGCTAAATTTTTTAAATATTGCCTAATTTGAGACATCACAAGGGATGGCCCATTTTTCAATATTAGGATCACATTGTGAATTAGTCATTTTTATTTGTTTTAGTGTAATTTTTCTCTCATTCTTTTTTCCTTACCATTATGTTGGCCAAATTTATGCCTGGATAATTATAAACAATTAAACAATGTGTCATTAAAGGATATTCCTATTAATCAAAGTTATGAAAATTGCATATAATTACCTACACATGTAAATAATGGTAGTGTTATTTTTCTTCTCAATTTCTCAATTGTTAAACTCTTCCATCAACTCCATTGGTGGTTTTACACATTATATCCTGATGATATATTGATATCATAGATATTTTTAATTGAGATGAATGGATTTAGATTCGTGAGAAAATGTTTTTCTTTCCTTTTCCCTCTAATTTTAACTTTTTTATTAAATCAGTTATCTAGGGTTAATGTAGGATCTAACTAAAATCTATGCTGAATCATAAATCTTGATTTGAATTTATGTTTCATTTCACTAATAGTTTAATCATTTTTTAATGTCTATAACTAAATGAATAAAAATTAAATCAAGTACACTTTCATTTAATCAAAACCCCTTAATTTTGATTTCTTATCTTGGAAAATATGAATGTATGCATGGTTTTCTTATTTCCAAAATGCATATTGAAAAATTTCATGAATAAAACAACTAAACTCAAATTCCCCTATAAACCATATAAAAGGGGAAAAAAATGTTTAAATCTAAGTCAATATTCCAAACCAACAGTCCCCTTGTATTTGATTAATTTTTCATCCACCAACTAGGTCACCCTATATGCCATGACTTGGAAAAAATAAAATTGGGGAGATCTTCAAGCCTAATTTCAAAGGAGGCTAGATGGGAGACCATCCTAGTTGGTGTGACAAATGACCCATCAACAAATTAGTTCTAGAGGGAGGGTAGATTGAGATACTTTATGCTTCCCCACCCTATTGCTTGATTGAAACACGCATCAATAGATTAAAGATAGAATGATGGAGTAATTGGGACACATTGAAATTTATCACTTTTTTGTGTCTTTTATCTCATCTTTTATGATTTCCCCACCCTATTGCATGATTGAAACACACATCAATAGATTGGTGTTATTGTAGTCAACACCCCCCACTCTAATGTTTTTTACAATAAGGGGCCATTAAAAAGTATAAAATGCCTAGTTATAACTTAAAAGTCCTATTTATTGACAATAACATGAGTGCTTAGAAATATATTGGGTCTCAAATATTTTTGTTACTAGTTTTTATTAAAATGCACTACTATTTGTCAAATACAATTAGTATCATCCCATATCATGTTTTTTCCACTTTTTTTGATTTACTCAAACTAATGTATTAATTAATTTCAGAAGTGTCACATGTATGCAGGTTTACTAAATTCACAAGAAAAATTACAAATGGAAAATCCTAAGTCTATCAAGTCTATGCAAGTTTTGGTCTTCAAATTTTTTGCACATCACTCAAATTGGTATTTGAATTTTTTTTCACATTGTACAAATTTAAATTTATGTGTATTTTTATTCATGACTTTTGGTCATCATGGATTTTTCACATCATGGATTTTGGCTGCAATTAATTCCATAATTAATGACCTTCAAGTCTTTTCTACTTTTTGGTTTTCATAGATTTAGGTATTTGCATTTTTTGTACATCACATGTTGTGGTCATTACTACTTTGGGCCCTGATATATTTTTATATTTTCAAATTTTGTCTTCATGTATTAATGCAAAATGATAAAGGATTATTCTAAATAAAAAATTAACACATGAAATTCATGGGTCTTCATGTTTTGAGCATCTAGGGAATCATGTGATTTGGAAAAATAAAAATTATTGAAAGATATGACACCTAACTTCCACCACTTGGTACAAATGCATCAACATCAAACTAGAAACTAAGCAACACCTATCTAAGAGATGAAAATAGGGCATCCTCTAAACACATAAAATTCTGTGGCATACCCACCAAAGTGAACTTTAGAATTCAAATCAAATGAAAAAAAATGAGCTTGAAAGTCATTGGACATCAATGGCATATGAATTGGAATTAATTAAGACATATTCAATCTATATGATTTAATTATAAAGAGATGTCTCATTTATCAATTATTAAATAACTCAAATGAACTTGCATACTACAGAGAGCTAAAACTAATGGTTTTCTAAATTTGCCTACGAATTACTTCCAATCATCACCCAATTCAATTATCACATAAATTATAAAAGGGAACCAATCATCCAATAGATTCATTATCTAAGGCATTTAGTGGAGTGAAGACACCATTAAAATTATCCATCAAGGATTATATAGAATACACTGATACAATCTTTGACTCAATTGTGTTAGATGGTAGGTTTACAAATTATATCACAATATAGGATGATGTGGAAAATATCGATGCCCATTTATGTGAGGAGAACTTATCAATTGAGGAGAAAAAACTTTTGGTTGATATAATACCATTTAAGTGTAAAAAATTAAAATTTATAACTACCAAACCCAAATTGATGCCCTACATTGACCTACTTTGAGATTTGTTCTTTGCAGGCAAAGTATCTAATGACTTCTTACATCATATCAATCACAAAATAGTTGGGGCCTATATTTCATGATATGCATTCTAGATATTCTTTAGGATTCAAATTATATATGCCACATACAATGTAATGAGAATTATGTTGTGGAATAATAATAACATAGTCAAAGACACTTTGAGGAAATGGATAATACCAGGAGAAAAGGTAAGCCTCAAGGCCACTACTCCCATACCAATCATCACATTTATGATGGGATTTCATATCAAGATGAACCTACTGAATAGTTTTTTATGGATTCCAACATCCATTACCTTTGACTTGAGTGGGTACCATTTCTATTCCTATTAATGACCTCCAAATTGAATTTTACCTTAGGAGAAATTAGTAGTGCCAAAATCCAAGGGAAAATGGTTAAAAAGGATAAAATACCATCCAAAGGCCACTTTTTCATGATGTCCTACCTATTTGAAATTTTCATGGCCATAGTGTATGTCCACAATGAATTGATCTATAACCCGACCCAAAACTATATAAAGATTAGAGTATATGACTTCTATTCTTTTTTTCACATTTATTCCTACATGTGAAATATTTTTAGAATTGTCGATAACCTATATCCTTAAGTTTAGAGGGAAATTCATGAGAATAAACTTGATCAAGTCTCTGATAGCATCAAGAAAACATTATGTCCAAGGGGTTAATATTGGTTATTCCCATATTACATAGTGATAATGATTATGGGAACTAAGGTTTCACCCTTGTGTTTATCCAAGTATGTCATAAGGTGGTAGAGTAAGATATGGAATACTAGCTTTGGTAGAGTATCAACAAGGACATGAGGAATAAACATAAGGGTTTATTCCCTGGGTCTTCTATGATCATATGTCAAATGAATTATACAAGAAGAAAAAACTTCGGTGCTATTGAAAGCATAAGATAATTATATTCAATGGCATATTTGAAATACAGTGATTGGGACCCACATGGTAGCATCCAAAAGCATGTAGCAACCCTAGGCATCCCTTAGAAACATGAGCCCTATGAGCATGAATTTATTTTATTAAATTCTAAATATAATGTTGAGGTTCTATATAGGGCACAAGTAAATGGGTTGACATAAGATCTCCTAAGGGTAATTTATAGGGATCCCTCACTTACAATTATAGATGAATAAACTTGACTTCCACCCCCACATTGATGGGTTGCATCTAACTATTGGTCTTCACGGCCTTCCCAATTGGTTCAACTAGAGTGGGAGCATTTATAAACACCACAATAAGATGTGATGATGGTTTTAAATAAAGATTAAGGCATAGATGAGGCCCTTGCTAAAACAAGTTCATTAGGAGGACCATAATAGCCAATAGTTCTTGATACCTTTAACTCTACATATTTTGATCTTATTTTTGTATGTATATAACCTACTACTTTATAAATGGATATTTCATCTTCCACTACTCAACAGTCCACTCCCCCAATTGAGAAAACCACACTTTATTATAAGAGGAAACCAAGATCCCCTAGGAGCATTGTGGGTATAATTATTAGGACATCATCATAGGAAGAAGTTGTGGATCGAGTTAAAAACACCAGAGGAAGAGGATGAAGAAGAACCACATGAAAAAGATAAGATCCTCAACCTATATGGACTCAAATGGAACACACCAATGAAAATATGGAAATTAGGTGATGTCCCTACTAATTTTATTTCTATTTTACCTTTATAAACTCCAATTGTATCATCTACCATTGATCCTTTCCAACATTATCTAGATAGTATTGTAGCATTATACCCATATACTATTAGGTTAACTATTGTACGTTTATTCATCCCACTTCCCAAGTATTAACTAGAGGTACTTGGGCTAAGAAGGTCCACTTCAAGTCAACCACAAGAGTTTCAA